>CM039615.1:50365114-50738559 GCA_022457205.1 Saccharum spontaneum | reverse complement strand
TTGCTCATCACATTAATAAGTTGTCATGGGCAAATATAGATTACGTGCAGAGTAATTTATTATAACTAAAAAAAAGGTGCAGAGTAATTTACCTCAGTTGTATCCACACTTCCAATGTGCTTGATCTTGTCTTTATCCTCTCCTGATGTGCAACGTTCGCGGAGTCTGTAGTGCACTTCTCGAGGACCAGCTTGTCCAAAGCAGTCAGGTCTTGAATAGATCGGGGCAAGAGCTCCAGTTTGGCAGCATGTACACTCAGCTCACTAAGTGACTCGAGTTTCTCCAAGCCATTCCGGCAGAGCAGAGAAATTCCAACATTCTAGAATCTCTAGTTTCATAAGGTTGTGGTAGCTTCGAATGGTATCTGGCAAGGTGATAAGGTCGATGCAGGAATGAAGACTCAGTTGTTCCAGATTAACACAGTACTGAGAAGTTTGGAAATATCCGAAGAAAAGCCCGCAGTTCCGTATTTTGCAAGTTCAATAATGCCAAATTCGAACTTCCAATGTATCTCTCAGATGATAGGACATCGCTGCTTCTTCTATGATACAGCTCCGGCTTCCTGGGAAAGCTGGACAATCCTCAGCCTGGGGCAGTTTCTAATGTTAAGTAATTGGAGATTAGGAAATATTCATCCCCATGGCTTTCCTGAAGCTTCTGCTCATCATCACGAGTTGATAGTGTGGTCGTCCACTCCTCAAGGTTGTCCATACTCGCTAGTATAAGTTCTCTCAGTTTCATAAATGCCCTGTCAGCCCCATATATATCACCACCCACTTTTCTGACGCTAGCATATTTGAGATGCGCAGCACTTCTAAGTTTGCTAGTTGACCTAATAAAGGGATACGCTGACACCGTAGCATGCCACAAAGCTCAACTTCACAAGATTTGGAAGGAAATAACTTATATTCGTTACCCAAGAACTAAATGTATCACCCCTATAGCCTCGTATTTCGAGTTGTTGCTAGGTTCCCATGAGGCTGGAGCTTTTCTAGAACTGCAATGTCATAACTGTGCTTGAATCATGCGCAATACTGCTGTTGTACCATTCCAAAACTCAGTGACCGCAGTTGTCGATATTGGGCCAACTTGCCGTGTTCGCTTACTTCTCTGCTCTCTCCACTCCCTCAAGATTTTTGATAATTAGCTTCTTAATATTGTAGTCATGGTATAGATATAGAAGAGAGAATTTATTGGAGCAACTGGTGGCATACTGTAGTGGTTGCCCATCCTCTTCTCCTTCCATGTTTTCCACCTCTCCCTCTTCCACTTCTTCCTCCTCCATCCCTTTTTTCCAATGTAGTTGTTGGCTGTAGGTGGGGCCTGAGCCCCCCCAACCCCGATTTGATTGTTACCCTAAAGACAGCCTCCTGCATTGTACCAAATGCGTGATTAGGAACTAAATAAGCAAGTTAGCCATATTTTGAATGAACGCTGTATGTATAGACCATGTCACTTGGCTCTCGGCCCCGACCAATCACAGGCTCAAGCAACACAGCATCCCACAAGCACAGTACTATCATACATTCCGTCTACTAAAAGTGGGATTTATATGAATCAATTTTAGTAATGTACACTACATTTTTTAAATTTCATGTCACATAGTTTAACATAAAGTTTTGATCAATGGTACATATGATAAAAATATGTTAAAGTTATCACATATAATTTTATTTTCAAAATAGAATACTGCTAATTTTGCTTTTAGAAATATTTTTTGCAATGTATAAGTTCAATGATCATCATATAGTGCACCTGTGTTTTTAGACTTTTAGGAACGTGACACTTTCTAGCATATGGATCGCTACGAAATGCATCCTTCAACTTTTACAGTAAAATAAGCCACCTATGTTAATGGTGGATATACGTACTAAATTTATTCACAAAATTTTTAGTATTTATATGTAACATAAGATTCTATGCACCTGTTGATAGTCTAGTTGAATTCTATTTTGACTTCACGACGTGCAAATCAACCATAGTTTAGCTGGTTAGGTTTCTTGTGATGGAGACCGTCTATCTAGATTCCAAGACTTAGAATTGGTATGGTTTTTGCATTTTTCAGGATTATATTCCAAGGAAAAAAAAGCAATGCTATTCATTAAGAGGTAGGCAACAGGCTTGTCCGATAACAAGGCATCTGTGGTGACTTAATCTTAGCATCCAGTGGCCTAGTCTCTTAGATGTTTTTATAGAGTGGGATGTGTGCGCTTTCATTTGAAGGAGTGATTGTGTGTGTGCGCGCATACACGAGCATATGCGGTTGGTACTGTGTTAGAAAAAAAAATTCGAAGAGAAGAAAGACTAAACAGGCAATCGTTTGAGCCATTTTTCCATTTTTTAAAAACATAAAAAAAGAATAAAATAAGTTACCTAAGTTTCACAAAAGAAATCTTAAGTAATGATGCTACAGAATTCTATCATATTGTATCATGTCAAGTTGAAACAGAAAATCAGCTGTAAATATTATGCAGCAGAATTGGATAAGATCTTTCTCAAATTCGGAACTGAAATGGTGGCAACTTACCTTCCGTGTATTGACATATGGAATACCTTCTAGACAGTCAAGTTCATAAATATATTCTTCTGATTGTAAAGTAATTTTTTCCAATCTGGTCAACTTATACAGAATTGACTTCATGTCGTTGATGTTACAGTTTCCATGCTCTCTATCAAATTCAAGTACAAGTTCTCGCAGTGATGTGAAGAATCCACGAAAGTCTTTAGGACGAAACCTCTGACATCTTGCTATCTTCAGTTTCTGAAGATCCATGTTGCTCTTTGCAACTCTAATCCATTGTTTAAGACCATCTTCGGAACACTGCTCAATACACATCTTTGATTTGAATGTGAGGGTTGACTGAAATACATCATCCTTGATATGATCCATATTAAGACTGCATCCCGTGATGAAGTACTCTTTACTCATTGGGATGTATGGATACAGTTTTATTTTCTGGCACCTTTCTATCCCGAAATAATCAAGCATAGGGACTGCTTGTTCTGTTCTTTCATTCGATGGACCTGGAGTCAGTGGCGGCCTGCTGGTAACTGCAGGTGGGTCATTTTCGGCACCGATGTCCCGCGCTCTCTTTGTTTCTCTCGACATGCCACAGACTGGGGCTTTCAACCAACCCTTGACTAGAAGGCCTGCTGCCGCAGCCTTTTTTTTCACTTGCTTATTTATAGGAAGAGAACCAGGTAACTTGTCAGGCTCTTCTCCCATTTTGCTCTCTTCCTCATCATGGTCATGAATTAATCTCACCTCATTTACTTTTGTTGGTGTGCTGTCATCATAAAATATAGATACGGTGGTATTCTCTTGCAGTTGAACCAACGTCAATCGTCTTAGCTTCTTGCACGGTACAATTTGTACATGACGAAGCAGGGGCATATTATTGATTTCCAGTTCTTGTAGATTTGGTAAATGTCCCAATGCAGGAATATAGTCACATCCCTTGAGACCAGATAATATAATTTTCACAAGATTCGGTAGCGTATCATTTATCTTATCAACCCAATTAGGAAACTGGGTGCCCCTGTAGCCTTTTAAAGAGAGGCATTGCAAATTGTAATGTGGCCTGAAATGTTCCAACACTGCCATAGCCTTTTCCTCTTCAGAAAAAACCCCATCAGGTGGCAAAGAAGACAAAAACGAAGACCATTCAAAACTCAAGAAATGAAGCTGTCGATTCCTGCCCAATTCCACTTGCTTTGCTTCCTGTGGAGACACCACATTCTCAAGGCATTTGATGTTTAGCTCATGATGTGTGAGATCCAGGATCTGCTGGAGAAGCATAATATTGCTGTGGTCGTCACCGGGTTGTGTCCGTACATCAAAGTTGGGCAAGGTTAGAAGGTCTACCAAGCTTGCAATGCCTTGTTGTGAGAAGAGCGTGAACCCTCCAACTGACAGGTATTTAAGATAAACCAAACGTTGGGTGACAATATCCTCTTGCAGCATACCTAACTCTAGTTCTCTATTAGGGTCTTCTGAACTCCCTACATTTCCCGCAGAGGTTCCTGGATTTTCAAAATAAGCTTTTGCACCGACCCCGGAGAGATTTAGGTACTCCAACTTACCGAATTTCCACTGCGGAATCAAATTTAGGAAGTTCTGAATTTGAGAACAACCTGATAGATTTAAACACCGGAGCTGACAAAGACTGGTACAGGAATTGGGAAGGACAGCCAGATTAGTACAATCTGATAACTCCAAAGTTTCCAACATCCGACAGCCAGCATCAATATTGCAAAATTCAGGAAGAACTTCAAGAGAGGTACAACCAGACAAATTCAAGACTAGAAGCTTCTTCATGTACCTAAATAACCCACTAGGCAGTAGTTTCAACTGGTGGCAGAAGGACATATTTAGATGTACCATATTTGCAAGGTAAATGAAAGAATCAGGTAGCCCATGAAGTTTGTAACAGTGCAATAGATTGAGAAACGAAAGATTCTGAAGGCCACCAAAATTTGAAGGCAGCGTTTGAAGCTGAGAACAATATGAAAGGTTGAGGAATGCAAGTTTTCGAATCTCCCCAAACTCTTCAGGCAGCGATTGTAGGTTACCACATCTTGATACGTTCAGGTGTAGTAGCTCTTTGAGTTTATGAATGCCCTGTGGCAGCTCTTTAATATTTGAGCAGCCATGTAGGTCCAAATATTGTAGGTTGACAAATTCAGAAATGTAATTGGGAAGTTCAACAAGGCAAGTATTTTCAGAAAGGTTCAATGCTTGTAAACCATGCAATGAGCTCAGGGACTTAGGCAGCAGACCAGTTTGCATTCCAGATATATTTAAGAACTTCAACAGTCTCAAATTGCCGATAGAAGCAGGTAGATCGGAAATAGTACATGCACTCAAATCCAGCACACGTAAGAATTCAGCTTCCTTCAGAGACTTTAAAGTAGTCTGAACAATGCGGCACTCCTTAAAATGAAGAGCTCTTGCTGTGCTAGGAATATAAGATGGGGATGAGTCGCATAAGTTTGAAAGCAACATGTATCGACAGTTGTCTATATTTGTAGGAGGATTTTGCTGCCTAGTGTCAAAGGCAATAACTTCATCACCCGCAACTAATCTTGCAAGCTCACGAACCAAATCATGCATCTGGAATAATACACCTCGAGGTTTGCTATATCTTGCAATCGGCTGAAAAGTGAAATTGTACGTACCCATGTTAGTCAACTACCTTCTGCACTTCAGACATAGATTAACCAGCATGTATATTATCAGAAAACAAAAAAGTAAACATAGATTGTTCAGGAGCTTCAAGAGAAAAATGCTCACTAAATACTCCATCAGTCCATAAATATAAGGGATTCTGAGATTATTAGGACAATTTAAGATGGATAGGAAAAGATACATGTATCCCTCATTAAAGCTGGGCTTAACCCATTTGTTTAGTGAAATTTAACATGATGTTCCTAATGTACTCAAAATCTTTTATCTTAGCATTTGTTCAATAAAAGGAGCCTCAATATTAATTTTCAAAAGGCCTAGAAATCACTAATAATTTAATAAGACCCTATTTGGATCCTTAGAATTAAATTCATTTTAATAATAATCATAATTTAGACACATATTAATTAAGCTAATATGGTTGTATATAGATTATATTTGTATATTATTGTTGGCTATACGAGAGAGATACTTATGTGTTCGATTTCTACCATAGGAGAACGAGTTGAAAAACGTGTTATAAGTTGTAAAGTAGAAATATAGAATATTGATCTATAGAATCAATTTCTATATCTCACCCTATGAATTTGAGATGGACTTATATATGAACTTTGGAAAGTGGTATAATGTCATATTCTAAACCAAATAGCCTAGTTTATTAAGTAGATTTCAATTTCTCTAAATGAAAGGATCCAAACGGCCCCTAAGAGAAAACAAAATCAAAGTACCCATATACATCTTGAGGAATTGCCCACACCACTAATAGTACACTAATATTAGCCCAACATGCCATTATATCTAAAATAACATATTCAATCCTATGTGACTGCTACAAGATTCGAGTACATGGGATATATAGAATAATATATTAGAATCATGAAGGTAAAATCTCTGTAACGGAGGGTGACTAGCTAGATCACGTATAGATGAATCAGTGTGGACTGGCTTTTTTTATTAGCATTGGAACGAGATGAGGTTATGTAAATAGAAGTTTGAATTACAAAAACATATGAAAGTCTTACATTTGGAGACATTCCAGCTACATCCTGAAGAAATGACATCTCACGAAGATCCTCAAAGTATCTTTCTCCAGCTTCTTGCACAGTGAACGATTGGCCAGTGTGCTGAACAAATCCGAGAGCAATCCACTGCTGAATCAAGCTACTCTTCTCTATATAGCAGCCTTTAGGAAAAACAGCGCAATATGCAAAACAGAGCTTGAGATGATAAGGCATGTATTGATAACTAAGCTTCAGCGATGGTAGCACTTTCGTATCTCTGAATTCTCCATCATCTCCATCTTCTGCCCAGATATCACTATCCCGTATAGCTTCCCATTTAATATTTATTTTCCGGCAAAGGCATCCCAGAGCACTTGCTGCTAGTGGAATTCCACCGCATTTCTTGACTATCTCTCTTCCTATACTTTCCTTATCAGCATCCGGCTTTCCATTTGGAAATGCCTTGGCTCGGAACAACTCCCAGCAGTAATTGTCCGGTAAAGCACCTAATTCTACTCCCGAACTTCCATCCATTAGCTTAGCAACTTTTACACTGCGTGTGGTTGCAATGATCTTGCTGCCTGCTTTAGCACCCCGCAGCAATGTCCTTAGTTTTTCCAACTCATCTGGATCTTCTTCCCATATGTCATCGAGAACAATAAGAAACCGTTTCCCTTGGACAATTGTTCTCAAGCGGTCGCGTATAGATTCTAAGGTGGCGTCAGCGGACCCACTTGATTTATCCAATCTGGAGATGATAGCTTGACCAATGATCTTGATATCAAATTTTACAGAGACATAGACCCATGCTCGAATTTCAAATAATTCCTCATTTCTAGTTCTATCATCATTGAAGACCATTTGGGCAAGAGTAGTTTTACCTACTCCTCCAAAGCCATATATAAAAACAATGAGGCAGTTTGGGTCATCTGTTTGCAACATACTGATTATTCTTTCTTTTTCTTCCATCCTCCCAATGGGTACATCATTAGCTTCTGAGATTGTCTCCCGTTTACTGATCACTTCTACGTCATTCTTGCTAGTGTCTTCTATGAACTTGAATTCATTCTGATGAGCTAATATCTCATCTATAGTCTTCCTCATCCTTTCCATTTTATAAGGCATCTTCAGCCTTATAAAGCATGAAACTAACCCCTGTTGACAATAAATGGCATGGGTCAAAAACGAGTTTATCATAAGCATAAAACTAACCCCTATTGACAATAAAAGCAAAGTAATTATGTTTTCTTTCTCATTGGTCCTCCCAAGGGTAATTTCACTATTAAATGATGTTGTTTTCTGATAATTCTTGATCACTTCATCATATGTGCTAGGGTGTTTTATAAAGTTGATTTTATTCTTGTGTGGTGACTCAAATCCTACTTGTTGCAGGACTCACAAGAGATGTGCTATTATGGCTTCTAATTCAATTAGAACTTAGTGTAGAATTCTACTAGGAATAGAATTCCTAGTTAGATGTATGGGGGCCTTGGAGAGGACTATATCAACAAGGGGTTGAACTTTATTCTGATGATCTACTATCTCTGTCGTATGGTGAATCAAATGCTACTTGTAATATGACTCACAAGAGGTGTGCTATTGTGGCTTCTAATTCTATTAGATATTAGTGTAGAATTCTACTAAAAAATATAACTCCTATATGTACGGGGTCTTGGAGAGGACTATATAAACAAAGGGTTGAGGCTATAGGCATCAACCAAGCCAGCATAAGGATATAACTCAAGGCTTGTAAGAGTGCTCAAGATGATTATGATAGATAGTTCTATCGCACTAGATTCTTGTATAGCGCAATAATCAATGGGTCTTAGAGGGTCAGGTATGGATGTGAAAGACCAACAATCACTTATACTCTTTTGTAGTTGTGCTTATTGAAAGGATCAAGATGCCCAAGAGGGGGGTGAATTAGGCTTTTCTAAAAATTAATTGCAAGAATTAAATCGTATAAGCCAAAGTTCACCCCTAGTGGCTACTTGTGTTCCTTGTGATTCTACCGATAAAAAGTTTTGCACCCTAAGTTCCAATCCTAGTCTAGCATGGCAATTCTAGGAAAGTAAACCAAGCAATGAAAGTAATACGAGAAAGTAAATACTTTCTCGAGGTATCGGAGAGTCGCCACTCCCCACTGGTCCTCGTTGGAGCACCCGCGCAGGGGTGTAGCTCCCCCTTGATCCATGCAAGGATTAAGTGCTCTCTACGGGCTGATTCTTCGACACTCCGTCACGGTGAATCGCCCAAAACCTCTCACAAGATGAGTTGGGTCATCCACAAGCTCCGCCGGATGATCACCAAACTCCCAATCACCACCAAGCCGTCTAGGTGATGGCGATCACCAAGAGTAACAAGCTAGAATCTCACTTGACCACAACGAGCCTAATGAGAAGATGGATGCACATTTGCTACTCTCTAGTCACTAGTGAGGGACTCTCAAACTTTGATTCTCAAAACACTACCCTCACTAGAGCTCTTGCACTCCCTTGCACTTCAAAGGTGTTTCTCAGCTGAACAAATGAGCAAGAGACCTCTAAAAGAGGTGGAGGGGATGTATTTATACACCACACAATCAAATCTAACCGTTACCTACCAACTCAGCAAAATACGCGTTGACCGGACACGCCGATCGACGTGACCGAACGCGCCGGTCGATCGTAACGGTCGAAAGTCTGAAACACTTCGCTGAGTGACCGGACGCACCGATCAGGGGTTACCGGACGCGTCTGATCGTGCAGGGAGCTTACTGTACTTTGACCTGACGCGCGACCGCGTCTGATCAGTGATGACCGGACACGTCCGATTGTCAGAGTACCTTACTGGAACGTGACCGGATGCGCCGATCACTTTCCAGTCGCGTCCGATTAGTTGTTTTCCCTTCTGTGACACGTGTCAGCCTGAACACCACGTCCGGTCCTCGCAAGGACTGCGTCCGGTTAACAGCGCTGAAACGCAGTATCTGTTAGTACTGACCGGATGCGTCCGGTCGTGACAGACACCGCGTCCGATCAAGGAAAAACGTCTCTAACGACTTCGAAACGCGACACAACTTGAACCAAGTTGCTTCCAACTGAACTTTGAGCTATTCTTGAGCTACCTAGTGCTAAATTTGACAAATGTGCACCACACCTAAACAAAAGACTCACCTAGGTCAAGCTACTCGCTCATGCCCCCCTTTATAGTACGGCCAAAGGAAAAAAGCGAAGATCCTAACGACTATTCCGAATGTAACTCAACACTTTGACATCCGGAACTAACCGTCCTTAATCTTGTCGTCAATCCTTTGAAAAACGAAATGATTTCCATTAAGGGGCATGAATACCATAGTGCCCAAAGCAGTTATCAACCCCATGACCTAACTTACCGAAGTTTCTGCAAAACACACGTTAGTCATGGTAATAATGCGTTGTCATCAATTGTCGAAACCAACCCTCGGGGCCTAGATGCTTTCACTTATAGAATTTACAGTCAACTTTGCCAAAATCTTAACCTTTTGTCATGGTTGCTTCAACATCGTCATCTATGGTTTTCTATGAGATTCGTCTACACTGTTCTTGATATGGTGCAAGCTTGTGTCATTCTCACAATATATTTTCAAATATTTGAGGGTTGCTGCGCATAACTATGGGTATCATATTCTAACAAGTGGTATCAAAGCCAATAGGTCAGATTGATTTGATTTTGTGAGAAAGTTGGTAGGGCTAAGAAGCATGAAATTAAGACGATATCAAGGATGTGGAATCAAAAAGAAAAATTAGATAGCAAAGGGAATTTTAGGGTGTGGCAATGCATGCATGGTAACAGATGTGCTTGTCCCACAAAGATTAATTGATGCTCTCGAGGGCGCCAAGCCAAACAAGACAACTGATGAAGAATGAAAGGAGATAGAGCAGAAGGTTGTCAGTTCAATTCGATTATATGTTCTAATGAGGTAAAGTATTGGGTAATCAAGGAGAATTCACTAACAAAATTATGGAAGAGCTTAAAAGAGCTGTATATGACAAAGTCAAGAGACAAATTGGTGGGTACTGGAGCGACAACTATTCAGGTTACACATGACAGAAGGTACACTATTCATCAACCATCTACATGTCTTCAACGAGCTTGTCATGTAGCTAGTTAGTGTGGATGAATAAATTGAGGAGAACGATAAGGTCATCATACTCTCATAGAACTTGAAATGGTGTAAGCAACTTGACAAGGTCTTGTGTGGATTCATTCGAGACATTTCGTTTTGACGAACAACCCTCGGGCAGTTAGGGTTTACAACTTAAACCAGTATCAAACACTAAAGACAAGAAAATTGAAAAGAGTGTGTAGGCCGTGCAGAACATAAGCTCGCTATGGATGGCACCAAACATCGTTCTGCTCCGAGTAAATTAGGTACATCACCCCAACTATGGACAAAAAGCCTACTTCCTCAGTTGAAGATAGCCGCAAGGCTGAGGCTCAACATGTCAACGACACTACTCACGATCGAAGTCGGCCGATCCCGATCCAATCAAAAGTCACCACAAATCAAAGCCCTATGTCCCTAAAACTCAGGAAGCTACCTCCTTAAAATGATCAAGGAGTAAAGCCTCGATTCCGTGTGACAACACCACCATGAACCTTGACCCTAAATACCCCATAATAAGGCATTCATGGGTCGCGGAACTAACATTGGCACGCAAACGTCGGCATAGCCACGCTAACCGACTGATATGCCACCCGAAGCATGGCTACGACTAGTCAAATGATGTTCGATCAAAACGCTCGAGGGCTACGTGTGAGCAACAATACTTGTTCTAGAATCAAAAGGCGATCTCGAACCGATGATATAACTTACTTGAATAGGGAGTACCATTCAGGGCCCCATCGAGTGTTGTGCGGCTTCAACTCTCAGATGCGTTACGCTAACCCATCCGAGCGTTCGGGGGCTACTACCACACACAATCATCACACACACAAAAGACTTGAGTGGCAAAAACACCAAGAAACTGCAAGGTCCAAGCTTTATTACACCTTTTTACAGAGGTACATAATCTACTCCCAAAGGGGGCATCCTAGGCATCCTTGATAACCTGCTCCACGTCGATGACGATAGCAATTGCCTCAGCGTTACCGCTAAACTCATCAATCAACTGTCCAACATCAACATCATTAGGAATCTCCTCCACCATCAGAAACTTGGGCTTCATCCTGCGCAGATCCATCTTGTGCCAAAGATGGAGATGGGAGGCAGTCAGAGCCCCTGCGGCCCCATGGCGGATGCCATGAGCCACTACCCCCTTGATCTAAGTTCGGAGGCAGCAGAGCTGATTAGGAAGGCTCCCTACTGGCAACACCATCACGACGGCGACAACCGCTGCATCACGGAACACCGAATCACGCTCATCGCTGGACTGCGCTAGGGCAGTAGAGGTACGCGCCTAGGCGGCCAATTCATTCCACCCACGGGCGGCCTCTGCCAACAGCCTGGCTAGATCTTCGCTGGCCTGTCGTAGCCCTGCCACCTCAGCCTAGGCGGTAGCCAATTGCTCCCGGACGCCTGGGAAGAAGAAGGGTAGAACTAAGAACTACCCTTATCAAGATGCAGATCTAATGAATCTCAAAAAAGACAAAGTTTGACTTACTAGCAAGCTTCGCCTAGGCCACCACTGTCGCGGCCTTGGCCTCAGCAGCCTCTCCATTCATGGCATCAAGCGCTGCCTCCACAACCGAGATATACTCCCTTAGTCACCTCCCATCTCGAGTGACATCGTGGAGGGCTTCACGCGTCACGTTGGCCTCCTGCACAACTTCAAGGACACCCCTCCCGTCGACACCTCGCTCTGCCGAAAGCCACGATGACAATGGAGCACCCCCATCAACGGGAGGCCTTGGGGCAAGCTGTGCCATCGAGATAGCTCTACACCAGAAGATCTGCTAAATCGCCTTTCTTCCCAACAAGGCCAAGGGATGGATTTACACTTACCCGAGCCTCACCAACTCCTTGCGAAGAAGAACAGGACCCTGGAACACACGCTTCTTGGTGGGTCCCTCCTCCATCTCTACCCTCGCACGCTTGTCACCGGCCATGGATGACAAACAAGAGCTCGGGGGAAACCACGCCAGAAGACGAAAGGTGAGAATGTAGAAGTTATAGCATAGGCTTACTAACTCTCCTCTACTTCCTCTGTTTTTATAGGCAAGGGACATGCACAGCCAATGGAATTCAAACAATCTCTCTGAGCGATGGTGCTAGTTAAGGCTAGGCCACGTCCCCACGATCTCTGGGAGGGATGCCTTCTAAGAAAAATGCTTGGGGAAACGAGCCGCCGAAACGGACACCTTAGCTTCGCCGAGAAGGAATCCATCCGCGCAACCACGGAAACCATGGGGCCCAATGGCCCAAAACTGATGCACCGTCACCTGAACTGGTGTAGGCAAGTGATCTGACAATCAAATCAGATACTCAGGCCGGCTCACCCCCTTAGCAGGTGTAAGCAGTAGTGATTCATTCATTACTGACCCTGCCATACTAGAGTTAGGGGGTATACATTCGGGAGGGTCACCAGTATGATCCTAAAACCTCTGACACTCGATGTCACGTAAATATCCCAATACCTAGACGAGCTCGAAGTACCTTATTTCAGTGGATGTGTGCCCTTCGTGGAAAACCGGAAAACTGGTTGGCCCATGGCTGTAACCAAAGAACGAGCTCCTGGAATCTAAAAAAAGAGATTTATGACATGTCCATGTTGGGCAGGCTTTGTCTTGTTGCCCCTATTCATTAGGACACAAACACTCACTCGTTCTACTCGTTATCAGCTCAAAGGGTAACATACGCATATGCCGACAGTTGCTCACGCTTTCGTTATTCGCCCACAGTGGCTCTTGACTCGGAACACTGTTATATTGGCCTCCAGGCTCCGAGACAATGACCTCGCTCCTTCCACTAATGAGGATCACAAAAATTTGAGATCATGTTGCTTAACGGGTCTCAAAGACAAACGTGACGCCCTTAGTGCCTGTTAACAAATGACTCGCATCGGGTTGCCTTAAAAACCAACGAGCATAGTGACGCATGAAATGACAATAGTGCAGTTACCCTGTCTTGATTATCTATTCTTCGATTAGAACTTAATGATGCACAACCACTAGCTGACGCCAGAATACATCAGGAATCAACTTCCCGAGTAACACGATGTAATCACCCGATCCCGGCGTTAACAACATCCTGGAAGCCACGCTTCCAGTTAGAGGGTGCCACCACCCGAATACAGCGTTCACAACGCCTCAAGGGTCATGCCTAGGAAACCATGTTTCTTGATATAGGGTATACCACCCGAGCCAAGCGCTTACAGTGGCTAGTGAACCACGTTCCCTAATAAATGGTGTACCACTGTCCTCCTTGGTACCTGAGGAGAGGTCTCGGAACTCAAGAAATGCTCCCGGCACCCGAGAAGTTACATACTAGCTCCTCAATACTTGAGAATATTGAGCTGCACTACTCACAACCTCGGTACTCGATGGAAAAGCTCACTGATACTTACAATATATAGAACTTGCAGGGATCTGCGATGTCCCGAGGGCTAAAGCTACGAGCTAGCTTATCATTAAGTCCTACGGGGGCTACTGTCAGATATATGGGCCGGGGGTACCCGCACCACCCGTATATGTGACCATCGCCAAGCTATCGGCCGAACAGTCGCCAAGAAGGAGGCCCGCAAGGGCTGACGCGGTCGACCAACGTGGAGATCAAGGCAAGCCAAGATAGGCGTATCTGAACGATAGCTAGGATCAATCTGTTGTGCATATCGTGTAACAAACTAGGAGTCCAATTTGTTAGCCCGATCGCCCTCTCTATAACCCTACCCCCTCTACCTATATAAAGGAGGGTAGGGACCTCGAGCTCGGGATCCATCTTCCACCATTCCAATCTACTACATAGCTAGGAGCAACAGCCTCTGTAATTGAGCATATGAATACAAGAGCAGCAGCACCACTGAAGTAGGGTTTAGCGCGCCACCATGCCCCAAACCAGTATAAATCCTTGTCTCGTGTGCTACCATCTGATCCCATCTACGCAATCTCATTGCTAGGTATTGCCGGAGCTAAATGATCCGACACTTTGTGTCTTGAGTGCTACCACGAGGATCCCACATATAGATCCAATGATCGATCCACTAATTACTCATCATGGTTACAAAATCAATGAGTCATAAAGGGTCAAGTAGGACTGTGAGTGTACTCTTTTGGGGTTGTGCATAAAAAATTTGAAGTCAGTTTCGCCAAAATCTTAATCTTTTGTCATGGTTGCTTCAACATTGTAATCTAGGGTTTTCTATGAAATTTGTCTTTGTTATTATTTTATACAGTGCTACCTTATGTTGTACTTTTAATATGTAACAATATATTTTTAAAGATTCGAGGACTGCTACACATTATTAGCTCGTGGGCTTTTCTATTGTGGGCTATCAATATCATTGCCGGTTCATGACCAAAGCTGGCAGTGATAGCACAACACCACTGCTGATTCAAGCTACGAACTGGCGGTGATATGGATCTTCACTGTAGGTTTTTTGGGACCACCAATCATATTCTGATTTTGAAGCTAAGAACCGGTCGTGAAAGATTATCACTGCAGGTTCCATAGCAATTGGTAGTGATGGGCTGGCAGTGAAGACCGGTTCTGTACACTACTATACAAAACTTTTGCGAGGCGGGCAAAATCGATTATCCGAGGCGGTTTTCACAACTGCCTCGGATCAAAGGTCACGGTAAATGAGACCTTTTCCGAGGCGGTTGCATGCCCGCCTTGGCTAATCGAGTAAAATAAATAAAAAACAGAACCCGTGGACAAGCCCAGCGAGCCCATCCACCGGCCCGCCGAGCCCATCTAGCCACCGGATCTCGCCCGCGCCCAGATCCGGCCTCTCTGCCTCTGGATCCGGGCTCTCCTGGCCCACGTTGCCATGCCGGAGGAGGAAGAGGAGGAGGCCGCGTCGCCCCCGCATGGATCCGGCCTCACCCGCGCCGGATCTGGAGGTGGTGGAGGACGCCGTCGCGAAGGAGGCAATGGGGGAGGAGGGACGCCGTCGTGGAGGGGCAAGGCCGGGGAAGAGAGGAAGAGGGGCGCCGCTGCAACTCGCTGCGCCACCACCTAGCCCACGCCTACCGGATCCGTGCGCCACCAAGGCTGCCACCACCGCACCATGGGGAGGGAGAGGAGCAGCGCAGTGGAGTGGGAGGAGTGGAGGACGGGAGAGAGAAAGAGGGTGGGGGTGCTTGCGGTCTGGGTGCTCGCGGGCTTGCGGCGCTCGCACGGAGGAGGCGCTAGGCTCGATGTCTGGGTGCGGAGGAGATGCGGCGCTTAGGGAGCCGGGGCTGGGGTGAGGGAGTGAGTTTAGGGTTTGAGAATTCAGTTATATATACGCTGAGCGTTATTGGGCCGAGATGGGCTTTTCTTAATCAGAATGGGCTTGACCTTTTTAACCGAGGCGGGCCTCATATAAATAACCGTCTCCGTAAATCGATTTTACGAGGCGGTTAATTGTAACCGCCTCGGTTAATAAAAATGCCCACCTTGGTTAAGCCCAGGCATTAACCGAGGCGATTTAAATTACTGCCCGTCTCCGAGGCCCATTTCAAAGTCTCGCAAAAGATTTTTTTTGTAGTAGTGGTAGCAGTGCATTCCCTCATTGTTTTTATTTGATGAGGCATATCTTCAACCTTTCAAAGCATAATAAAAGTAAAGCCTGTTGCATATAAATGGCATGCACTGCAGTTTAGCTTTGAAGTAGGCAACTCACATTTTTAGTGTTGCGGAGACCTTCACCCTCGTGGGCCGTTGTCCAGGACTCGAAGAGTAGCAGCATATCCTCCAAATCATAAGCCGCAGCCTTGAGCCTCTTGACCGTGTCACGGTCACGGACGTCGGTCCCCAGCTTTGACGACTGCCTCTGCGCCTCCTTGAGGACTGACTGGATGCGGGACAGCCTGTCCGTGATGCTCTTCAAATCTTCACTGAAATTCAGCTGCCGAGCAATCTCGTTCCAGGTGGCGTTGTAGGTGAGGCTAGCCAGCTTGCCGAAAACCTCCTTGAGGACGACAGAGGCGAGCAACTCCCCGACCGCGACCATTGTCAGATAGGAAAGTAAAAAGCTGTTCGAAACGAAGAGGGAGTCAGGCGAACAGGGAGGCTAGAGGGAAGCGACAAGCGCCGTGTAGCTAGAACCTTACCACCGGGAGAAGAGAAGGAGAGGCGACGGGCAGTCTGACTGTGGTCTAGCCGTCCGCCGCGCCTGGAGTCAGGCGGTTGACTGTGAAAGGGCAGCGAGGGCCACACCTGCAGCTGATGCGCCAGGAGCAGGAGGCCAGCAAACTAGATGTGACGCATGGCGCGGCACGTCCCCGGGGGCTCTGACCACACCTGATGATTGGAATTTTGCAATGCCACCGCCCACCGAAGAACCTTCTGCGATTGATTTATGGAACGAGATCTAACATATTTGGAGGTTTTGTTTTCACAAATGAAAAATTCGTTGCTTGCTCGCGCTTTGACAGTGCGTGCTTTTGTTTCCACTCCTGCAACAAACAACGGCCAAATCAACATATTTTTAGAGGTTTTGTTATCACAAATAAAAATCCCAGTTGTGCATACAGACGTGTAATCTTTTTGACACTGCAGTTTTCTGTGGAAGTGCAAACCGATCGAAACGAGGATGGGAGGGGATGGAGAGATGTGATTCGTACCGTATGTTGGAGAGATCGACTGGATGTTATGATATCTATTGTTGTTATCGGGCCAAACTTTCCTTCAAACCGATGCCTATGCAAAACTTCGTTGGGCTGGGGTTCAAAAATGGCAGGAGCACAGAGCGGTGAGAGATTGGATGCTAAATGCTGCAGTGTGAGGAAACGAAGAGCATCGAGGACTCCCTTTGTATATCCTCTGCTCAGAGAAAAAAAAACTTTCGGGTTAGGAAGACTTGCATTCAAAAATCACCTCTTCATTTAAATGGTTATTTGTAGTAACGAGAATTTTTATAAAATAATCGAAATAAAATGCGGACCATCCACGAGAGAAAATTAAACGGTGTAAAAATAGGAGATGTACTAATATAAAAAGTACTCAAGTAACAAAAAAGTGAAAATTGTTAGTATGACACTGACAATTGAAAGGTGTTCAAGTTTTCAAGTGTGCACAAACTCATGGGTTCTATTCACAATTTCTCTTTTCTTTTTATTTTTTCTTAAACTTCTTTTCTTTATTTGCACGGAGTCCCAGCAAAAGGGCATAAAATAAGCACAACTGCAAAGGCTATAATAGGGTAAGCACAATGTCGACGATGTAGTATAACCTTAAGATATAGGAGTAGTACAAAAGGAGAAAATCTCTTATTGGACACTAGAAACACTTTTGTTTTCCTATTTGACATCCAGACCTGAAATCTTTTCTATTTATCACATATGACACTTTCGTCAACTCCGTTAGCCAGCACAGTTAACTCTCCTCGTGATTCAATGGAAAAAGTCTAAAATGCCCTTGAGCAAAAAGACTATAATGCTCTACCCTAAAAAATTATATCTTTTTCATACGACATCGAATGAAGATGATTTTTATATAAACTTTTAGCTCTCGATGAGATCTACAACTTTCTAGTTTTGAGTTTTTTTTCATTTGAGATCATTCGGATGCTCAAAAAATAATATTAAGTTTCAGCAACATATTAGTCGGGTATGAAGGCTCATAGCCTCAGAAAAATAATATCTTTCTTGTATAGCATCATGTAAAGATACTTTTTATATGAAAATTGTAGCTCTTAATGAGATATACAACTTTGTAGTTTTTGGTTTTTCATTTGAAGTTATTAAGATGCTCAAAAAATAATATAATTTTTAGCAGCATATTAAACGCTTACCACAACTACTTGTTCCTTAGAAAAAAGCATATTTTTCTTACATGGTCTCGGATAAAAGATATTTTTATATGAAAGCTGTATCTTTTGATGAGATCCGTGACTTTCTAGTTTTAGTTTTCAAAAAAGCAATAACCAGCAAAAGGGAACAACATGACTAGAAATAAACAATAGGGGTAAAATGGTATTTTTGTCTGAGACTAAGGCCTGGTTTGGATTCCCTGGTCTAAAGTTTAGCCATTGAACTTTAGATTACGTTAATTCTTATTAGGGCTTCAAACAAGAGCTATAAAGTGATGTCTAAAGTTTAACCAACCTCACAAAAACTTTAGACCACACATGTGAGATAAAGTCGTCAAAAGTTTTAGTCCTTAACTTTAGCCAACTAAACTTTATACTATAGGATTCAAACATGCCTTTAACACCATTGGAGCTCTAAATTGACGGGAGTATCAAATAGGAAAGAAAAAAAAGGAATGGGTGACAAATAGGAAAGTTTGGGCGTGAAATAAGAAAGCAGAAGTTTTCCTAGTGTCTCTTAGGCCCTGTTGGGATCCTTGGAAAGTTGAAATTCAATTCTTTGTAAAATTATAGTCTAGGCACAAATTAATTAAGCTAATATAGTTGTATACTGAATATATTTGTATACTATTATTAGCCATACAATGGAAGTACTTATATAGTGCATTTCTACCGTAAGCAAGCGAGTTGAAAAGTGTATAATAAGTTGTAAAGTAGAAATATAGTATGATAATCTATAAAATTAATTTCCATCTTCCACACTACAAATTTAAGATAGACTTATACGTGAACTTAGAAAATTTATGGAATATCAAATTCTAAGGTAAATAGTCTAATTTATTAAGTAGATTCTAATTTCTCCAAAATGTAAGTATCTAAATGGCGAAACATCCCTTGAGATTTTAGGACGAGCTCATTCACAAAAACGATCAAACGCCCTCATCCCAAACAAACGGCACTCAGGTCGTCTTCCTCCCAGGTGTGCGGCTTGGGGCAAGTAGGGGCCGAGGCCGGTGAGCTGTGCATGGCCACAGCCGGGGCCAATGAGCACGCGACTGAGGCTGGCAGGTGCACAGCCTGGGCGAGCGGATTTAGCGTGGGTGGCTTACAGTATCCGCACTCATGGACCTCTATATTCATCCTCTATACGTTCTAGTCAGCAAGATTCTCTCCTCTATACTTAATTCTTTCGCACCCATCCATCCTCTATATCATCCTCTATTCACTCTATTCACTGTGGGACCCACTTGTCACTTTATCTAAATATATCCATGTGTGATCTAGTTTTGAAGGATTTATTGAGACGAATTTAATGGTGCAATCGAAATTTAATTTGGATTTTTGGTTTGTGAGTTATAGCATTTTTTCCCTTTGTTTAGCTAGTGGGGCCGCCACTATAGAGTATAGAGTAAGCACTGTACTACTCTAAATATAGAGTGAGAGAAAGTACAGAGTATCGTTTTAGAGTACCCAGTGCAGCAGTTTTTACTCTATATTGATACTCTAAAGCTTTAGAGTATCGTTTTAGAGTACCCACTGTGGGTAGTCTTAGACTATCCACACTTACCTCTATATTTATCCTATAAAAGAAATATTTCATTCTAGTCATCACAAAATATACACTTTTCTCGCATCCATCCATCATCTATATCATCCTCTATCTACTGTGGGGTCTACTTATCACTTTATTTAAATATATCCATGTGACATCTTGTTATGAAGAATTTATTGTTACAAATTTAATGGTGCAATCGGAATTTAATTTGGTGTTTTAGTTTGTGAGTTATAACATTTTTTATATGAAAAAAGGTTGGCCACGTTTTCCTAGGCACATGATTCTCTCTCCTCTCTGCTCCCGCACATGAGACGAACGTCTTCTACGCGCGCGGCAGCACTGCCCGTAGGCCCCGGTCTTTTTGGTGTACGTACTGGAAGACGCTGGATTTAGAGGAACCGCTCCCGTTCAAAAACTCGTAGCGTACGTCGGTGCAGCTCTTTTCAACGCTAAAAGCTGACGTGGAGATATACCGGCTGCCTTTACGGGCACAGTTCGTGTTAGGCTATCCGCATCGCGGTGCGCTAAATTGGACTGAACGCCACCGGCAGCGTTTGAAGCCCCGCACCGCTGCACGGCAAAAGCTCCTCTATCCTACCGTTCGCTACAGGGGTACGCCATCCGTAGCGTCGCCGCAGCGGAACGCTATCCTCTGCAGCGGGCCCCACGCCGCCGGAGGTGGAGAAGGGCGTGCCGGAACCGCCACCGCCGCCGAGCCGAGCCGCCATCGCCGCGCCGGAGTTGGGGAAGGGCGCGCCCGGTCCGCCGCCGCCGCGAGCCGAGCCGCCACCACTGCGCCGAAGTTAGAGAAGGGCGCGCCAGATCTGCCACCGCCGCCGAGCCGAGCCGCCACCGCCGCGCCGGAGTTGGAGAAGGGCGCCGGAGGTGGAGAAGGGCGCCGCTGGTGGAGGAGAAGGACGCCAGCGGAGCCGCCGGATCCCGCCGCCGTGCTCGGGCGGCGCGCCGCGAGAAGAAGAAGGCGGAGCGGGCGAGGAGCAGAGCGGGCGAGATAGCGTGCGGCGCGCGGCAGCTCGTCTCATCTGTATGCGTTCTGCCAAGTGGGTCCCACCCCTTTGGCGTGCGTGATGCAGATGGGGGCGGTGCAGATAGCCTTAGGGCCGGCGAGATCACAGCCTAGGCAACGTGGATCCGATGGTGCGGCACATGGCCCGAGGCTGGGTGGAGGTGGAGGCGTCAAAAGGGGATGGCTGCACGAGTAGGGCCACACTGGGTGAGCGGCAGTGGCGTGGACGCTAATAGAACGGGAGAAGCACATGTTTGTATGACATGTAGGCCTGGTAATAAATAGCGGCGGTAGCGGCCGCAATTGCACCCGCAATAGCGGTAGCGGTCCGTTGCCGCTACCGCTATGAGGTAGCGCTTTGAACTTTGCATCATGGAACTTTGCGGCCGCAATTCTGAATAGCGGGCCGATATTGCGGCCGCAATTGCACGTAGCAGGCCGCAATAGCATGGAAGCAAATATCCTTAATTAGTCCAGCCCACTATGACTCACACCCCAAATTCAAATACTCACGCATTGGCTGTGAAACTTAAAATTATTCATGATATATGTACTTAAAATTATTTATACTCATTATTCATGATATATGTACTTAAAGTTATATGGGACTATCGGGTGTCACTATTGGAACTTATCGTCCGCAATATCACCCGCTATCCGCAATCCGCTACCTCGACATCAATTCGCTACCGACCCGCTATACGCTATTTATTACCAGCTCGTCTCATCTGTATGCGTTCTGCCAAGTGGGTCCCACCCCTTTGGCGTGCGTGATGCAGATGGGGGCGGTGCGGATAGCCTTAGGGCCGGCGAGATCACAGCCTAGGCAACGTGGATCCGATGGTGCGGCACATGGCCCGAGGCTGGGTGGAGGTGGAGGCGTCAAAAGGGGATGGCTGCACGAGTAGGGCCACACTGGGTGAGCGGCAGTGGCGTGGACGCTAATAGAACGGGAGAAGCACATGTTTGTATGACATGTAGGCCTCATAGTTAACACGGTTTGTTGATGTGTTATCTCATCCATTCCATCCCTCCAATAAACATGAAAATAGAACCGCTCCATCTTTCCAATCGAACACTAGAATGATAGTTGTCCCGTTTCTATATCAGAAGTGAAACTGTTCTATTCTGTCTCTCACTCCAACCAAACGCACCATGATTTTAAATTCTTTTTAGCATTATAAAGTTTGGTTTCATGAGATAAATTTACTAATAAAGAAAGAAATGGGAGGAGTGAAGCCACGTCCTCCTCTCTCTTATAGGGCGCCTCCACTAGGCTCGTACATATTCAACTGGACTATTTTACTGAGCATGAATCGTTGCAATATTTTAAGTCGATTCATCAAAAGATTCCCATGGATTTTCACTTGTCTCGTATATGAATCGATGCATGTATGAGCCAGCTAGATTTAGATGGAAACGGATCGAATACGCATGAAATCGGATTTGGATGTCACCTTTTACTACATTTTAAATCGAATTTGGATACAAATACGAATATTATCGGATACGAATACAAAACAGATGGTTCGAATTCGGATTCAAAATCGGATACTTACTCAGTTCACTTCAAAGTGAATATGTCTAAATTCAACCTAGATGATTACAATTTTAGGTTCGCCGATAATAAAAGTGAACTAAATTGAAGTACACACCTAATAATCTCCTAGATAGATAGAATTGACTAAAACATATAGCCATTATCAATATTTTTGGAATTCCAAAATTACTACACAAGTAGGGGTTAAATTATTTGTGTATATAACATAGATAAGGATAGCTCATAAAATAATACAGTTATTAATAAATATTTATAATAATAAAAAAATATCAATTAATTAATCAATATTATATTTATATAAATATATAATTATTAATCATAAATATAAATTATATAAAATAATTCATATCAACAAATAAATAAACTAAAGTATTAGAAAAATACTAAAATTAATTTAATCTTTATGTATCCTTAATAATTTAAAATTAATACTAAAACTTATTTCTAGATATACTATTAAATGGTTCTAATGCATCATTAATAACAATAAAATTAAATAACTGGTTACTCATTGTGAAGAGAACTTTTAAATAGGTTCATGCTACCTTGTTTTCTTTGCAGATACGGATACTGTCGGATATTGTCGAATACAGATCTAGAGTCGGATAGAGAAAACACTGAAAAACGAATTCGGATATATCCATTTAGTTACCATAATAGAAACGGATACAAATACATATATCTCTACTACAAGTTTTAGCGGATACGGATATCGGATAATTTGGATATCTATTTCCATTTTCCATCCTTAAGCTAGATGATGTTCCCTTTCCATGTGCTACCGGAGATGGCCTTATAATAAATAATTGTCTAAAGACCGCTTTCTCACTGTTTCAACTAACGATGCTTGATGCTTCGCTGGTTGTGCCTTTTGGATAGTATATTTTCTATTTGCTTCACACCTACCGCGCACGGACCACACGGTGCGTCAGAGGAGTATGTGCTCCGGCTAGCCATAGAGGAGAAGTGATTCTCTGGTTTCAATCCTTGATACTCTGGCCAGCTCCTTCAATGTAGTATGATGACAAGAAGTAGCGATGAAAACGAACGGAAACGGACGGAAAAACCCTATTTCTACTTCTGTTTCTATATTTTTTGGCAGAAACGGGATCAGGTTCGGAAAATACGGGTTCGAAAACGGAATCGGAATATGCGGACATACGGAAACGAACAAATACGGATGGAGAGCCGGAAAATTAAATTAAGATTACATAATATAATATTCTCAAAGTATACATATATAAAGTCATATAATAATATATACAAAGTTTAATATTCATTTACATGCTATGTACGTGAACATAACAGGCATATTTGGTGATTTGTAGTTATATTAACATAACATAAGGACATGTAATTGTTGAACATGTTGAGTATAGATTGAAAACGGGATAAAAACGGAATAAATACGAGTCTATTCCATATTAAAACGGGATTACTCGGAAACGGACGGAAAACACCATTTTCTACTTCCGCAAATACGAAAACAGGATCTCACAAATACGGAAACGGACGGAAAAATATAGAAAACGGAACGGGACGGTACGGGAAAAATTCCGTCCGTTTTCATCCCTAACAAGAAGTGTCCATTTGGGTAGATGTAAATACAGCTATTGTTTTGTTTTCTTCTTATATTATATTCTACTAGCAAAACATGCATGTATATCACAACGGGATAAGATTGCCACACAATCACATAGAGAACTTACGTTATGGTTCAAAGATTTATTCTACGTTTGCGTCATTAGTTCTAATTATTTTAGAATCACTCTACATTGTATCTAGATAATCATTATACTTAGGGAGCAGGGACTAATACAATGATCATGTCATGAGTCCAATTCATCTTAGATCGAAACTTTTCATCAGATGTGGACGTAACGTAGACACACTGCTCTAACTCATACGGATACTTAAAAAAAGAAACAAACCATCAAAATGTTTCGTATTTCAATTTAAACATTGTGCCATATCCGAACTCAACGATTCAACCTGTACAGTATACGAGAGAATGATGAATGAATGACCATGAAAAATGTTCAATATTATTTTATCAGTAGACAAGCATAGTGGTAGTGCGTTGTCACTATTAACATAAATTTTATTGGAACAGTTAAAAATTTTGGTTCTAAATACACCATACTAACATAAATTTTTTTGCCCTGTTCTTTAAAAATATGGTTTTTTAGTTTAATTTTACTAAAACAAAACGAAGTTAATCAATTTTTTTTGAAAATTTATTTTTTAATAGTATTCTAACATGTTTGCTTCCGTGCCAATATTGTGACTTTGTGGGTCTATTTATGAGGTACTTTTCTCTTGGAAAAATTGCCAATGTTAGTGAGTCAGTTCACTGCACACGCCACCTGTTCATGGAAACTCCATGCGGCACATGCTATTTGCCCACCTGTCCGCCGATGCCCGCCCCATGAGCCACTTGTGTGCAG
Source organism: Saccharum spontaneum (assembly GCA_022457205.1). Classification (NCBI taxonomy): domain Eukaryota; kingdom Viridiplantae; phylum Streptophyta; class Magnoliopsida; order Poales; family Poaceae; genus Saccharum; species Saccharum spontaneum. The sequence continues at coordinate 50,713,871 of CM039615.1, read as the reverse complement.
TCTGCACTCTGCAGAGCCGGATAGTGGCACAGCTGCACCGCACAACACCCTTCTGTTTTTCAAATTTTATCTGCAAATACCAAAGTACATTGTCTATTTTCTCGTGCATCTCTTTCCTGTTTCTCTCTCAAAACTCAGCTCCACATCTGAAGAAAATCGTCCTGTTCGCTTGAGCTTATTCAAACTACTTTCGAACAACAGAATAATATTTTTTTTTCTCATACTATTTTAGCATAAGCATCGGCATAAACCAAATTTTAGCATAAGCGAATAGGGCGAATCGAGATCCAGATCCTGGGCCTCCAAATCCCGGCGACGTCGACTCCCACCATGCGCACATGAAGCTCAGGCGAACTGGCATGTGCGACCAGGCACCATCCTTATAGCCCTGAGCAAATCGTTGCAGATCTCGTTCATGACGGGATATTACTGTGGTAGGATATACAACAGCCGTTAGTGCTTCAAGTAGCTCCGGGCTCAGGCAGACTCAAGCTCGTGAAGGTCCATGAATGATATCCAGGCACGACGTGCTCATTCAGTCAGGTAGGGCATGGTGCTTCTTCGATTCAATCTCCAAGCTCTGCTCCGGTTCAGTCTCCATCAAATCCGAAGAGGAGCAGAGGTATTTGTTGTCTATGTTTGGCCTTGCTAACGTTGATGCTTTGACTGCCGGTGGAGATGGGTTATTTCGCCTCATCTTTTTTTTTTTTGACAAATTATTTTGCCTCGTCTTTTTAAGATTGAGTTGTTCTCATGATAGATTAGAGGAGGATAGATGTTTTTGGTGCGGAGTCGTCTGTTTTATAGGATGATGAGTCATGGCGGGGGGTGGATCTGTCTGCATGTGTGTTCATGTCGGATTTGGTGGATCTGTGGGGCATGTGTGTTAACGTCGATTTCTACTATAGCCTCACGGGAGGGAAGAAGAACAAAAAAAAATAGACGAAAAAAGTGGCTGAATAGAACCCGGACTGGAATAGAACCCGAACTGGAATAGGAAAAAAATATACAAGCATATCGGAGTGAAAAAATCTTGGCGGAAAAAAAAATCTTGGCGGAAATTTTGCCTCTTTATTATTAGGTATAGATATAGATAATAATACTATGTGTTTACTTCATTTCCCTCTTATCTACGTGCATCAGATTTGAATAAGGGTCCATGTGCATGGATGCATCATATACGTTGCATGCCATGAATCGGCCACGTCTTGAACCAAGAGAATACGGATTGCAAGCCATGCTTTATCCAATATATTGATTTAAACGTGAGCCTACAGGACTCCATGAGATATCCATAAGACAAAGATAATCTCTAACTTTCAATCTGGCCATTAGAGATAATATATTTTCTAATTTATACTTGTATTTTTTTTCCTATTTGAGTTAAGATTTCTATACAACATACTTAGCATCGGAGACATCTATTTGATTAGAATTCCTATAACTATCTATATTATATTACTTTAGGAACTCTATCCAGTATGTGTCATATAAATATGGATGAAAAATAGCTTGAAATTTTGCCTCTTAGTATTAGGTATAGGTATAGATATAGATATAGATAATACATCTATGTTTCTTTCGTCCATACAGCGAAACCGTGGTGGACGTTTGCTTTCTTCTAAACTAAAAGACAGAGCATCTGCCCATTATGTAAAAAAAAAACGGTGGGTCGTTAGCGGCCGCAACCCCAGATCTGATGGAGTTGCTCTTGGGTTTCACGGTCTAAAGATTCCTCTCATAGTGAAATGCTATATCCTAATAATTGAGTATAGCATACCCAGCCTTTGCAAGAGTTCCTATACCAGTTTTAGGCTCGTTTGATCACCTATAATTAAAGTTTCATTGGACTAAATAGACCACATTACCCTTTGGGCAGAGAAGAGATATAAGAGAGAAAAGGATAGGTGGGAGGGCTTTTACGTCTTTTCACGTTCCGTCATCTGTGCCAGCTTTTAGTTTGGTTTAGCTCACCTCTGGCAACCACTCCGTAGTGAACTACGGGGAGCAGCACCGCTAGTGCCTCCGGTCAGAGTACAATGCTACAAATATTTTTGTTGCTATGTTCATTCATTTGATCACACAAGCACATATTTACTGTCATAATATTTCGTTAACTAGTACATCAACCCGTGCTCTCGCACGGGCTATAATTTTAAAAGATGTACTATTAATATATTTGATTATTTAAAAATTACTTATATTAAATTGCATGTTTTTATTTATTTTCTACAAAATAGACATAATAGATACTTTATAGTCTATATCTAATGATCATAAACTTATTAATTACTTTTTTTCAAGGGACTGACTTATACATTTTTTAACTTTGCACGGTACCTTGTATATTTTAATATGCAATTAGTTTGAAACCTTGGCTGTGTTGTACCGTGTAGTTCGCAAAACAAAACTATGGTGACCCTTGCTGCATCACATAAGTCATGAATCTAAATTTTAATTTTTAACTTTATTTTTATTGACTACTACATATTTTTTTCCTCAAGTTAAAACTCTTGTGCTTATTGTATCTTTTACTAACTCTCATTTTAGATTGTTTTAAAATAAGGATTTTAGGTCATATAATACATTCTACTACAATTGCATATGCAATCATTTGAAACTTGCACCATGTCACCTAAAATAAGTGATAGAGCTTAAAATGAAATCTTGGATTGGGGTAGCAGTGCTATCCTCAAGAGAATTTTAAAGGCACCCCCAATCAAGCTTTATGTAAAGGAAAGGAAAGCGATTAATATTCAGCACTCACGGTGAGGGTAGTGACGCGTGGATGGTGGGGAGGTTCCGGCGGCGACGGCACGACGGCAGCCTAGGGGACAGCCCGAGTTCTCACTCCATCTGCCTCGTGATTAGCACGACTGAAGAGAATGAAGCTATCAGTATTTAGCACTCACCGTAGTCTTTTAAATCGCCGGCTAAAGCATTTAGCGATCTATCTTTTGAGATAGCAAATAGCCGGCTAAATCAGGCTGTAGCGGTAGTTAAGGGCTAAGTTACCCGTTAGAGAAAAAAAAATCAGATCCTTCTCAAATAACTATAGCAAGAGATAATTATACTAAGTGATAGAGACAGTTATACTCGGGATTTAGAACCTTGACTCACCGTGATGGGTGGGTGCTGATGCTGGTGGGTGAGGGAGGATCCGGCGTGACGGCACGGCTGCGGCCTAGGGGAGCAGCCCAATTTCTCCTTCCATTTGCCTCCTCGTGATTAGCACGACTGAAGAGAACGAAGCTGTCAGTATTCAGCACTCACCGCTGTGTTTTAAATCGCCGGCTAAAGCATTTAGCTATTTATCTTTTGAAATAGTAAATAGCTGGTTAAATCAGGTTGTAGCGGCAGCTAAGGGCTAAATTATCCATTAGAATAAAAAAGTTAGATCCTTCTCAAATAACTATAGCAAGAGATAGAGACAGTTATAGTCGAAGATTTAGAACCTTGACTCACCGCGTGATGCGTGGATGCTGATGCCAGTGGGTGAGGGAGGATCCGGCGTGACGGCACAACAGCAGCCTAAGGGAGCAGCCCAATTTCTCCTTCCATCTGCCTCCTCGTGATTACTGATTAGCACGACTGAAGAGAACGAAGAGGGAGATATGGGAAGGTGAACCGGTGAACAGCAAGCAGGCTGGTGCGAGGGAGACGGGAAGGTGAGCCAGTGAACAGCAGGCTGGTGTGAGGGAGACTGGAGGGTCACTGCTTTAAGATCTTTCGCATAACGTTCTTTATTTAAGAAGAGGAAGTTGGGACAGTACGTCAACTTGACACCTTGCTAATATATTTATGCGGCAAGTTGATTTTATATTTGTGCCGCATATAGAAAAACTAATTGTCAGAAGGGTCCTAAATATGTAATGTAGGAGTAATCCTTTGTTACCACTATGTCAAAACAGACAATATATTGCATTTGACAGATGATAATCCGCAGTGATGAGAGTGGATATCAATGCCAATTTATGAACCAGTAGTGATTACAGGCTATCATTGCCAGGTCAAAGCGTTACCACTATGGGCACCCAAATCCACCCCAGAGCCAACAAATCTAGGGGCTCACTTCAGGCCCCCATCTGGTAGTTGGTTTGTTTTCTCCCCCGCGCTCGCATGGAACTCCCTCTGCTATCGCAACCTCTTCCACTCCGGCGACCTATGGTGGCCCACCTCCCCTAGCCCGGCGAGTTTGACTTCTCTGTCGAAGCAGATATACGGGCGTCCACCTGTGACAGGCAGATCTACCAGGCGCCGCCACCTCCTTCTGCTACACCGGGTCCACCTTTCGGCAGTGGCCGCTTCCTCAATGCCCGGGTCCATCTCCTTACCCACTCACTCCTTGCACTCGTGCTCATCATGCCCCAGGCATCATGCCACCCGCCATGGTGTTCGGCGTCCTGGTTAGAGGAGCAGAGGTGCACCTCCTACCCTCCAACGAGCACGCCCGTCCTCCCGCCTCCACCGCGTGAGCATAGCCGTCTGCTTCAAAATCTCCGTGCGAGCACGTCCTGTGTCCGCTCAGATTCTTCGCACGAGTGTCGTCCTCCCGCCTCCACCGTGCATGCGTGGCTATCCGCCCGCCTCCACCTCGCAGCCGTGGGTTGCCTCTGATAGGGAGAACGAGGAAGAAGACATAGAGAATGATGAGGGGGCCCTGTTTGTTAGTCTATACTGGAATGAATTTGGGGGCTCAAATTTGGGTGCTACTGCTGGAGTAGAAGTAAAAAAACTGGACCAACAAAAGTAGGGGAGCATCCAAATCAAAAGTAAGGGCCCTGATTTGTGCTCCTATTGGAGATGCTCTAATACGTCATAATACAGTATACAGGAAGTGATACAAGCGAGTCAGCTCATAAACCTATATATATAGACATTAATTATATAGATGTTATGGAATATCAATAAATTTAAGTGTACTCCCTCTGATTCTTTTTAACTATCGTTCTCACTTTCTGAAAAGTCAAGCATACTTAATTTAGACCAAATATATATAAAAACATATTAATATTTATGATGCATAATTAGAATCATTAGATATAGCTCGTTGAATTTATTTTATTAATAACTTTATTTGAAGATATAAATGTTCCTAATATTTTTCTATAAACCTAGTCAAACTTTATAAAATTTAACCAGTTCGAATAATATATCGCCACTTAGGGCAGAGGGAGTATACATGAGTGCGCGAACGAGTCTAAAAGTGTGGCTCTATGATCAGCAAGAGGGCATATAATAAGGAGAACTGAGCGGGTTATATATTATCACTAATTTTTATGAGAGGAAGGACAAGTTATTATACTCTTTATTTTGTGTAAAGAAAAGGTACGGGCAAAATATATTTACCGGCCTGCTAAAGTAACCAAGCCAGCATTATATATATGTAGAAAAAATTACCAAGCTAGCTAGTTATATGCCTATATATATCTTTAGTCTTTACCTCGACGAGAGAGGACGCGCAATTTGCTTCACAAGTCACAACTTTAAGCATGAGATGGAGGGACGGGCGGTAGCACAAGCACAACGTGGGATAAGCCTCCTCTGACTCAAGTTAGAAGAACTTGTTTCCACTACCAACATTCGGTCTAGGTGCTCCGTGTTTCCCTAAATATTCATATTGTTTTCAATCCTAACAATGAAACCAGAGACACAAGAATAGATTGAGGGGAGCGAGGCATCTGGCTTCCTCCTCCTTTCACACCCTCTCTTCTTCCCTCTTCCCATCTCCACTCCCTCTCTATTATTTTATTAACTCCATAAAGCTCCAACGGGTAGCGAATCCACCCATGAATGGAACATAGGATGCCTAGCCCTTGAATGATTCCAAACCAAGTCAAGTCTAGTGTCGGTATTTTATATTGTACTCCTGGTTAGCTAGTTATAACAAATCACGCATAGTAGATTAGAAGAGTCACGGACTTAGATTAGAAGAGTCATGGACTTATACCAGTTTAGACACGAGATGCTCTACGTTTAGTTTACGAGGAGAGTTTTATTGTGTGTGTGTGCGCGCGCGTGTGCTGTATGCAGGTGTTTACAGGGAGTGTTGATGTATTGCAATGAGATGGGATGAGATGTTGTGAAACCTAGTATAGACACAAATGCTCACATAGAACGTACGTGCACTCACCTTTACGAATGCACGCTCAAACACGCACACTAAACCTAAGAGCACCTCTGAATGACTAAGCTAGAACGCCAAATATCGAGATTGATGGAATCAGCATAAGTGTCTCGTTGTTGACGAGCATGTCATCACATACCACTAAAAGAATATCACCGTTATATCTCGAAATAAATTTAAAGAAATTACGAACCCACATAAATAAAGTTGAAAACTTAAACCTAGGTGGATATATATATTTCGCCGCAAGGAGCCTGGCCAAATGAGCTTCTCTAGGTCTCTCCTTCGACCAGCCGGCTCAGTCCACCCTATTGGGATGTTAATCTATAGTCGGCATCTAGTTTCCTGCTTTGCGTTTGTTTAGTTTGTAGATCTCGAGTGGTCGGCCACGATCTAATCTGGACTTAATCTGTGCCACCCATGTGCAAAGTACTCTTAAGTCTTAACAACTACGTAGTACATACTGGTATGTGACTGACTTTTTTGCTGGGAGCCTTGGACAAAGGACAAAGCACTGAACGGAACGAATAGCAGAGAGGCGACGTGCGGACTAGGCCTCTCACGGGCGGCTAGGGCGAACACAGCATTTACGGGGAAATTTCCGTACTGATTGTCACCGCGTTTAAACCGGCCTTATACGGAAAACACAAAACAGGAATATTCGTAGGACAATCTGGGAAAACGCCTGTGTGCCTTTCTCCCTTCTACGCGGACACGAGGTGTGATTAAACTAAGGGCTCCTGCAGCTGCAGCCTCGTGCCTGCTCCTTGGGTGGCTGGTGCTGCCTGCTTCGTTGGGCTACAATGAGGCAGTTGTTGCTAGCTAATTTGAGCCACAAGAGCACCAACAAGCCACCGGAAGGCTCCCGATCAAGAGCTAGGCCGGATCATGTCAGTTGCAACGTGCAGTCACCTAGCTTCGATTGGTTCATTCATTCAGATCTCCGAAAATTTTAATTATCCGAATCTATATAAAAGCTTAGCTATGTATTTGGCTTGAAAATCAACAAGCATATCTTCATGCACATACGTAAAAGTTATACATGTCATATATGTATACCTTAAGTTATTTTTCTCTATATCAATAATGAGATAATGATATAACTGAGTAATTTAGATGCATATATAGAGTATTTTAGGATTTTTTTAATCAATGATGACAAATGTAAGTAATTTAGATTTAAGGTTACTTTCAGTTATCTATCTATTTATATGAACACACACAGTGTTAAAAGAAGGGGCAGTACTAGCGCCCGGACGCCCGCGGCGCTAGGCGGGGACCGCTCGCACCGCTCCCCGCGCTTCCCCATTCGCTTCCCACGCCCGCCGCCACGCAACCCTCACTCTCTCCGCTTCCCACATGCATGCACGGCGCCCTGACAATTGCAGCAGGCAGTTATGGTAAGTGAGTTACATTGCAACATGTACAACATCTGATCTACTTTTAAAACATCTAGATGAAACAATTGCAGCATGTGTCTAAAGACAGATGAAACACTAGAAACATACGTCTGAAACACTTGCAAATACACCTGAAAACACTTAAAAAGCCATTGCAAAACATATGCAACATCTAGATAAAAGCACTTGCAATATATGCGTGAAACATATGCAATGTCTAAATAAAAACACTTGTAACTTATGTTTGAAAAAATAGATAAAACAATTGAAACAGACGCTTACAACATACGTGTATAGGCATTGCAACATATGCAACATCCCAATTTACTTTTGCAACATCCATATAAAACATTTACAACATACCTCTGAAACATTTATAACAACTGAAACATACGTTTGCAACATAGGAGAAGAGGTCGGGGCCAGTTGATTTCGGCCGTCAAGGTGGAGCCGGCGGCGCGCGAGCACCACTAGCATAGGCCGCGCTCGTGGGTGCCCTTGGCTCATCCGAGGACGACTTGAGGTGCCCCGACACATGCCCCGAGCCACCATCGGCAGGGGCAGCGGCGGCGACCCACAGTGGCGAGACATCCTGAAGGCGCTGGGTTGGGGAAGAGGCCGAGAAGGCGCTGTGCGAACTGAGGGAGGAGGCGGCGTGGTCGTGTAACACCCTAAGATTTTGTTTTGTTTTAAAATAGCTAAATATGAATTAATTAGTTATGTGTGTGTGCATTTAAATATAGAGAATAATAAATTTTGTGAAATTAAAATTAACCATAAGGCTAATCATTTATTTTTGCACTCATGCTGTTGCACAAGTATTTTTGTGATGAGTGGTTTTGATAAATTTTTGAAAGGATTTGAAAATCAATTGGAAATGTGAATTGAAAATCAAATTAGAAAAAAAAGAAAATTCTTTTCTTTTTCCTTCTGGCCCGATCGGCCGTTCGGCCTGTTTCCCCAACCGCCCCGACGGCCCGCCCCTCTCCCCCTTCTCCTCTTGGGCCGCGGCCCAGCCCGTCTCGGCCTGCAGCTGCCGCCCACTCTCCCGCAGCCGCTGACCGCCCGGCCCCGCTCGTCAGCGCCGTCTTCCCCAACTGCCTCCCCGCTCTGAGCGCCGGTCGAGCGGCAACCGCACCCCCCCGCGCCCACGACCTCCGCGCGTGGGAGCGCCCCGCGTCCCTACCTCTTCAAAAAGGAGAAGCCGAGGCCGACCCCCATCAGTTGCCGCTTTTCCCCGCTCCCTCTCGCGTTCTTGTGCCCGAGAGAACCGCCCGACGTCTCCAAGCTCCGCCGATCGCCTCTCCGCGCGGACCGCCTCCTCCGAGCCGTCCCCGTCTCGTTTGAAGCCGTGGTGAGAATCCCCGTGCTCCCCTCCCTCTCCCTGCACCTCCAATTCCTTGATTTGTGGTCTCTAGGGCCGTCCGATGTGAGCTCCGGCGAGCTCTTTCATGGCCGGCCATGGCGGGTGGCCCTCGCGCCTTTCCCCGGCCGCGTTAGTGGCAAAAATGGAACCCTCATCCCCTCCGCATCCTCCCTGTGCTTTTGGTTTGGCAAATGGAGCCCTGGAGTGCCCGGCCGAGCAGCTCCGGCGAGCCCCATGGCGGCGCCGCCGTCTTCTTCCTGGAGTCCGGCGGCCGGCCTCTCCCTTTCCCCCCCTTTTCTTTCTTGACCGTGCATCTCGAGATCAACGGCCGAAATCAGCCGATACCCCTTCGCGGGTCTTTTTGCTAAAGAGACCCCGCGTTTTTCATTTATTAACCCGCAGTCCTCGGCCAGATAGGAATTTCCCGAATTTATTTTATTTTAATTCTGAAATGTTTTCAGTTTATTTACAGAATTGCCACTGCAGTAAAACGTGTATAAAATCGTCGTTTTAGCTCCGATTCGACCCGTTCAACTTGCGTTAGATTCGTAATTTCATAATCTACGCAATAGTGCTACCGTTAGACCTGTTAATAGCTTTTGAATTTCTCAAATAAACCTAGTTAATAGCTAGCTTCTAGAATAGTAAATGTCTCGTAACTTTTGCGTTGTAGCTCCGAATTTCGTGCAATTCGCGTCAATGTGATCGTAGCGAGACGTAGATGATTTTGGTAAACATTTTATTCAGATTTATTTATTGATGGTGTACTGTTCTAATAGTAGCTATGTTTTGCTTGTATGTCTGCTCCGATTTGCGTGTTGTACTCCGTGTCGTACGAGTTCAGACGGTGAGGAGTACGTCGGAAATCCGGACGCGTACGAGGATCAGCAGGACCAGCAGCAGTTCGTGAACCAAGGCAAGTATAGCATGGGCCTACCTTGTTGTCCTATTCATTATATAACATACTCATTATGCATGTGTCTAATATTGTTCGACTATAAGGACTTCATAGCAAATTGATGACCTGTACCTTGATTCCTATGGGGATTATTTGCATTTGGGTAGAAAGCTAGCGCTCTAACTAAACATGATCTACACATTGATTAATGGAAACAACGGATAATCATGATGATAGTAGTGGAACTAAAGGGTGATGGTGCAAATGATGTTGATCATGTTGCCCTAAACCCTCCGTAAGGACTTATCTGTAGGGCAAAAGCTGGGACTTACAGTGCAACCGTGGGAGTTAAATGGCTCTGACTTTAGCTCAGTAGTAGGATCTTTTCTAACTTGTTAGAGGTTACCCGAAAGGGCGCAAGAGGGGCTTGCCACGATGGGTATAGAACTGCCTCTGTTCAGATGTGTATAGCCTGCGGGAATTGTGCCATCGAAAGGGGGGTTCTCTATATCTGCCTGCCGAGGAAACCTAGCGGCCCTAACTGGTTAGAAGGGGCCTATGGAAGGCTTCATAGTGTACCCTGCCTGCTCACCTTGGAAGTGTTAGGGGGTCGACGGGCCCCGGGCATATGGGTAACACGACTCACGGGTAAAGATGCACAACCTCTGCAGAGTGTTTAAACTGTTATAACAGCCGTGCTCACGGACACGAGCGGCCCGGAAAACTCACAGAATAAATGGTTACTTGATACTTGTTGAACCATGATGATGAGATCACACTGATGCTTTCTCTTCTTAAATCTAGTAGTGGATCATGTGGGATAAATGGGAGCTTGAGCATAATTTAATAATGATTAATAATGAAATGTTGATATACTAAAAATGCTAACTGCAGTCAACCGCGTCTAACCTTTTTGAGCCTCATGAATCCTCATACTATACTTGCGGAGTACGATTGTACTCACACTTGTTGCTATATTGTTTTTGGGTAAAATCCCGGATGGGTAACAGATGACAGTTTCTACGAGGACTTTCCGGAGGATTTCTAGGTTTGGGTCAACCAGTCGTCCTTCCCTGTGGATCAGACATTACGCCTGAGAGATGTTATTTATCTTTCCGTTTGTTTATGTACGAACTATGTGATGTAATAACGTTATGTATGTACTCAGTGATGATACTTCTGTTAATTTGTCGGCTTATGTGTGTGACTATTCCTGGGGCGCACATAAGATGTATGCACTCTATATTGTCCTTTAATTGGAGTGTGACAAATTGGTATCAGAGCTGTGTCGACTGTAGGACGCAAACCTAGGTAGAAATGGTCGTTTCTAGGAGATTGACTTTATTTATTTATTTGCTACTACCTTACTCTTGATATTTTCTTAAAAATTTTATGCTCTATTCTTTATTTTATTGCATAAAATATTGACTCTGATAATATTTTATATCAAAACTATAGATGCCTCGTCTCAGTGCCGCTGCCTACGTCGCCCAGTTCGTTCCAGCAGCACCTGCTCCACCAGCACCACCAGCAGTACCACCAGTGGAGCCTGAGGTCGTCCACGTCACTGACGAGGAGGAGGAGGAACCCATGGAGGAGGATGCATTTTCAGATGCCGCATCTGATGGACCCACTTCGACTCCCGTGGCTGCACCCATTCCACATGTGGATGCACCAGTCCCCGCTGCTACACCTCCACCAGCATCACAGGCTGCTTCTGCACCAACCCCAGTGCCCTCCCCAGCTGCATCAGAGGAGCCAGAAGAGATAGGATGGTCCACCAGGAACAAGTTTAAGGAAGCTCCCGAAGATGCCCACTACCACAACCTCCTCACCACCATGCTAGCTGAGTACTATCCAGAGTTTGCTGCCTCTGTGAAGTACTACTGTGCGGAGCACACACATCTAGTGGAGGCGACGTACTGGAAGACCAATGTGATCGTCACCGCCTGGAACAACACCGACCAATCCCAGGATATTGTGACCACCCATAGCCACCGAGCCAGGCGTGCCAGTGTTTATGACAGCATGGAAGATGCTGCGCAGGCGGCGTACCTGCACTATCATGGCAGGCGTTTTGAGGATATGCAGAACAACCGCTACCGGTATCTTCCACGCTATGACCCGAGGGTGAAGACATGGGCAGTGTTGGCTCCTCCAGCTTCTGATCCCACCTTGGACACCACAGTGAGGCACCTCAGCGCCATGCAGGAGGTCAACGAAGCACTCAGGGAAGAGCTTCGTGCAGCGCAAAAATCTGAAAAACGCCTTCAGAACCAGATAGATGAGATGGCCGTTCAGCTAGGACAACCCACCATTTACAAGAAGAAGGCCAGGGTGTTCACCATGGTGGATCGCGCTCCTTAGATGTTGCAGCCCTGTCTAGCTAGATGCGTCTTAGAGTTGAGAGTCGTGTCAAGTTCGTGTTTGTTTTGTGAACTTTCCGTTGTATCGTTGGTTGTGTTGATGAACTTGGTTGATTTGGAGTTTGTTTGATTGTTGGAACAGTGTGGGCTTGTCCACATGTTCTTCTTATTAAAACCTTAAGTTAGTGTTTGATTAACTTAGTTGGGGTTAATTTCTGCGTTACTGCTGTGCTGTTTCTCAGAGCAGTCTGCAATGTTTGTCTCATATCTCTAAATCTCTACGTCCAAAAATTATGAAATTTTTGTGGGAAGAACTAGACCTGTGTACCTTTCATTTCCCACTGGAATCACCTCATTATCAATTCGGAATGGGGAGATATGCCCGCTGCAACCTGGCAAGTCTGTGCAGTCTGTAACCTAAAACAGAAATTGTTTAGCTCAGTTTTTGATGATGTTGCTGTCTGTATCAGTGAAAACGTTCTATACAAAAGTTGTAGCAGACTCTCTAAGCTTTCCAACGATGTATGCCACGCCTATTTTGGATTTCTGGAACTCGAGTTACACTCCAGTTTTCAGTCTGCTGTTGTAAACACTCGTCCAGAAATTTTCAGTTATGTTATTTACCTTTTGTAAATAATTTGTAAAATATTTGGGAGATCTCTAAAGTTTGCACCTTTGCTTGGAAACAGATGGCCGCCAGAGGAGGACGTGGTCGAGGCCGTGGCCGTGGTCGTGGACACGGAGCTTTGGTGGACCCACCTCCGCCACCGCCGGTGACCATTGAGCAGTTGATGGCCATGCAAGCGCAGCTCATGCAGACCGTGATGGACCGTCTTGGTGAGCAACCCGCAGGAGCACCCCCACCAGTGCAGGTCCGTGACAAGCGTGGTGAGTTTCTGAAAGGACGCCCCCCTGTGTTCACACACGCCTCTGAACCTATGGAGGCGGATGACTGGCTGAGAGCTGTGGAAAAGCAGCTAAACATTGCTCAGTGCAACGACTTGGAGAAAGTCTTGTACGCCTCAGGCCAACTCCAAGGAGCTGCTCAGGATTGGTGGGAGTCATTCCAGTATGGACGTCCAGAGAATGCTCCAGAGGTCACATGGAAAGAGTTCACAGAGAACTTCAGGTCCTATCATATCCCAGAGGGACTTATTGAGCTGAAACAAGAGGAGTTCCGGGCTCTCAAGCAAGGGTCCATGTCAGTGGCGGAATACCGCGACAAGTTTGCACAATTGTCGCGATATGCCCCGACTGAAGTGGCTAGGGATTCTGACAAACAGCGCCGTTTTCTGAAGGGGCTGTATGATGGACTCCAACTGCAGCTGATGTCCAACAAATATGCCAGTTTCCAGGAGTTGGTGGACCGTGCGATAGTAATTGATAACAAGCGTAAGGAAATGGACCTCAAGAAGAGGAAGCTCCAGGGACAAGCATCGGGTAGCAACACTCGCCCGCGAGCCTTCCCGCAGCAAGGTTTCCCGCAGAGGAACCAAGGGCCACCCAACCAATGGAACAAGGGCCAGTACCCCCAGAGGAACCAGTATCAGCAGCGTCCCCAGCACCCACCGCCGTTGGGTAATCAGAGTCAGCAGCGCCCCCAGCAACAGCAAGCTAGCAACCAGGCACCACGTCAGGGAGTGCCCAACAATGCCCCAATCAAGAGTGGCACCCCAGGCAACCCCAATGCCTGTTACAACTGTGGAGAGGTGGGACACTATTCGTACCAGTGCCCGAAGAAGCAGAACCGGCAGGCCCCGCAGAACCAGCAGAACAACCAGAGACCCAACGCTCGACCTCCGTTCACTGGCAAGGTGAACCATGTGTCGTCGGAATCAGCTCAGGAGGCGCCTGAGGTTATGCTGGGTACGTTTAGCGTCAACTCCATCTCCGCTACCGTACTTTTTGATTCCGGTGCCTCGCATTCTTTCATATCCCAAGCTTTTGTTAGAATGCATAGCATACCCCTGTGTGCCATGAAGGATCCCATGTTAGTTAATTCACCGGGGGGTAGCATGCCAGCAAATTATTGGAGCCCTTCTACTAATATATTCTTAAGGGGGGTAGCTTTCAAGGTAAATCCTATTGTTCTGAGAACCGCTGGGATTGATCTCATCCTGGGAATGGATTGGATGAAGCAACATAGGGCAGTGATACAATGTCAGGAGAAATCTGTGGTTGTGACATCTCCAAGTGGTGATAGAATTTGTGTTGAAGTGGAAGTGCAAGCTCAACCTACCGCCACCGTCAATCAGCTGAGCGATGTTGCTAACCAGGAGGACCAGGTGGTGGATGAATTTCCGGACGTGTTCCCCGATGAATTGCCAGGTATGCCACCCGATCGCAACATCGAATTCCTTATCGAGCTTTTACCTGGAACTGCACCCATAGCTAAGAGGCCATATAGAATGGGGGTAAATGAATTAGAAGAACTAAAGAAACAAATTAAGGAATTGCAAGAGAAAGGATTTATTCGTCCTAGTTCTTCGCCTTGGGGAGCACCTATTATATTTGTGGATAAGAAAGATGGCACACGGAGGATGTGTGTCGATTATAGGTCCCTTAATGAAGTCACCATCAAGAACAAATACCCACTCCCTAGAATTGATGATTTATTTGATCAGCTGAAAGGTGCTTGTGTGTTCTCAAAAATCGACCTCCGTTCTGGATATCACCAACTAAAAATTCGTGCGTCTGACATACCCAAGACAGCATTTACTACCAGATATGGCCTTTATGAGTACACAGTGATGTCTTTTGGACTGACTAATGCACCTGCATACTTTATGTACCTAATGAACAAAGTATTCATGGAGTACTTGGATAAGTTTGTAGTGGTATTCATAGATGATATCCTAGTATTCTCCAAAAATGAAGAGGAACATGCCAAACACTTAAGGTTAGTCTTACAAAAACTCAGGGAACATAAATTGTATGCAAAGAGGAGCAAATGTGAGTTCTGGCTGAAAGAAGTATCTTTTCTGGGACATGTGGTCTCTAACGGTGGAATAGCCGTAGATCCCAGTAAAGTGCAAGATGTGCTGAATTGGAAAGCCCCAGTCAATGCTAGTGAAATCCGTAGCTTTTTGGGTTTGGCTGGATACTATAGAAGGTTTATTGAAGGGTTCTCAAAGCTAGCCAAGCCTATGACAGCCCTATTAGAGAAGAGTGCCAAATTTGTTTGGTCAGACAAATGTCAAGCTAACTTTGAGGAGTTAAAGAAAAGGTTGACAACAGCCCCGGTGTTGACCCTACCTGATTTAAGTAAGAGTTTCTCTATTTATTGTGATGCATCTCGCCTAGGCCTTGGATGTGTGCTTATGCAAGAAGGAAAGGTTGTGGCCTATGCATCCAGGCAATTGAGAAAGCATGAACTGAATTACCCAACCCATGACTTGGAATTAGCCGCAGTTGTCCATGCTCTGAAAATCTGGAGGCATTATTTGATCGGACATAAGTGTGACATCTACACTGACCACAAGAGTTTAAAATATATTTTTACTCAGTCCGAGTTGAACTTAAGACAACGTCGTTGGCTGGAGTTAATTAAAGACTATGATCTGGAAGTGCATTATCATCCTGGAAAGGCAAATGTTGTTGCCGATGCACTTAGCCGGAAAAGCTATGCCAACGGACTTCAGTTGACATTTATACCAGCAGAGTTGCGAGCTGAAATAGAACATCTCAACTTGGGTTTTGTCAATAATGTAGTAGAATTGACTATAGAACCTACATTGGAGCAAGAGATACGTAAAGGTCAGTTGGAGGATGAGAAATTGAAAGAGATTGCTGAGCAGGTAGTGGTTGGAAAGGCACCAGGTTTCCGGTTGGATGAGAATGGTACTCTATGGTTTGGAAAAAGGCTATGTGTACCTGAAGTGAAAGTCATCCGTGATATGATTCTGCGAGAGGCACATGATTCTGCATATTCTATACACCCTGGAAGCACCAAGATGTACTTGGACCTCAAAGAGAAGTATTGGTGGTATGGTTTGAAACGGGATGTGGCTGAGTATGTGGCCATATGTGATACTTGTCAAAGGGTGAAAGCTGAGCACCAAAGGCCTGCAGGATTGTTGCAACCAATGAAAATACCAGAGTGGAAATGGGAAGAAGTTGGTATGGACTTCATTACTGGATTGCCTCGCACTCAACAAGGATATGATTCGATCTGGGTAATAGTGGATCGACTTACTAAGGTAGCCCACTTCTTGCCAGTCAAAACCACTTATAGTGGTGCAAAGCTAGCGGAATTGTATATGGAGAGAATAGTATGTCTACATGGAGTTCCAAAGAAGATCGTATCTGACCGAGGAACTCAGTTTACATCACATTTTTGGCGTAAGGTACACAGTGCTTTGGGAACCAAGTTAAATTTCAGTTCGGCATATCACCCCCAAACTGATGGGCAGACTGAAAGGACCAATCAAATCTTGGAAGATATGTTGAGAGCTTGTGCCTTACAGTATGGTACTAGTTGGGATAAGAGTTTGTCATATGCTGAGTTTTCATACAACAACAGTCACCAGAAAAGCCTCAAGATGGCGCCATTCGAAGCTTTATATGGACGAAAGTGTAGAACACCTCTATTCTGGAATCAGGCAGGTGAGACCCAAGTGTTTGGACCTGATGTCCTACGCAATGCAGAAGAACAAGTGAGGATGATCAGGGATAATTTGAGAATAGCACAGTCTAGACAGAAAAGCTATGCTGATGTCAGAAGGAGAGAATTGAGTTTCAAGGTAGGTGACTATGTGTATTTGAAAGTGTCACCAATGAGAAATGTGAGAAGATTCAATATGAAGGGCAAGTTAGCACCGAGATATGTAGGACCTTTCAAGATTTTGGAGAGACGTGGAGAAGTGGCTTATCAGTTGGAATTGCCAGAAAGTTTAGCAGGTGTGCATGATGTGTTCCATGTTTCACAATTGAAAAAGTGTTTACGGGTACCAGAAGAGCAGATTCCCTTGGAGGAGCTTACTGTTAAAGAAGATCTCACGTATGAGGAATATCCGGTAAAGATTCTTGAAACTGCAGAAAGAGTTACAAGGAGTCGCACTATAAAGATGTGCAGAGTGCAATGGAATCGTTATTCAGAAGATGAATCTACGTGGGAAAGGGAAGAAGATCTGAGAAAGTCTTATCCACAGCTTTTTGAGTAAGCATCATCCAATCTCGAGGACGAGATTCTTTTAAGGGGGTAGAATTGTAACACCCTAAGATTTTGTTTTGTTTTAAAATAGCTAAATATGAATTAATTAGTTATGTGTGTGTGCATTTAAATATAGAGAATAATAAATTTTGTGAAATTAAAATTAACCATAAGGCTAATCATTTATTTTTGCACTCATGCTGTTGCACAAGTATTTTTGTGATGAGTGGTTTTGATAAATTTTTGAAAGGATTTGAAAATCAATTGGAAATGTGAATTGAAAATCAAATTAGAAAAAAAAGAAAATTCTTTTCTTTTTCCTTCTGGCCCGATCGGCCGTTCGGCCTGTTTCCCCAACCGCCCCGACGGCCCGCCCCTCTCCCCCTTCTCCTCTTGGGCCGCGGCCCAGCCCGTCTCGGCCTGCAGCTGCCGCCCACTCTCCCGCAGCCGCTGACCGCCCGGCCCCGCTCGTCAGCGCCGTCTTCCCCAACTGCCTCCCCGCTCTGAGCGCCGGTCGAGCGGCAACCGCACCCCCCCGCGCCCACGACCTCCGCGCGTGGGAGCGCCCCGCGTCCCTACCTCTTCAAAAAGGAGAAGCCGAGGCCGACCCCCATCAGTTGCCGCTTTTCCCCGCTCCCTCTCGCGTTCTTGTGCCCGAGAGAACCGCCCGACGTCTCCAAGCTCCGCCGATCGCCTCTCCGCGCGGACCGCCTCCTCCGAGCCGTCCCCGTCTCGTTTGAAGCCGTGGTGAGAATCCCCGTGCTCCCCTCCCTCTCCCTGCACCTCCAATTCCTTGATTTGTGGTCTCTAGGGCCGTCCGATGTGAGCTCCGGCGAGCTCTTTCATGGCCGGCCATGGCGGGTGGCCCTCGCGCCTTTCCCCGGCCGCGTTAGTGGCAAAAATGGAACCCTCATCCCCTCCGCATCCTCCCTGTGCTTTTGGTTTGGCAAATGGAGCCCTGGAGTGCCCGGCCGAGCAGCTCCGGCGAGCCCCATGGCGGCGCCGCCGTCTTCTTCCTGGAGTCCGGCGGCCGGCCTCTCCCTTTCCCCCCCTTTTCTTTCTTGACCGTGCATCTCGAGATCAACGGCCGAAATCAGCCGATACCCCTTCGCGGGTCTTTTTGCTAAAGAGACCCCGCGTTTTTCATTTATTAACCCGCAGTCCTCGGCCAGATAGGAATTTCCCGAATTTATTTTATTTTAATTCCGAAATGTTTTCAGTTTATTTACAGAATTGCCACTGCAGTAAAACGTGTATAAAATCGTCGTTTTAGCTCCGATTCGACCCGTTCAACTTGCGTTAGATTCGTAATTTCATAATCTACGCAATAGTGCTACCGTTAGACCTGTTAATAGCTTTTGAATTTCTCAAATAAACCTAGTTAATAGCTAGCTTCTAGAATAGTAAATGTCTCGTAACTTTTGCGTTGTAGCTCCGAATTTCGTGCAATTCGCGTCAATGTGATCGTAGCGAGACGTAGATGATTTTGGTAAACATTTTATTCAGATTTATTTATTGATGGTGTACTGTTCTAATAGTAGCTATGTTTTGCTTGTATGTCTGCTCCGATTTGCGTGTTGTACTCCGTGTCGTACGAGTTCAGACGGTGAGGAGTACGTCGGAAATCCGGACGCGTACGAGGATCAGCAGGACCAGCAGCAGTTCGTGAACCAAGGCAAGTATAGCATGGGCCTACCTTGTTGTCCTATTCATTATATAACATACTCATTATGCATGTGTCTAATATTGTTCGACTATAAGGACTTCATAGCAAATTGATGACCTGTACCTTGATTCCTATGGGGATTATTTGCATTTGGGTAGAAAGCTAGCGCTCTAACTAAACATGATCTACACATTGATTAATGGAAACAACGGATAATCATGATGATAGTAGTGGAACTAAAGGGTGATGGTGCAAATGATGTTGATCATGTTGCCCTAAACCCTCCGTAAGGACTTATCTGTAGGGCAAAAGCTGGGACTTACAGTGCAACCGTGGGAGTTAAATGGCTCTGACTTTAGCTCAGTAGTAGGATCTTTTCTAACTTGTTAGAGGTTACCCGAAAGGGCGCAAGAGGGGCTTGCCACGATGGGTATAGAACTGCCTCTGTTCAGATGTGTATAGCCTGCGGGAATTGTGCCATCGAAAGGGGGGTTCTCTATATCTGCCTGCCGAGGAAACCTAGCGGCCCTAACTGGTTAGAAGGGGCCTATGGAAGGCTTCATAGTGTACCCTGCCTGCTCACCTTGGAAGTGTTAGGGGGTCGACGGGCCCCGGGCATATGGGTAACACGACTCACGGGTAAAGATGCACAACCTCTGCAGAGTGTTTAAACTGTTATAACAGCCGTGCTCACGGACACGAGCGGCCCGGAAAACTCACAGAATAAATGGTTACTTGATACTTGTTGAACCATGATGATGAGATCACACTGATGCTTTCTCTTCTTAAATCTAGTAGTGGATCATGTGGGATAAATGGGAGCTTGAGCATAATTTAATAATGATTAATAATGAAATGTTGATCTACTAAAAATGCTAACTGCAGTCAACCGCGTCTAACCTTTTTGAGCCTCATGAATCCTCATACTATACTTGCGGAGTACGATTGTACTCACACTTGTTGCTATATTGTTTTTGGGTAAAATCCCGGATGGGTAACAGATGACAGTTTCTACGAGGACTTTCCGGAGGATTTCTAGGTTTGGGTCAACCAGTCGTCCTTCCCTGTGGATCAGACACTACGCCTGAGAGATGTTATTTATCTTTCCGTTTGTTTATGTACGAACTATGTGATGTAATAACGTTATGTATGTACTCAGTGATGATACTTCTGTTAATTTGTCGGCTTATGTGTGCGACTATTCCTGGGGCGCACATAAGATGTATGCACTCTATATTGTCCTTTAATTGGAGTGTGACAGGTCGGCTTGGGTGGAGGAAGGAAGTAGCAGTGGGGGCGTGGGGCTCTGCTATTGCCAGCAGATGCGAGAGAGGGACCGAGGGATGGGGAGGGCGAGACGGAGTGGGAAGATTTTTTTTATCTGTCTAGGTGACATTCAGTTGTTTGGCCCCTCATGTCAACTGAATTTTTTCCATGCACTGACATTGTCTTCTAGATATATTTACACTAGCTTATTACTATATTTAAAATGATTTTTTCAATGTAATTTATTGAACACGGTAGTGTAATTTTGGGATATTAATACAAATATATGCCAAATTTTCTAGAAAAATTTACAAATTATTTCTATGGATTGCTGATATTAGAGAAATATATGTCAAAGTTTTCATAAATTGTTCACAAATTTTAGAAAAATTTATAAATTGTTCACAAATTGTGGTGGGACCCACCCTTCCACCCTTATCGCTTCCCTTCCCTTCCCTTCCGTGAGCCGCACAGAATCGATGTCGTAGAGGCCTTCCCAGCTAAGCCTGGGCAAAATACTCGATACCCATTACCCATACCCGAATTACCCGAATTTGGGCCCGAATTACCCAAATCCGAGGTACCCGATCCCAAATTCAGATAACGATTTTGATTACCCGAAATTAGTTTGGGTAATTCGGGTAATATCCCCCCGATACCCAAACTACCCGAACTACCCACGGATTTGTTTTTTTCTTTTTATTTTTGAACACTTTCACTTATCACTTTATTAGAATATAATTCTCTCTGTTTGAATGAGTGACTAAAATATATTATTCTCTACAAATTGCTGTTGAAATTCTATACAAATTGTTGCTGAAATTATGTATAGATCATTACTGAAATTTAGTGTAGTTTGTTGTTTTCCGTAAATTTGGGTATATCAGGTAATACCCAAATCCAAACCCGAATTTGCGGGTAGTGTTTTTTCAGGGCTAAAATCGGGTAGCAGTTTTCATTACCCGAATTACCTGACCTGAAAAAATCGGGTAACCCGAATGCCCAGGCTTTCCCAGCCCCGGTGCACGTGGCCTTCCCAGCTCCGGCGCGGCGGCGCCCCTCTCCTTCCCCGCCCCGGCGTCCGCGCAACGTCGCCCCTGCTCCTTCCTGGCCCGGCGCGGCGGCGCCCCTGCCTCACCTTCCCTGACCAGGCGTCGGCGGCGCCTCTGTTCCTTCCTGGCCCTGCGCGGCGGCGCCCCTGCCTCTCCTGCCCCGCCCAAGCGCCCCCTGCTAGCCTTCCGCGCAAGACCAGATGGCCTAAAAATCAGTTGATGGGAGGGGCCAAATCAACCGGTTAAGGTTTAGCAATTCTGTTTTTTTCTTGAGAGAGGCGGGTGAGACGGAGTGGGAAGACGTATCCAAACGGACGCGGATGGACGGACGCCCACATCGAAGTATTTCCATAGAAGAACTCCCATGTTTGCTAAGAGAGTCTAAAAATCATGAGATTAACTGAAAAGAAATGAATATATATATACTCTAAATCTATATATAATATAATATAATATAATATGATATGATATAATATAATATAATATAATATAATATAATATAATATAATATAATATAATATAATATAATATAATATAATATAATATAATATAATATAATATAATAACTAAAACCTAGGAGTCCATGAAAAATACAAATAGTAAACAAATACGTTGTCAGGACGCCATTAAAATTCATAGTTGACCGGGCCATTAAACTGTTTTTTATAAATTTCTTGTATTCTAAACAGAATGCTCATCGGGCAGCTATGTGTCTATGTTTTCTTACCAAAAAAAAAGACAAGAGTTTTGCCACAATTTGCTATGTGCCTACGTCGCTCTCCTATAATACAAAATTTTTCTTACTTTCCACTGAATAACTTATCATTTCGTCAACTGAATTCGAATCAGATGCAGCTCCTCCGTGCAAATTTTTCAACTTTGCTCCGCTGTATATATGCTTCGCTCCGCTACTTCCGTCAGACGCCCGTGAGTCAATGCAAAAGCCGTTAGGTTCTTGAAATACCATATTGTCCCCCTTACCTACTATGATTGAGCCACTCCAACCGACCTAAACAAGGGGTAATCATTCAGATTCCTCCCTATATTTATCAGCGCTCCAACCTACCCTCTAATATTTTGCTACACCCCTTCATAAAACACTACCCAGAACAACAAGGGGTAATCATTCAGATTCCTCCCTAGGCCTCGTTTAGTTCAGAGAATTGGGGAGAAAAACACTGTATCAGAATTCCTGTAGTATTTTGTTTGTATTTGGTAAAAATTATCCAAATTTTGAGTAACTAGGCTTAAAATGTTCGTCTCGCAAAGTACAACAAAACTGTACAATTAGTTTTTGATTTCATCAACATTTAGTACTCCATGCATTTGTCGACATTTTGATGTGACAGGGAATCTTCTTTTTGCATAGTGGAATTTGGGGGAGAATTGGGGGAAGTAAACAAGGGGCTATATTTATCAGCGCTCCAACCTACCCTCTAATATTTTGCTACACCCCTTCATAAAACACTACCCAGAACAGGCAATCATTGCCGGACTTCAACCTCTCATCACTACTGCAGACGAGCTGATAGTGGGCAAGTGGCAATACTGGAGTTTTCCTATCACTGCAGGTTACTTTAACCCTTTTTTAATACGCCACCATGGCGCAGCCTCTCGGAGGCAGGTGCGGTGCGGGGGTTCGAACCCCCGCCTGCTGCTTCCCACCGATGTGTAACACCCAAATTTTAGAAGTAATAAATTTTAAATAATTTAGAGAAGGGGGATTAAAATTTTAAAAACTATTTGGTGTTGCATTCATGCTGCTGCATTTATTTTCTTTTGTGTAGTGGATTTAATTTATTTTGTTTGGTTGGAAGAATTCTATTTGGAATAGTTTGAAAACAAGTAAATAAAGAAAAGAAGAAAGAAAAAAAAGAAACAACTTACCTTCCGCCTGGTGGCCGACGGCCCGTTCGACGTCCTGCTTCTTCCGCGCTCGCGTCTGAGTGGGCCGGCCCAGCGTCGAGCAGCCCAGTTCGGCCGAGCCAGCAGCCGCGCCTCCCTTCCCCTCTCTTGGTTGCTGACCGGTGGGGCCCAGATGTCGGTCGTCTTCTACCTCCCGTATGAGCTCCGGACTCCAAACCGAAAATGGCGGTGTCGGTTGGTTCCGTGATTTCCGGGCAAGTCTAACCGAATACGGCCAATAGAGGCTATAAATAGGACGCCTTGACCTTCCTATATCCGTTTTTCATCTAAACCGTGAACTCTACCGCAAGAAATCGAAGGTCTAGGGTTGAGGTGGTTGGAGGTGTCGGTTGCACGTGGGTGGAGCCGTCGGGTGGATTCGAGGCCGATTTCGTTGCATTAGTGAGACCGCATTCTTCTCCTCTTTAGTTCTATGCTATTCTTTTGGGTGGAGGCGGTCCTAGTTGCGGTTTTGAAGCTCACGGACGGTGCGGCAATGGCGCCGCCGCCCCTTGTTGCCGTGCGTCGCGTGTGGTTTACGTAGCTAGTTTTTCTTAGCGTATTTGAGTTCGCGCGAAGCTTCTCATTCCGTTGGATCAAACGCGGGCTCGAATGGTGGTCTCGGTGGGGAGGTCCACCATCTCCGGCCATGGAGGGGCCGCCGGCCATGGGGAGTTGCCGGCCGGACTTGGAGACGGAGGCCGGATTCTTCACTGTAAGGTTGAAGATGATTGTGAGCCGTCCGTTTTTGAATCAACGGCTCGGATTAGAAGATACCCCTTCGCGGGGTAATCTTTCTAAAGAGACCCTCAACTTTTTAGTAATCAACCCGCCATCCATAGCGTATTGCTGAAAATGTGTTTTCGTGTTTTGAAAGCGTATTTTCTCCCGGCTAAATCAAAAATACGTTTTCAGGTATTTACAGTTTTGCCACTACGATTGTTTTGGTCATAAAATCTTCGTTTTAACTCCGATTTGATCCGTTCAAGTTGCGTTAGGTTCGTATTTGCGAGCTCTACATGTTAGTGTAGTGGTACAGTTAATTTTGATAATTTATTTTTCGAGTTTATAATTAAGTATTTATTTATCAATAGGAAATCTTAGAAAATTCATAACTTTCACGTTTTAACTCCGAATTTGGTGATCTTTGCGTCTGTGTGATCGTAGAAACGTGTAGAAGAGTTTTATAAACTTTTATTACTGTTTTGCTACTGTTGGTGTACTGCTCTAATTATATCCCTTTATTTGTTTTGTGTATGTTTGATTGGATGCATGTGTGTTGTTGATTGATGATCGAGTTTAGAAGGTGAGCAGTATCTGGACGATCAGGAGTATTACTTTGAACCAGATCAGCGGTATCACTCGGAGAGTTTTGATCAAGGCAAGTATAACACAGGACTATCCTTATT
Source organism: Saccharum spontaneum (assembly GCA_022457205.1). NCBI lineage: Eukaryota > Viridiplantae > Streptophyta > Magnoliopsida > Poales > Poaceae > Saccharum > Saccharum spontaneum. The sequence continues at coordinate 50,689,264 of CM039615.1, read as the reverse complement.
ACCTATACATTGAAATTATCATACATGTGCATGTGCTTCCCTTGACAACCTTAGAGATTATAATTTAGTGTTTGTTATCTTGATTCCTTGTCAACCTTGGGAATGCATATGTGTAGCTTGTCACACCCATTTATCGACCAAATGGAATGCTTACCCTTATGTGCGCCCAGAGATCAATCACACATAAGTTCACAAATTATAACAGAAGTATCATGGCAAATGTTATTACATCACGATATTTAAACACATAGTCTTAACACAAATGTAGCGGAAGTATAAATAAAAATCTCTCTCGTGGTAGCTCCAGTCACAGGTACATTGACTGGTTGACAGCAAGACTAGTAATCCTCAGGGAAGTAGGCGTAGTAGTCGCTATTACCTCCATCTGTTACCCATCCGGGATTTTTATCCAAATAAGAGAAATAAACAAGCGTAAGTACATCTCGTACTCAACAAGTGTAACATGGGGTTCATGAGGCTCAAATAGGCATAATCATGGGTTTATCAGCATGTAGCTTTTAGTTAACATGATTTTAGCATATCAATAGCATCAATAGGTCTCAATGTAAACAATAAACATATGATCCATGTGAAATGATTAATGAATAGCAAAAACATAATCATAAACAATTAATCAACTATTCCATAAGGGTCCAAGGCCACTCGTGACCGTGAGCACGGCTGTTATAACAGTTCTACACTCTGCAGAGGTTGTACACTTTCACTGTGAGTCGTGTTACCCAAATGCCCGGGTTAATTACTCCCAAAACACTACCAAGGTGAGCAGGCAGGGTAAACACTATGAAGTCTTTCGAAGGTTCGTCTAACAAGTTAGGGCCATTAGATTCACTCGGCAAACAGATGTAGAGCCCCCCTTCCAAATGGCACATTGACCCGCAGCCTATACACATAAGGACAGAGGCCGCACTATACCCGATTCGTCAAGCCATTCTTACGCCATAAAGGTTACCTCTAACAAGCTAGAAAAGGTCCTTCTATATGACTAAAGCCAGAGCCATATAGCCCTCACAGTTGTACTGTAAGTCCCGGATTGTCGCTTATAGATGAGTCCTTATGGAGAGCAATTAGAGCATCAAAACAACACACATGCTCTAATCCCCTTTATACAAGAATCAAAATCATATTTTAATGTTTATTGCATATTCCTCTAATCAATTTACATGATCATAGTCCATGTTTAAGCACTAGCCATACTAATCAATGCATCATAATGGGTACCAAGGCATAGGATCAATCACTAAGTCATCCTTAACAAGGAATAAATGCATAATGATTTTAATTGCATAAGGTGAATAGGACAACAAGGATAATCCCATGCTATACTTGCCTTGCTCAAACTGGTCCTGAAGATCTTGCTCGTAGTAAGGCTCTTGATCTCCAACGAATTGCTCACCGTCTATACTCGATCAACCATTATCAACAACACACATCCAGAGGCAATCATGCATAGACAAACAAGACTATAATTAGAACAATACACCAACAGTAAGAAAATAAAATAAAAAGTCTTTAAAATGAATCTACAACTCGCTAGGATCACACAGACGCGAAGATCACGAAAAACGGATCTAAAACGACAAAGTTATGAATTTCCGAAGATTTCCTATAGAAAAATAAATACTTTAATTAAAACTCAAAAATAAATTAATCTAAACCTACTGTACAGTTACATCATTAGATAGAGCTCGCAAATATGAATCTAACGCAATTTGAATGGATCAAATCGGAGTTAAAACGAAGATTCTACGGCTAAAACAATCTCAGTGGCAAAACTGTAAATATCAGAAAGCGTATTTTTCTTTTTCCGAAACGAATTACGTTTTCTTTTATTAAAAACGTATTTTCCCGGTTTACGCTTTGGACTGCGGGTTCTATACTTGAAAACAACAGGGTCTCTTTTGCAAAAAATACACGCGAAACGGTATCTTTTAATAAGATCCGTCCGATTTAGATCGGACGATCCGGATTGATCGGGGAGAGAGAGAAGAAGAGCGCCGGCGCACTCCGGCCAACTTTCGGCCGCCGGCGAGCCCCCACGGCGGCGCCATCACCGGAAAACGGGAAAACTCCGCTCCGGCCACCAAACGGAGAAGGGAAAACACCGGGAGGTCGAGAAGCTCACGGCGAACTCACCCCGCGCGACAAGAAGACCCGAGGATGACTGGAAGGCGGCGGCTAGCTTGCGGTGGCGGCTATGGCGGCGGTGGCGCGCGCGGTGACTCGACGAGACGACTAGGGCGGCTCTAAAAGGGTGGGATAGATGCGGTATGATGCGGGGGTCGCATTTTTATAGCCCGAAGGCGTCGCACCTAAAGAAGGGAAGGAGATCGAACCACCGATTCGAATCGGAGAAGGAGGAAGGTGAGCTCGCGGTTGGAAAGAGCCGGAGGAAGAAGATGGAAAGGGGAAAGGGACGCTGACATGTGGGTCCCGCATGTCGGCGGCACAGGCAACGCAGGCCGCGCGCGCGCGTGAAGACGGCCGGCTGCTGGGCTTGGCAGGCCGCGCCTTGGGCTCGGCCCAGGAGAACCGGAGGCGGCGCGGGCTCGCGGGGAGGAGAAAAGGATGGGCCGCGGTCGCTGGGCCGTGAGAAAAGCCAGCCCGAGAGCAGAGAGAAAATAAGAATTCTTTTCCAATTTCTCAAATTCATTTTTCAAATGATTTTCAAATCAAATTTGAATTTGATTCAAACCACTCAACTCAAAACTCCAAATGCAGCAGCATGAATGCTCAATCATGTTTCTACCCTTATATTTGATTTTAAATTTATAAAATTATTCTTATTCTAAATTTGCATGCTTCACAAAAATAAATATAAAAACCATATTTTCCCTATTTTTCTTTTCTTCAAATTTTAGGGTGTTACAATTCTACCCCCCTTAAAATGAATCTCGTCCCGAGATTCGACCGGTGCTTACTCAAACAGTTGCGGGTAGGTTTTTCTCAGATCCTCTTCTCGTTCCCAAGTAGCCTCTTCTGCAGTATACCGATTCCACTGTACTTTACACATCTTGATTGTTCTACTTCTTGTGACTCTGTCCGCAGTCTCCAAAATCTTAACCGGAAACTCCTCATATGTAAGATCCTCCTTAACAGTGAGTTCCTCTATCGGAATCTGTTCTTCTGGTACTCGTAAACATTTCTTTAGTTGTGACACATGGAACACATCATGTACACCTGCCAGACTCTCGGGCAATTCCAATTGATATGCCACTTCACCACGTCGCTCTATAATCTTGAAAGGTCCAATATATCTTGGTGCTAATTTACCCTTCATGTTAAATCTCTTCACACTTCTCATGGGTGACACTTTCAAGTAAACATAATCTCCTACCTCAAATGTCAACTCTCTTCTGCGAGTATCAGCATAACTTTTCTGTCTAGACTGGGCTATTTTTAGATTATCTCTAATCATTCTCACTTTCTTTTCAGCATCCTTTAATACATCAGGCCCAAACACTTGACTCTCCCCTGTCTGATTCCAGAACAACGGGGTCCTACACTTTCGTCCATACAGAGCCTCAAACGGTGCCATTTGAAGACTCTTCTGATAACTATTGTTATAAGAGAACTCTGCGTATGGCAAACTCTTATCCCAGCTAGTACCATATTGTAGAGCACAAGCTCTCAGCATATCTTCCAATATCTGATTAATTCTCTCCGTTTGACCATCTGTCTGAGGATGATAAGCTGTACTGAAATTTAGTTTGGTCCCCAATGACTCATGTATCTTTTGCCAATAATGAGATGTAAATTGAGTACCTCGATCAGACACAATCTTCTTAGGAACTCCGTGTAGACTCACTATTCTTTCCATATACAACTCTGCCAGTTTCGCACTGCTATATGTAGTCTTCACAGGCAGAAAATGAGCAACCTTAGTCAGACGATCCACTATCACCCAAATTGAATCATATCCTCGTTGAGTCCGCGGTAACCCAACTATAAAATCCATACCGACCTCTTCCCATTTCCACTCGGGTATCTGCATAGGTTGTAACAATCCTGCAGGTCTTTGATGTTCCGCTTTCACCCTTTGACATGTGTCACACAAAGCAACATACTCAGCTACGTCTCTCTTTAAACCATACCACCAATATTTCTCTTTCAGATCTAAATACATCTTAGTACTACCCGGATGTATGGAATAAGCTGACTCATGAGCTTCACGCAGAATTGCCATTCGGATTTCCCTATCTTCGGGCACACACAATCTTTTCCCGAACCATAGCGTACCATTTTCATCCTTATGGAATCCTGGAGATTTTCCTTTCGCTATGTTTTCAGCTATCTCTCTCAACTTTTCATCTTTCAGCTGACCTTTACGGATTTCTTGCTCCAGAGTAGGCTCCAATACTAGTTCCACTGCATTAGTAGTAAATCCTAAATTCAGATGCTTACACTCAGCACACAATTCCTTAGGCATAGGCATTACTTGTATTTCATTTGCATAACTCTTCCTACTAAGAGCATCAGCAACCACGTTGGCCTTTCCGGGATGATAATGCACCTCTAGATCATAGTCTTTTATCAACTCCAACCATCTACGCTGCCTCAAGTTCAGATCTGTTTGAGTGAAGATATACTTGAGACTCTTGTGATCAGTGTATATATCACTTTTGTGTCCAATCAAATAATGCCTCCATATCTTTAATGCATGAACCACTGCAGCTAACTCCAAATCATGAGTAGGGTAATTTAACTCATGCTTCCTTAACTGCCTCGATGCATATGCCACAACTCTACCTTCTTGCATCAGAACACATCCCAATCCCAATCGAGATGCATCACAATAGATAGAGAAAGGTTTATTCAGGTCTGGCAAAACTAAGACAGGTGCAGTAGTCAATCTTTTCTTTAATTCTTCAAAATTAGCCTGACACTTCTCGGACCACACAAACTTAGCATTCTTTTCCAACAATGCAGTCATTGGTTTTGCAAGCTTGGAAAATCCCTCTATAAACCTTCTATAATAACCAGCCAATCCCAAAAAGCTACGGATCTCACTTGCATTGGTAGGTGGTTTCCAGTTCAATACATCCTTCACCTTGCCAGGATCTACTGATATTCCTCCATTTGAAACGATATGACCCAGAAAAGAAACTTCCTTAAGCCAAAACTCACATTTACTCCTTTTTGCATATAGTTGGTGTTCTCTGAGCTTCTGCAAGACCAACCTCAACTGTTCAGCATGTTCTTCCTCCGTCTTGGAAAACACTAGTATGTCATCAATGAACACCACTACAAACTTGTCCAGATATTCCATGAACACCTTATTCATTAAGTACATGAAGTATGCGGGAGCATTAGTCAAACCAAATGACATCACTGTATACTCATATAACCCATAACGTGTAGTAAATGCTGTCTTGGGTATATCCCTGGCACGAATCTTCAATTGATGATATCCAGAACGAAGGTCAATCTTGGAAAATACACAAGCTCCTCTCAACTGATCAAACAGGTCATCAATTCTAGGCAATGGGTACTTGTTCTTAATGGTAACCTCATTAAGAGACCGATAATCTACACACATCCTCTGAGTTCCATCTTTCTTATCCACAAAAATTACTGGTGCACCCCATGGTGACGAACTAGGACGAATAAAACCCTTATCCTGTAACTCCTTAATTTGTTTCTTAAGTTCTTCTAGTTCATTTACTCCCATTCTATATGGTCGCTTAGCTATAGGTGCAGTTCCAGGTAATAATTCAATAATAAATTCAATGTCACGGTCTGGTGGCATACCTGGCAAATCCTCCGGAAACACATCTGGGAACTCCTCCACAACTGGATCCTCCTGATTGGCACCATCATTGAGCTGGTTCACTGTAGCAGTCGCTTGTTTTTGCACTTTGACTTCAACCCTGATCCTATCCCCCTTTGGTGTAGTCAGCACAACCGATTTATCCTTACACTGAATCTCTGCTTGTTGTTGCATCATCCAATCCATTCCCAGTATAAGATCAATCCCGGCTGTCCTCAACACTATAGGGCTAACTGAAAACTCTACCCCCCTTAAGTTGAGACTAATGGGAAGACAGCGATAAGATGCTGGCATGCTTCCACCAGGTGAGTTTACTAAGATAGGGTTCTTCATGGCACACAAATGGATTCTATGTATTCTAACAAATGATTGTGATATGAAAGAATGTGATGCTCCAGAATCAAAAAGAATAGTGGCGGGAGTAGAGTGGACATCGAACGTACCAAGCATAACTTCTGGCTCCTCCACTGTAGTTTCCTGGGACAAATGATTCACCCTTCCCGAGTTAAGTGCGGGCTTCTGGTGGCTGCTCTGTCTCTGGGGAGTCTGCTGGTTAAGCTTCTCTGGGCAGTTGTAAGACAGGTGACCTTCTTTTCCGCAACGGAAACACCTGTTGGGAGTGTTGGGAGCACTGGTCTTTGTAGGAGTGTTGTTGGAAGGACCCTGGCGCTGCACTTGATTCCCATTCTGCTGTGGTGGACGTTGGTTGCTACTCTGTGGCTGAAATGGTGAACGTTGAGGGAACTGTCCACGAAATGGAGTCTGACCACGGTTCCACTGTCCAGAAGGAGGTCTCTGCTGAGTATTCTGTTGGAAGCCAGTGCGTGGACGGGTGTTGCTATTGGAGGCTTGTCCTTGTAACCTCTTCCTCTTAGCATCCATTTCTTTGCGCTTGTTATCCACCACAATAGCGCGGTTCACAAGCGTCTGAAAGTTGGGATAGGTATTGGACATCAACTGCAACTGTAGTCCATCATATAATCCCTTCAAGAAGCGGCGCTGCTTATCATTGTCATTGGCCACCTCATGTGGAGCATATCGTGACAGTTGAGCAAACTTGTCACGGTACTCAGCTACAGACATTGACCCTTGGGTCAGGTTCCTAAATTCCTCCGCCTTCAATTCTATCATCCCTTCAGGTATATGGTAAGCCCTGAAGTTCTCTCTAAACTCCTGCCAGGTGACTGCAGGAGCATTAGCAGGACGGCCATACTCATATGACTCCCACCAATCTTGAGCTTCTCCCTGAAGTTGCCCAGAAGCGAACAACACCTTCTGTCGGTCATCACATTGTGCAATGGTGAGTTGTTTCTCCACAGCACGAAGCCAATCATCAGCCTCCAAAGGATCAGCAGCATGTGTGAACACTGGGGGACGACCCTTCAAAAATTCACCACGCTTATCACGTGGTTGCACTCCAGCAACTGGCTGATTCTGCTGATTCTGCACCAGTTGTTGCATCAACTGCGTCTGTACTGCCAGCAATTGCTCAATAGTTGGTGGCGGTGGTGGTGGTGGATTCGGGGGAATGTTGCCACGACCTCTGCCTCTTCCTCTTCCGGCCATCTGCCACCCATAAACATGCAAACTTTAAGAAATCCAGGTTATCAACCACTTATAAGATTAAGAATGAGATCTGAAAGTTTTCTGGACGAGTAGCAATATTGACAGTTCAGTATTTCAATCATATCTCGGGCTACAGAAGTCCAAAAGAGGCGTGCTTTATATGGTTGGAAAGCTTATGAAATTATCCACAATTTCTATTCAGACCTCAAGACCAGATTCTGTCGTTAAGTCTATGAAAAATAAGGCGCAACAGAAACTGTTCCAGATTCCAGACTGTGCAGAAACCTTAACTCGTGAAAATTATATCTCTCGAACCAGATTAGATAAAAAGGTGATTCCAGTGGCATTTGAAAGATGCTTGAGTCTAGTTGCTCTCATAAAAATTTCATAAATGTTGCACGAACCATTTTTAAACTATAACAGAAACATCAGAGACTGCTCCAGAAAACAGCAAGGACAGAAACGAGATACTATCAAACCCAACTATTATTCCTTGACTATTAAACTTATTATTCTTAATAATGGAACTTGTAGACATGCCTACAAGTCCAGACACTCAAACAAAGATCCAACTCACACATAAGCATAATAATAAAGCAACTAGCACACCAAAGTTCAAACCACACGACAGACTCGACTGACTCAACTGACGTTACTAAGAACGTTCTTATTACATAAAAGGACTCCTACTTCCTAAGGAAGTGGCTCATGCTCTAACTTCTCGTAGATCTTGGGCATGCCTTGGTTTGCTCGGAGCTCATCAATGGTTGCTTGGCATCTCTTGATAGTCTTCCCTTGTGTCCTCACCATCTCTTCTAGTTGCAGCTTCCTGTCCATCATGTCATAGACAAAGTTCACCATCACCCGAGGTAGTGGCTCTAACTGCACTGGATCTGTCATAGCCCAACCAAGCTCGGGGTGTGCACGAGGAAGGAAACGATGGATGTCATGCTTCATGAGGTTAAAGCGAAGATAGCGAAGACCCATACATGCTTCAAAAGCAGCATCTTCAATGCTATCCTCAATGGTAGCTCGATGTCCCACATGAGAGAACATCCTGTCCAGCTGATATGCCCCCTTGTCTTGCTTGTGTGCAAAGATGCTTGCCCTCGCCTTCCAGTACGTGCTCTCCAGTGGATGAGTGTACTCCCAGCAGACGTACTCCACAGCCGGATGCCAATCCGCGAAGTAAGCAGTGAGCATCCCCACTAGGCGAATGTGAGAGACAGCATCCCCTCCATTCCTGTGGTAGATCCTCACAGTCCACCCCATTGGAGGAGGTGGGATATCTTCAGGAGCTTCATGTGGTGGAGACGGGGGTTGTTCTCCTCCATTATCTTCCTCCTCACCATCTTCAATCTCAACGATTTCTGGATCTTCTTCAGGTTCAATCTCCTCCTGGGGAGGTGCTGGTGCTTGGACTGGTGCTACAGGGGTCTTCTCTTGTTCCTGAGGTTCTGGCTCTTGTGGCTCTTCAGTTGCAAGCAGGGCACGAGGTGGGTAGTATCCTCCAAAGCTGATGCGGGCAGTCTTACGGTCACGAGTCATCTACAGAATTTTTAGATGAAGTTAGAATAGAGGCAAAATTTCGTAATAGAATGAGACATAAGAAGCATAAAAATTTATCAAGTAACAAGAGCAAGATAGTGAGCATAAAAATAGTGTAAAGATGACACTACTTCGACCATTGCTAACTAGGCTTGCGTCCTACAGTCAACAAGAGCTCTGATACCAATTTGTCACACCCATTTATCGACCAAATGGAATGCTTACCCTTATGTGCGCCCAGAGATCAATCACACATAAGTTCACAAATTATAACAGAAGTATCATGGCAAATGTTATTACATCACGATATTTAAACACATAGTCTTAACACAAATGTAGCGGAAGTATAAATAAAAATCTCTCTCGTGGTAGCTCCAGTCACAGGTACATTGACTGGTTGACAGCAAGACTAGTAATCCTCAGGGAAGTAGGCGTAGTAGTCGCTATTACCTCCATCTGTTACCCATCCGGGATTTTTATCCAAATAAGAGAAATAAACAAGCGTAAGTACATCTCGTACTCAACAAGTGTAACATGGGGTTCATGAGGCTCAAATAGGCATAATCATGGGTTTATCAGCATGTAGCTTTTAGTTAACATGATTTTAGCATATCAATAGCATCAATAGGTCTCAATGTAAACAATAAACATATGATCCATGTGAAATGATTAATGAATAGCAAAAACATAATCATAAACAATTAATCAACTATTCCATAAGGGTCCAAGGCCACTCGTGACCGTGAGCACGGCTGTTATAACAGTTCTACACTCTGCAGAGGTTGTACACTTTCACTGTGAGTCGTGTTACCCAAATGCCCGGGTTAATTACTCCCAAAACACTACCAAGGTGAGCAGGCAGGGTAAACACTATGAAGTCTTTCGAAGGTTCGTCTAACAAGTTAGGGCCATTAGATTCACTCGGCAAACAGATGTAGAGCCCCCCTTCCAAATGGCACATTGACCCGCAGCCTATACACATAAGGACAGAGGCCGCACTATACCCGATTCGTCAAGCCATTCTTACGCCATAAAGGTTACCTCTAACAAGCTAGAAAAGGTCCTTCTATATGACTAAAGCCAGAGCCATATAGCCCTCACAGTTGTACTGTAAGTCCCGGATTGTCGCTTATAGATGAGTCCTTATGGAGAGCAATTAGAGCATCAAAACAACACACATGCTCTAATCCCCTTTATACAAGAATCAAAATCATATTTTAATGTTTATTGCATATTCCTCTAATCAATTTACATGATCATAGTCCATGTTTAAGCACTAGCCATACTAATCAATGCATCATAATGGGTACCAAGGCATAGGATCAATCACTAAGTCATCCTTAACAAGGAATAAATGCATAATGATTTTAATTGCATAAGGTGAATAGGACAACAAGGATAATCCCATGCTATACTTGCCTTGCTCAAACTGGTCCTGAAGATCTTGCTCGTAGTAAGGCTCTTGATCTCCAACGAATTGCTCACCGTCTATACTCGATCAACCATTATCAACAACACACATCCAGAGGCAATCATGCATAGACAAACAAGACTATAATTAGAACAATACACCAACAGTAAGAAAATAAAATAAAAAGTCTTTAAAATGAATCTACAACTCGCTAGGATCACACAGACGCGAAGATCACGAAAAACGGATCTAAAACGACAAAGTTATGAATTTCCGAAGATTTCCTATAGAAAAATAAATACTTTAATTAAAACTCAAAAATAAATTAATCTAAACCTACTGTACAGTTACATCATTAGATAGAGCTCGCAAATATGAATCTAACGCAATTTGAATGGATCAAATCGGAGTTAAAACGAAGATTCTACGGCTAAAACAATCTCAGTGGCAAAACTGTAAATATCAGAAAGCGTATTTTTCTTTTTCCGAAACGAATTACGTTTTCTTTTATTAAAAACGTATTTTCCCGGTTTACGCTTTGGAATGCGGGTTCTATACTTGAAAACAACAGGGTCTCTTTTGCAAAAAATACACGCGAAACGGTATCTTTTAATAAGATCCGTCCGATTTAGATCAGACGATCCGGATTGATCGGGGAGAGAGAGAAGAAGAGCGCCGGCGCACTCCGGCCAACTTTCGGCCGCCGGCGAGCCCCCACGGCGGCGCCATCACCGGAAAACGGGAAAACTCCGCTCCGGCCACCAAACGGAGAAGGGAAAACACCGGGAGGTCGAGAAGCTCACGGCGAACTCACCCCGCGCGACAAGAAGACCCGAGGATGACTGGAAGGCGGCGGCTAGCTTGCGGTGGCGGCTATGGCGGCGGTGGCGCGCGCGGTGACTCGACGAGACGACTAGGGCGGCTCTAAAAGGGTGGGATAGATGCGGTATGATGCGGGGGTCGCATTTTTATAGCCCGAAGGCGTCGCACCTAAAGAAGGGAAGGAGATCGAACCACCGATTCGAATCGGAGAAGGAGGAAGGTGAGCTCGCGGTTGGAAAGAGCCGGAGGAAGAAGATGGAAAGGGGAAAGGGACGCTGACATGTGGGTCCCGCATGTCGGCGGCACAGGCAACGCAGGCCGCGCGCGCGCGTGAAGACGGCCGGCTGCTGGGCTTGGCAGGCCGCGCCTTGGGCTCGGCCCAGGAGAACCGGAGGCGGCGCGGGCTCGCGGGGAGGAGAAAAGGATGGGCCGCGGTCGCTGGGCCGTGAGAAAAGCCAGCCCGAGAGCAGAGAGAAAATAAGAATTCTTTTCCAATTTCTCAAATTCATTTTTCAAATGATTTTCAAATCAAATTTGAATTTGATTCAAACCACTCAACTCAAAACTCCAAATGCAGCAGCATGAATGCTCAATCATGTTTCTACCCTTATATTTGATTTTAAATTTATAAAATTATTCTTATTCTAAATTTGCATGCTTCACAAAAATAAATATAAAAACCATATTTTCCCTATTTTTCTTTTCTTCAAATTTTAGGGTGTTACATAGCTACTGCTAGTGCTTAAACTAAGAACAATGATCTTGTAATTTGATTAATGGATTAAGCAATCAACCATTAAGATGATTTTATTACTGTTAAAAGGGGGCTAGAGCATGTGTATTATTTTGATGCTCTGGTTTCTCTCCATAAGGACTTATCTGTAAGTGATAACTGGGATATACAGTATAGCTGTGAGGGCTCTATGGCTCTGGCTTTAGTTGTTTAAAAGACCTTTTCTAGCTTGTTAGTGGTTACCTTAAATGGCGTAAGAAAGGCTTACCACATTAGGTGTAGTGCAAGCCCCTGGCCTAATGTGTATAGGCTGCGGTTGTTGTGACACTGGGAAGGGGGGTTCTACATCTGCCTGCCGAGTGAATCTAATGACCCTAACTTGTTAGACAAACTTTTGGATGGCTTTATATGGTTCTCCGGTGTTTGGGCTTGATCTTCCCACTCATTTGGAAATCATGACTCACAGTGAAAGTGTACACCTCTGTGCAGAGTTAAAAATTGGTATACTAGCCGTGCTCACGGATACGAGCGGCCATAGGGATTCTTATGGAATAGTTTATCATAATTGTTATATCATGCTTAATTATTGTTGATTATTATTATGCTCATGTTAATGCTATTCATTATCCTTATTACAATTGATCATTGGTTATTTAATGGGAAGCGATTTATCTTGATGCTACACAATTGCTAATTATATGATTAAAAGCTAAACGCAGTCAAACAGTGTCTAGCCTTTTGAGCCTCATGAACCCTGTGTTATATTTGTTGAGTTCGACATGGACTCACTCTTGCTATTTTCCCCACACTCCAGTGTGTAGTAAGATGCTACTCGGAAGAAGGACAAAGGTGTAGTGGAGTTTCCAGAAGACTAGTAGAGGTGCTAGGCATATGTTACCCCCAGTCAGCCGTCCCTGAGAAGAATGGAGCCTGAAGTTTAGTCACCGTTCCGCGATACTCTGACGTAAGTGTTAATATAGCTATGTATACGTTATATAATTGTTTCTGATACTTTTTCATTCTGGCATATGTGTGGACTTCCTAGGCACACATATGATTAGTCTGGTTTTGTTCTTTAGAAAACCGGGTGTGACACGATGGGAGCTAGCCACTAGGCCAAACCTGGTAGTGATGGTTACTCATCACTACCGGTTCTAATTATTACCTGACAGTGATATCCTTAAGATCAGTGCTGGCTAGATAAATGAGGTGACAGTGATTGGTTGAGTAACACTACCGGCTTGCACTGTAACGGGCAATGATATCCTTAAGATCACTACCGGATAGGTAGTTTAGCCGACAGTGATTGTTTGAGTAGTACACTGCCGGGTAACCAAGCAGTGATGATCTAATTTCCCCATATTCTAGTTTATTAATTTATTTTATTATTTATGTGTAATACTTTTTAGTTCCTATGGTTACTGGATTGGATATTTAAAGCATCACATATCCATCTACATTTATAATACAAATATTACAATAATGTACATATTACAATAAAAATGTATATATTACAATTGAAATTTCTCCAAGTCAATAATCCTCTTCCTTTCTTCTAGACTAGTTGTACCCATAGCTAGAATGTTTAAACATCCTTGTCTATTCACGACCTTGTCCATGATGAAGGCTGCTAGCTCGTCTTGCAATCCACTGATCTTGAAGCCTAACAGCACTTGAGTATTAAGTTCCTGGCACCGTCTTCGAAGCAAGATGATATCGAAATGCAAAAGTGTTAGCCAAAACAGTAGTGTGTTTTGTTGAATTAACCGATATACATGAAATAGGAAGCATATGCACCTTTCTATTTTCTTTCGTTGCGCGTTGTTGCTGAGGGACTTGTGCATTGCCCACATCACGTAGAACCTGCATTCGTTGTTGGCCATCGCTTGTTCTAGGGTATGCATCTGCTTATAATCAACTGAGAAAAGTTTTTTTTTCCTGTTTTCGTCAATATTTTCCTTACTCTATGTGACACTATTAAGTGTGAAAGGCGGTGCAATTAAAATATGCTATGTCATTAGAAAATTATGTGTTACCAGCTTCACTTATGTCTTTTGCACATGGAGCAGGTCATTGATTTGAGCTAGTGGCCTTCTCTTCGAGCCCCATACCTCGATATGTGATGCAGCCAATTTGATATCTAGGAGGACGTAGTGGAACTTACACTCACAAATGTCCAATGCAAATAAGTCCTAATTAATTAATAACCTTCAAAAAATACAAGAAACACCTAGTTAGGATCGAGAACACATACTGACAGTTGTAGGCTAGGAGTATGTTCTCTTTATCTTTGATTCGAATGAACACTTGGGTCAATCGTTCAATCAGATCGCCCAGATCACAATTTATGCCTTTGCATGTACTTTCATTTACTTGGGCAGGGTCCAAGAAGGCTATATGATTCAGGTCTTTCATTATGTATTGTTGTGCCTCCAATCTGTATAAGCGACGGATATGTTCAAATGTTGAAGACATAATTGAGATAATGTCGTGCCAGTAGGGTACTTACATAGTTCATATGCTTAGTATTTGAACATCGAGGTCATGCCTCTAAAATAGCTGAAACAAGGCCTCAAATTCGACATATATAGTCTCTTCTTGGCCTTTATGAAAAATGATGTCTAGGACAGGAACACTGAAATTGTTTTGACCTGTGCCGGAACAAATCTTGTAATACTGATGTTGGTCACGCATATTTGTCGGCAAATCTTTAATCTCCTTTTTCATGGCCATTCGATCATTGCGTTTTTTATACTTGTATATGTGACTGGTGCCTTCTCAAATTTTTTTTGTCCTTTCACTAACTGCTAGACTTCCTCCAAGCTTATGCCCATAGATTTGGCAAGTGCCATCTTCTCTAGCAAATCTGCAGTGTGTGCTTCTTGGACTCTTGTTTGATTCTGGTTTTTTGTTTGCCTTTCATGTTGAGAGGGCCGAGACGGTGGGGTCATGCCTAATCTTTTCACAAGTTTGATATGTGCTTCCTTGTTTGGGGCCTCCAGCTCTTTTGCCTTATTCATCAAACTAGTTATGCTCCCACTCATGGACTAGATTAGGAAGCATTACCTACTAAACCCGATGACCTTTTGTGCGAGGATGAACTTGTGAAAGTCCCTAGTTTGGTTTTGGCTAATTGATGAAACCTAGGACTAACCTTTGTATCTAAGTGGATGATTTAGATAAAGGTGGTCATTGAATATGAGACATGACATTGACTCATGTGACCAAGATGGTGAAGACCAAGATGAGGCTTGGCTCGATGGACCGGTTGTGAAGGTGAAGGGCAAGTCGAGGCTTCGAAGCGAAGGACCATGCGATGGTGAAGCTTGAGCAAGACTTGGCGCCGACGGACCGATGCAACGGTGAAGAGCAAGTGAAGTCAAGGTCGATGGATCGAGATGGTCATATGATGATATGAAGTGGATCATATCATTTGGAGAAACAAAATGGGCTCAAGGCAAAGGTATAACCATAGGGCCATTTTGTTTTACACTCAAGACACCATAGAGGGTGTGAGTGGTTTAGGGTCGATAGCCGAACTATTAAGAGGGGAAGTCTTATCGGTTATTCGATGCATGGGTGCCACTAGGTGAATTCATGAAGTGCATTGCATGTAGGACCTAGTGAGCTAACTGGAAAACCTTTGAAAATGATTGAGAAAAAGTTAACACACAAGCACATGGAGGTGTACACTTGATGGTGTTGGCACATTTGCAAAGGTGGCGTTGGTCGCGCTATGGTTTGCGGGTAGAGAGGGGTTTGGGTTCCTCTCTCCCTCCCGCCGAGCGTGCGAGCGCGGGATTCAGGCGATTTCGGGGAAATGAAATGCCTATTTTCTATTGCGCCGGAAGTCGGAAAAGAAACGGAGGCGAACGCGGTCACAGAGGTGACCGGACGCTGCACCGGACGCTGCACCGGACGCGGTCAGTTTCGACCGGCGCGTCCGGTCAGTACAGCGTCGGGGTCAGGCGCGCGAGCTAGGGTTTGACACCGGCGCGTCCGGTGACCCACGGGACCGGCGCGTCCGGTCTGGCGAACAGCGAGTCACGAAGTCGTCGGATGCGGTTCGCGTCCGGTCACACATCATCGGACGCGTCCGGTGGTCCAGGGAGCTTACTGGACTCGCACCGGACGCGGGTACTGTGGCGTCCGGTGGTTGCGAGGAGCGCGTCCGGTCTTGTCTTCGCGGGCGCGGGTACTGTGCGCACCGGCGCGTCCGGTGGTTCGCAACAGCGCGTCCGGTCGCTCGTTTGACCGTTGGCGCGCAGTGACCGTTGGAGGATCTAACGGACGAATTTGATTTTCGGAGAACACGTGGACGTCGCAGGGACACCGGACGCGGTTGAGCGCGTCCGGTCTGTTACGACCGGTGCGTCCGGTGGTCCCGCGAAAATCGTGAGTGGAGTTGTAACGGCTCTATTTGGATGGGATGCTTATAAATACTTGTTGGGCGGCCCTTGGGGAGGTCTCTTGGCTTTTTCTAACATACTTGTGCATCCTTTGAGCTAGAACAACTCCTCCCACTCATCTCCCTTGCTTGATTGCAAATCAAAAGTGAGATTGAGTGATCCCAAAGTGCATTGCATAGCTTGAGAGCATCTAGTGGCACTTGTGGGTGGTTTAGCCGGTGGATTTCTTGTTACTCTTGGAGAGTACCGCTCCTAGCCGGCTTGGAGATTGTTGGAGGCGTTGGCAAGAGAAGGTGATTGTTCTTGGCCACCTCCGGTTGTTTGTGAGAGGTTCTTGTGCTTTCCTCGGCGGGACGCCAAAAGCAACTCTAGTGGAATCCGCGTGTCATTGAGTTACCTCACTTGAGAGTGGTGTCTTGCGGTGCCTTGCGGGGCGTGCCTTGAGGGGCAAGTGACTTGAGGGTCACACCGAGGAACCATCTAAGTGTTGGTCGACACAACCGGTGACGTAGCTTGTCGGTGCACAAGTGAACACCGGGTGAACAAATATTGTGTCTCTTGTCTCCCGGTGATTGGTCTTCATATTGCGTTGTTGTCAATATTGATTGATTGTATATCATCTTGGTGATTGGCAACATCTTCACTTCACCGTCGGTATAATAATCACAATCCTCTCTCTTGCATTTACTTTCACTAGTTTATCTTGTGTAGCTCTAGTAGTAGCTTTGCTAGTAGTGTTTTTAGCTTGTTCTCTAGTGTTTCTTTAGTGACATAGCTCTTGTGTGAACTAGAGATCATAATCTACTAGACTTGTGGATAGGAGGCTTGCATCACAATCTTTGGCTAAGCAAAACTCACCTTACGCCGTTTGTTATTCTAACAAGTTTGCTTAGTGGTACTTGTAGAATTTTTAATAGGCTATTCACCCCCCCTCTAGCCATCTAGGACCTTACAAGTGGTATCGGAGCCGTGGTCACCGTTCTAATCAAGGCTTAACATCCTTCGGTGTGAAAAATGGCTCAAATTGTGTTCAATCATGTTGGGGGCAAGCCACCGTTCTTTGATGGTGTTAGTTCTTTTGCTCATTGGAAGAGAAAGATGACAATGTACCTTGGTTCTATTCATGAGAGAGTATTGCAAGTCACCGAGAATGATTTTGCTATCATTGATCCCGATCATCTCACCGATGAAGATAGAGCAAATAGAACATGCAATAGAATGGCTCTCAATACACTTTACAATGGTATTGACACAAAAGTATTTGAGGGCATCAAGGATTTAGATTTGGCAAATGAAGTGTGGACAAGGTTGAGTGAAACATATGAGGGCACTAAGGTTGTGAAAAGTGCCAAGCTATATGGGCTCAAGAGTGAGTTTGAGAACTTCAAGAAAAAGGATGATGAAACAATCATTGAAATGTTTCATAGATTGCAAGTGATAGTCAATGATCTCAAGAGCTTAGGGCACAAGACTCAAGATCAAGATTTTTGTCACAAGTTCTTATTGAGCTTACCTAGAAGATTCAAGATGTTGATCATGATGTTGCAAAGAGATGGGCTTGAAGCAATGAAGCCTAATGATTTGCTTGGTGAAGTATTGACCTATGACAAATATGATCAAGATGTTGATGACAAGGAGAAGGTGGAAGATGAGAAGAAGAAGAAGACCGTGGCATTCAAAGCCACCTCCTCCAAGGGCAAAGCTACCATCATTGAAGAAGAAGAAGACAACAATGAAGATGGGGAATTTGAAATTGATGATGAGGCACTTGCTCTTGTAGTCAAGAAGATGGGTCACATGTTCATCAAGAGAAGAGGCTTTAAAAAGAGAAATGACAACTTCAAAAGAAATGAGCAACAAAGAAAGTGTTTCAATTGTGATAGCACCGAGCACCTTCAAGCGGAATGTCCTTATGATAAAAAGAAGAACAAAAAGGACAAGTTTGAGAAGAAGAAGAGAGAGGCCAAGATGACATTCAAGAAAGGCAAAAATGGTGCCTATGTGATCACTTGGGAAAGTGAAGATAATGAAGAAGAAGAAGAAGAAGAATCATCCAACAAGGCTTTTGCTTCCATTGCTATCAACAAGAAGCCATCATTATTTGATTCATCCTCTTCATGCTTCATGGCTAAAGAAGCTAAGGTATTATATGATGAGAGTGATGATGAAAGTGAAGTGGAATATGCTCATGATAGTGATAATGATAATGATAATGAAAATGATGATGATGAACCAACTAAAGAACAACTATATGACTTGATGCAACAAACTAGAGACATAGCCATTGCCAAGGACAAAGAGTGTAAGAAGCTTTCAATGAAAGTAGCAATACTTGAGAAAGTCCTTAGTGAGCTTAAGACCACTCATGAGAGTCTAGTGGAAGACCATGAGGATCTTGATAAGGCTCATTCCAAGCTTGAAAAAGCTCACTCATTGCTACTTGAGCAACAAGCTAAGAAGGAGGTTGTTGTATCATGTGATATAGGTGTTACATGTGATATAATTGATGAATCCTTTAATGAACCTATCATCATGTCAAATGCTAACCCCTCTTGTAGCTCTTCATCCACCACCACTAACTCTACCTCCACTACTAGTGATGGTTTCACTTGTGATGCCTCACTAATGGTTGAGAATGAGACTCTCAAGAGAGAGGTGGATGAGCTCACTCACGCCCTAGGCAAAGCCTATGGTGGTGAGGCCCGTTTGCTTAAGTGCTTGGGTAGCCAAAGGTTCTCTCTTAACAAAGAGGGATTGGGCTACACCCCTAAGAAAGGCAAGTCGGCCTTTGCAACTCCAAAGCCTAGCTTTGTGAAGGGCAATGGTCGGTTTTGCAATAGATGCAAGCAAGTTGGGCACCTAGAGCATAATTGCAATAAAAGGAACCAAAGCAAGAACCTTATTAATGCTATACCTTTTGATTCTTGCTATGTGCTTACCAAGGGTGTGAAGGGTGTGCAAGCTAAGTTTGTTGGTACACCAATTGTGGGCCCAAAGAAGAAGGCTATTTGGGTACCAAAGAGCTTAGTTACTAACCTACAAGGACCCAAACAAAAGTGGGTACCTAAACTTCATTGATTTGCTTGTAGGTCAATTACAAAGCCGGAGGAAGGCATTGGATTATTGATAGTGGGTGCACTCAACACATGACCGGTACATCAAGAATGTTTGATTCAATCAATGACAATGATAGTGGTGTTGATTCTATCACTTTTGGCAATAACAAGAAAGGGAAGGTTATTGGCTTGGGAAAGATTGCAATATCAAATGACATGAGTATCTCCAATGTGTTACTAGTTGAAAGCTTGGATTTCAATCTTCTATCCGTGGCACAAATATGTGATCTAGGCTACAAATGCATCTTTGGGGTTGATGATGTGGAAGTTATTAGTGTAGATGGTTCAAATGTGGCATTCAAAGGCTTTAGATATGAGAATCTCTACCTAGTTGACTTCAATGCTAGAGAAACTTCTTTGACAACTTGCTTAGTCTCCAAATCAAGCATGGGTTGGCTTTGGCATAGAAGGCTTGGTCATGTTGGCATGAAACAATTGAAGAAGCTTACAACTCACAATCTTGTCAATGGTTTGAAAGATGTTGAATTTGAGAAGAATAAGCTTTGTAGTGCATGTCAAGCCGGGAAGCAAGTTGGAAGCTCACATCCAAAGAAGAGTACAATGAGCACATGCAAAGCATTTGAGTTGATGCATATGGATCTATTTGGACCAACAACATATACAAGCATAGGTGGCAACAAGTATGGATTTGTCATAGTGGATGACTTCACAAGATTCACATGGGTATTCTTTCTTAGTGACAAAAGTGAAGTGTTTGACACCTTCAAAACATTTCTCACTAGAGTTCACAATGAGTTTGAGATTAGAATCAAGAAAGTGAGAAGTGACAATGGAAGTGAGTTCAAGAATACAAGAATTGAAGAACTTTGTGATCATTATGGTATTGGACATCAATTCTCGGCCAAGTACACTCCACAATCAAATGGTCTAGTTGAGAGGAAGAATAGAACATTGCTTGATATGGCTAGATCAATGCTTCATGAGTACAATGTGAGTCAATCCTTTTGGGATGAAGCAATCAATACCGCTTGCTATTACATCAATAGACTATATTGTCATCCATTGCTAGAGAAGACCCCATATGAGCTACTTCATGGAAGAAAGCCCAATATTTCTTACTTTAGGGTGTTTGGTTGCAAATGCTATATCTTGAAGAAAGGCACTAGATTGGGGAAGTTTGACAAGAGATGTGATGAGGGGTTCCTACTTGGTTATTCAACTACAAGCAAAGCTTATAGAGTTTGGAACAATTCAAGTGGCATTCTAGAAGAAGTCCATGATGTGCAATTTGATGAAACCAATGGGTCACAAGATGAAGAAGAAAATCTAGATGATATTGGTGGAACTCTATTAGTGGAAGCAATGAAGAACATGGACATTGGGGACATTAGAGCAAAGCAAGTAATTGATATTCAAGATGATAATAAAGATCAAGTGCTCAATTCACCATTCAAGCTAGTTAGTGACTCTCAAGTGCAAGATCATGATGCTAGTTCTTCTCATCAAGATACATCAAGTGATCAACCAAGCTCAAGCAATCAAATGCAAGTACTCCAACCACAACATGTTGCAAGAGATCACCCCATTGATAGTGTTATTGGTGATATTAGAAGTGGTGTGCAAACAAGATCAAGATTGGCAATGTTTTGTGAGCATGCATCATTTGTGTCAACCATAGAACCAAAGAAGATAGAAGAAGCTTTAAGGGATGCCGATTGGATCATGGCTATGCAAGAAGAGCTTAACAATTTCACAAGAAATGATGTTTGGGAATTGGTAGAAAGGCCAAATGACTACAATGTGATTGGAACCAAGTGGGTGTTCAAAAACAAGCAAGATCAAGATGGCATTGTAGTGAGAAACAAGGCAAGGCTAGTTGCTCAAGGTTACACTCAAGTAGAAGGTCTTGACTATGATGAAACATATGCTCCCGTGGCAAGATTGGAGGCAATAAGGATTCTATTGGCTTATGCTTGTGCACACAACATCAAACTATATCAAATGGATGTCAAAAGTGCATTTCTCAATGGGATTATCAATGAGTTAGTCTTTGTTGAGCAACCTCCCGGATTTGAAGATGACAAGAAACCCAACCATGTGTACAAGTTGAAGAAGGCTTTATATGGCTTAAAACAAGCACCTAGAGCATGGTATGAGAGGCTAAGGGATTTCCTTCTCTCTAAGGGATTCAAGATGGGCAAGGTTGATACAACTCTATTCACCAAGAAGATTGGAAATGATCTATTCATAGTGCAAATATATGTTGATGACATCATCTTTGGATCAACCAATCAAGCTTATTGTGAAGAATTTGGTGCTATGATGGCCAAAGAGTTTGAAATGTCTATGATTGGTGAACTTAGCTACTTCCTTGGTCTCCAAGTCAAGCAATTGAAGAATGGGACATTTGTGAGTCAAGGGAAATACATAAGGGATATGTTGAAGAAGTTTGGAATGCAAGATGCAAAGCCAATCTCAACTCCAATGGGTACAAATGGCAATTTGGATAGTGATCTTGATGGCAATATGGTGAATCAAAAGGAATATCGGTCTTTGATTGGAAGTCTACTCTATGTCACCGCATCAAGGCCGGATGTCATGTTTAGTGTTTGCATGTGTGCTAGATATCAAGCCTCACCTAGAGAGAGTCATCTCACGGCCGCAAAGAGAATATTGAGGTACTTGAAGCAAACAAGAGATGTTGGACTATGGTATCCCAAGGGGTCAAAGTTTGAATTGATTGGATATTCGGACTCCGACTATGGGGGTTGCAAGATCAATAGAAAGAGCACAAGTGGCACATGTCAATTACTTGGAAGATCACTTGTGTCATGGTCCTCAAAGAAACAAAATAGTGTGGCAATCTCTACCGCCGAAGCCGAATATGTGAGTGCGGGGAGTTGTTGTGCACAATTGCTATGGATGAAATCAACTTTGAAGGATTATGGTCTCAACTTCAAGAATGTGCCATTGCTATGTGATAATGAGAGTGCAATCAAGATGATACAAAACCCGGTTCAACATGGAAGAACAAAGCACATTGACATAAGACATCATTTCATTAGAGATCATCAACAAAAGGGAGATATTGCCGTTGAGAGTATTGGCACCGATGATCAACTTGCCGATATTCTCACTAAGCCACTTGATGAAAAGAGATTTTGCAAGCTAAGGAATGAATTGAACATTCTTGATTTCTCAAACATGAGTTGAATGCAACACACTCACTTATTGACATGCCTCTCCTTCGACATTGCAAGGTAAAGTTGATTGACATGTCATTCATTCTATGCTAAGGACTTGCTAGAGCATGTAGACATAATAAGTGTTATGCATGAGCATTCATGATAAATCAAATGAATTTGATGGATATATGTTACCACTATTGCCTCTATGTTTGATTTGATCTAGTGGTGGCATATGACATGTTTGTGAGTTTGCAAACCTAGTGTTGAATCTAGAAGATTTGCTATAAGTGTTTAATTCAACATAGGCAAGATAACCCTTATTAGGAGGTGTGAAGAAGCTTGTCTTTGGTTCAAATCGAATTAAATATCTTTGGCAAGTGTTCTAGGTTGAACCAAATTTGATGAATTTTAACCTACTCCATCAAACATTTTTCTTCTCTCCACAATTTGATCCCATTTTTGGGTAAGTTGTTGACAAAGGGGGAGAGAAAAAGATGATTCAACATGATAAAGGGGTAAATAAAATTTTTGATGCACACAAGTAGGGGGAGCAAGCTCATAAACAAAGTTGTTGCATTTGTTTGTGCATTTTCATATGACTTGCTCATTGCACATGTATTTGAATTCAATACACATGCTTGTGTGGTGCAATGCTAGTATAGAACTTGGATGATGAAATGATCTACTAGCATGCATAGGATTAGTTTTACATGTGGTATCTAGACTTGCCTAAAGTTTTTACAAGTGGTCCAAGAACCTTTACATATAATGTTGATCTCACGGGGTTCTTGAGTTTTTGTTGGATGTCTAGTTACTTCATGATGCTAAGGATGGTGTAAAAGGCAACTCCGATTGGTATCACGCTTCAAAGGTCCATTTCTTACACCTTAGCATCATTTTGGTAGAATTACTCTCCCAACACTTCTATCCATGCATATGTGCAAAGCTTTCAATCCAAACTCTATGCACATATGTAGGGGGAGCTAGTGCTACCAAAACCGAGCTTGTGATAATTGTCCAAACTTTACTTATGAGCAAAATGATTGGACAAGTATGACAAGTTCAAAACTTTTATTATCAAAATCATCTTTGTGAGGGTTGTCATCAATTACCAAAAAGGGGGAGATTGAAAGTCCCTAGTTTGGTTTTGGCTAATTGATGAAACCTAGGACTAACCTTTGTATCTAAGTGGATGATTTAGATAAAGGTGGTCATTGAATATGAGACATGACATTGACTCATGTGACCAAGATGGTGAAGACCAAGATGAGGCTTGGCTCGATGGACCGGTTGTGAAGGTGAAGGGCAAGTCGAGGCTTCGAAGCGAAGGACCATGCGATGGTGAAGCTTGAGCAAGACTTGGCGCCGACGGACCGATGCAACGGTGAAGAGCAAGTGAAGTCAAGGTCGATGGATCGAGATGGTCATATGATGATATGAAGTGGATCATATCATTTGGAGAAACAAAATGGGCTCAAGGCAAAGGTATAACCATAGGGCCATTTTGTTTTACACTCAAGACACCATAGAGGGTGTGAGTGGTTTAGGGTCGATAGCCGAACTATTAAGAGGGGAAGTCTTATCGGTTATTCGATGCATGGGTGCCACTAGGTGAATTCATGAAGTGCATTGCATGTAGGACCTAGTGAGCTAACTGGAAAACCTTTGAAAATGATTGAGAAAAAGTTAACACACAAGCACATGGAGGTGTACACTTGATGGTGTTGGCACATTTGCAAAGGTGGCGTTGGTCGCGCTATGGTTTGCGGGTAGAGAGGGGTTTGGGTTCCTCTCTCCCTCCCGCCGAGCGTGCGAGCGCGGGATTCAGGCGATTTCGGGGAAATGAAATGCCTATTTTCTATTGCGCCGGAAGTCGGAAAAGAAACGGAGGCGAACGCGGTCACAGAGGTGACCGGACGCTGCACCGGACGCTGCACCGGACGCGGTCAGTTTCGACCGGCGCGTCCGGTCAGTACAGCGTCGGGGTCAGGCGCGCGAGCTAGGGTTTGACACCGGCGCGTCCGGTGACCCACGGGACCGGCGCGTCCGGTCTGGCGAACAGCGAGTCACGAAGTCGTCGGACGCGGTTCGCGTCCGGTCACACATCATCGGACGCGTCCGGTGGTCCAGGGAGCTTACTGGACTCGCACCGGACGCGGGTACTGTGGCGTCCGGTGGTTGCGAGGAGCGCGTCCGGTCTTGTCTTCGCGGGCGCGGGTACTGTGCGCACCGGCGCGTCCGGTGGTTCGCAACAGCGCGTCCGGTCGCTCGTTTGACCGTTGGCGCGCAGTGACCGTTGGAGGATCTAACGGACGAATTTGATTTTCGGAGAACACGTGGACGTCGCAGGGACACCGGACGCGGTTGAGCGCGTCCGGTCTGTTACGACCGGTGCGTCCGGTGGTCCCGCGAAAATCGTGAGTGGAGTTGTAACGGCTCTATTTGGATGGGATGCTTATAAATACTTGTTGGCCGGCCCTTGGGGAGGTCTCTTGGCTTTTTCTAACATACTTGTGCATCCTTTGAGCTAGAACAACTCCTCCCACTCATCTCCCTTGCTTGATTGCAAATCAAAAGTGAGATTGAGTGATCCCAAAGTGCATTGCATAGCTTGAGAGCATCTAGTGGCACTTGTGGGTGGTTTAGCCGGTGGATTTCTTGTTACTCTTGGAGAGTACCGCTCCTAGCCGGCTTGGAGATTGTTGGAGGCGTTGGCAAGAGAAGGTGATTGTTCTTGGCCACCTCCGGTTGTTTGTGAGAGGTTCTTGTGCTTTCCTCGGCGGGACGCCAAAAGCAACTCTAGTGGAATCCGCGTGTCATTGAGTTACCTCACTTGAGAGTGGTGTCTTGCGGTGCCTTGCAGGGCGTGCCTTGAGGGGCAAGTGACTTGAGGGTCACACCGAGGAACCATCTAAGTGTTGGTCGACACAACCGGTGACGTAGCTTGTCGGTGCACAAGTGAACACCGGGTGAACAAATATTGTGTCTCTTGTCTCCCGGTGATTGGTCTTCATATTGCGTTGTTGTCAATATTGATTGATTGTATATCATCTTGGTGATTGGCAACATCTTCACTTCACCGTCGGTATAATAATCACAATCCTCTCTCTTGCATTTACTTTCACTAGTTTATCTTGTGTAGCTCTAGTAGTAGCTTTGCTAGTAGTGTTTTTAGCTTGTTCTCTAGTGTTTCTTTAGTGACATAGCTCTTGTGTGAACTAGAGATCATAATCTACTAGACTTGTGGATAGGAGGCTTGCATCACAATCTTTGGCTAAGCAAAACTCACCTTACGCCGTTTGTTATTCTAACAAGTTTGCTTAGTGGTACTTGTAGAATTTTTAATAGGCTATTCACCCCCCCTCTAGCCATCTAGGACCTTACAACTTGTTGATTTGCGAAGTTCATATCGATCAGATGGCTCTCGTTCTGGCAATGATGGAGGAGGAGACATAATCTCTTTTGGGGGTGGTGAGGGAGGAGAAGAATCACTTCCGCAGGGCGGGGGATACGACAGTGGTGGCAGAGGCCTAGGCGGTGATGGTACCCTAGGAGGTGTGGATCCGTCGTCGTCATTGTCCTCCTCATCCGAAGATGGTTGATCAACAAACTTTATGCACTGTGGCACTAGGCCACAATAGTCCCCTTGTTCTGATCAAGACGCAACCTGTCTTCTTGAGCAGGATATTCAATGGGTATCCTGTTGTACTTCTTTACCAGGATCATAGCAATGGTAACCCTAGCGTACCCCGGTGGCCTGGTGGCATTGTGCGACTATGCAGTAGCATCCCTTCTTTGGCAGGCCAGGCCTGGCCCATCCCCACCTTCACATTTGTCCACTGCTGGTGTATGTACAGCTTGATGGCCTTGGGTTCGGTGATGTTGTACATCGGATGAATTGCATTTGCCTCTTCCTAGTCAAGCAAGGTGTTGGGTATCTTAACACCTACAGAGAAATCCGCAAGCATATGGATATTGTTGTATCTTAATGGCATCAAGTTGGATAGTTGTGTTGTTTTTTGCAAAGAACACCCTTTCATTCTAAAAGAAGTCCATAGGGACTCTTGAAGAAAATCCCAGATGGTACAAGGGGTTAATTTGGAAAGTGTATATCAACAAGCAGGGTTGATGTTGATGGCCACTAAATTCCAATTCTGACCATCAACATAGCAACAAAGTGAAGAATAAATTATTATTTTGTTTTCAAATAATATGGTTCCACTTGTATTTGGAATTTTTTTGTATGCAGTTGTGATCTATTTAGATGATGCAGATGGAGTGAGCAATGTGGCTCCGCACTAATCTTATACTCTTATAAAGCCAAACCCCACTACCTATTTCTCTCAACATGCAAGCTGTCCAACAAGGCAATCCACTATCATATACAATTAAAAATTTACTAGCTCATACAATTGTAACGTCCACATCAGCAAGTCACATATTTCTCTCAACATGCAAGCTGTCCAACTAGGCAATGCACTATCACATACATTAAAATCTACTAGCCCATACAATTATAATATCCACGTTAGCGAGGCACATAAGTATTTTGTTTGTCAATGTCATCGTGTCACGCAATCCACTAATCCGCAATTCTCGCAGCAACGCGCGGGGTATTCTTCTGGTATTCTGTATTGCTTAACCCTGTCCATATGTGTCTTCCTTTTAAACCCATCCATGTATGAGCCTTTTAAACACTATCCTTCTCAAAATGCCTCACGTAATTGGTAGACAAAATCAATGACAGTCTGTCTGCCTTTTTAAACTGCGTCTTACTAAGAAATTAGGCAAGTTAGCACTCGAGCTAACTAATTAGTAAGGGGCATATTATTCTTTTGCTACACTCTTTAATTGGTCCTAAAATTGTTTAGATGCCTTGTATTTCAGGACTTAGGGAGTATTAATGTTCAATATTTCTTCGCTTGGCATAAGTTGCCGAGTTGGATGACATGTATATTCTTTTATATATTAGATAGAGGAAGCAATTGGCGATATATTTGTGCGGCAAGTTGTTTATGCACTATCACTGGTTATAAAAATTTATTGCTTAGGACAAGAGCTGGGAACATAAGAAACTTTTAAATTATCTAGTTTGAAAACATATAATTTATATTATAGAATATTATTAAAAATAATACCTGAAAAATTTTATAATTTGAAGGATTATAAAAATGTATTCTATGAAAAAATAATGGTCAACTATATGCATCGAGTACCGTGCAAAATTAAATAAATGTATTAACCAGAGGGAGTTTTATTTGACCACATCAGGCGGTGAATATGTTTTACAGATGACCTCAATAGATGATGTATGACGTGCTTGCAGGTTGCAGTTGCTGATTCCGCGTAGGTTGTGCATCGAGGCAACCTAACTAGCTGCGCATCTTCGGCGTACATTCAAGCCTCTCCAAACTTTACACCATATCCTATCGGATGTTTGGACACATATGAAGTATTAAATGTAGACTAAAAAAATAAATAATTGCATAGATTGCGTGTAATTTGTGAGACGAATTTTTTAAGCCTAATTAGTCCGTGATTAGACAATGTAGTGCTACATTAAACATGTGCTAATGACAGATTAATTAGTCTTAATAAATTCGTCTTACAGTTTATAGACGAGTTCTGTAATTAGTTTTTTTATTAGTATCCGAACATCCTTTCTGACATACTAGAAAACATAACATCCCAAAACTTTACACCCTAGAACTAAACACAGCCTCAGTTGCAGCATTTCTTATATGAAGAAAACACGTGGCTGATGTGGCATGCGTGCATTTTTAATTTTGGTGTACCCTGTTACACCCTCCCTCAGTTACAACCGATTCACGTTGACTCAACTGCCACTATGGCCTCGTTCAGTTACCTGAATCGGGAGATACCCATTCTGCATAGTGTAGTACTGTAGCACTGTAGCATTTTTGTTTTTATTTGCTAATAATTGTCTAAATATTGATTAATTAGGCTTAAAATGTTCGTCTCGCAGAGTACAACAAAACTGTGTAATTAGTTTTTGATTTCATCTACATTTAATACTCCATACATATGCCGGTATTTTGATGTGATGGGGAATCTTCTTTTTGCATAGTAAAATTTAAGGGTGAATTTGGGTATCTAAACGAGGCCTATATTGCTCACGTTGACTCCACTACCACTATATTCAAGTTGGTCCACCCAATTGTTCACGTTGACTCAACTGCCACTATATTGCTGAATCTGCTGGTTGCTGAAAAACTATATTTTCAATAGAGCAACTTCAGCTGCCTCCTATAATAGGGCCTCTGCTTCAAAGGAAACTACCAACGACAGAGAGAACTACCAATCGGGGTGGCTATGGTGACCTAATTTGTAGCTATGCTACAGCAGGCCGGAATAATCTCACGTGCATATGATGGTCAACTGCACCTATTCCAAGAGGGTGTGTGGCAGCTGGAGCCTGGTGGAGAATTAATTGGTCAGGTGAGCATGGATTGAAGCAAGACAAAACAAAATGCAACAACAACCAAGGAGTGGTGGACATGCAGGGTTGAACACGACACAGGGACACCGGCAAGGCATGATGAACAACAGACTAGGCGCCGAACCAACAGCGCACTCAAATCATAGTATACAGTATACACATCATGGAATTTATGGATGTTCGCAAAAAAAAATCATGGAATTTATGGAAGGAGATATGCACGCGAGCATCCAACAACAAGGCGCGGAATGTGCAGCGTCTACCTGAATCAAAACGTGATGACAGTCAGTCGCTCCGTCTAGCAGAGAGGAGCTAGAGTAGTTCCCATGGCTGACTGTCCATGGATGGTTGTATTTATCTTTGTATTTCTTTTACTCGGCTTTTCGTTTTTTTTCTCCTTTCTACTTTGATTCTTAACTTTGATGTAAAGACTTCAACTGCTTCCTACTAAATGATAAGGCCGAAAGCATGCTGTAAAAGGCTAAAAGCTCATGCATTAACGTACATTCCAAATGGGTGACGACGTTATGACAGCAGATCCTTCGAGTTTTGTTTGCTGACAGAGCTCAACACTCTTATTTGATTTGCACAAATGGCTAGACAAACTTATTGGAGAATAAAACTAATACACTAACATAACTTTCCATTAACCATGAGTGGGTTTATATAGATTACATTGGAATACAAAAGGGTATAGAAGGTAGAGAGAGACTACAACTCTTAGTATTCTAACATCCCCCCGCAGTTGGAACGCCGACACTGCTTGGAGTGGAGACATTCAAACTGGAGCGAAATTCAGTAAAGATAGATGTAGGAAGACCCTTTGTAAAAACATCCGCATACTGGGAGGTGGATGGAACATGAAGTACTCGAATATCCCCTGTAGCGACCTTGTCGCGGACGAAGTGTAAATCAATCTCAACATGTTTGGTACGCTGGTGCTGTACCGGATTAGTTGAGAGATATACAGTGCTGACATTATCACAAAAAACCACTGAGGAGCGCCGGGGACAAAAATGAAGTTCTTGAAGAAGTTGCCGAAGCCAAGAGATCTCCGCAACAGCATTAGCAACAGCTCTATATTCGGCCTAAGCACTGGAGCGAGAAACTGTTTGCTGTCGCTTAGAAGACCAGGAAACCAAATTGTCACAAAAAAATACGGCGTAACCTGAGGTGGAGCGCCGAGTATCGGGACAACCCGCCCAGTCAGCATCGGAGTATGCAACAAGGTCACAAGGAGAAGACCGAAGTATCTTGAGGCCATAGTCAAGAGTCCCCTTGATGTAGCGTAGAACACGCTTAATCCAGGCAAGATGGGGCTCACGGGGATCGTGCATATATAGACAAATCGGTTGCACTGCATAGGAGATGTCGGGACAGGTAAAAGTGAGGTACTGTAAAGCACCCGCGAGAGCCCGATAGTCAGTGGCGTCAGCAACAGGTGATCCCTCAGCAGAGAGCTTGGCATTAGTATCAATCGGAGTGGAACAAGGTTTGCAATCCGTCATACCAGCACGATCCAAGAGCTCAAGAATGTAGTGGCGCTGGGAGAGAAACATGCCAGTGGAACTCCGAGAGACGGTCATGCCAAGAAAATGATGCAAATGCCCAAGATCCTTCATAGAGAACTCTGTCGTAAGAGAACTCACAATGCTGGTGAGAAGAGCCCCAGAAGATGCAGTCAGTATAATATCATCAACATAAAGGAGTAAATATGCCATATCAGAGCCTTGCCGCAGAATGAAAAGAGAGGTATCCGACTTAGCCTCCAGAAATCCAATAGAACGAATGAAGGAAGCAAACCGGCTGTACCATGCTCGGGGTGCCTGTTTTAAGCCATAGAGGGACTTATTAAGGCGGCATACATAATCGGGCTTCGACGAATCGAGAAACCCTGATGGCTGTGCACAATAGACCGTCTCTTCCAAAGTACCATGGAGAAAAGCATTCTTCACGTCCAACCGATGAACAGCCCAGTTCTGAGAGACTGCCAAAGAGAGAACTGTGCGTATAGTAGCTGGCTTAACAACAGGACTGAAAGTTTCTCCAAAATCAATACCAGGACGTTGGGTAAAACCACGGAGGACCCAACGAGCTTTATAATGGTCAAGTGTGCCATCCGGATGTAATTTGTGTCGGAAAACCCATTTGACTGTAACAATATTAATGCCGGATGGAGGAGGAACTAGGTCCCAAGTGTGATTAGCTTGGAGAGCAGTGAATTCCTCATGCATAGCATCACGCCAATTGGGATCGGCCAAAGCACCACGATAAGTCTTCGGAATAGGAGACAATGAGATGGCCTGCAAATTCATAACAGTCCGTGGTTGGCGAAAACCGTGCTTCCCCCGAGTTACCATAACATGATCGTTTACGGTCGGCGTGATAGGAACTGCTCCACTCGGAAGAGGAGCGGCTGTAGCGCCGATAGTACCGGCTGGAGCGCCAGTAGCAGCAGCACCGCTCGCAGCAGCGCTGGATGGGGTGATAGCAGCACCGGCGCCAAAAGACCTCGCTGGACCAGAATACCTCGCTGGACTGGGAGCAGCTCCAGAAGACCCAGCACCATGCGCTGAAGCAGGACCAGCAGCACTAGTGACACCAGCAGCAACACCACCAGAACCTGCAACACCAGAACCTGCAACAACAGGTGAAGGAACAGGGCTATACACATAGTCAAACTCCGACAAAAAATCAAGGTTGGATGAAGGGAGAGGAGCAGGAAGCTCGGCAAAAGGAAAAGACGATTCATCAAAATTGACATGACGAGAAATAATTATGCGATTCGTGGCTAAGTCAAGGCAGCGATACCCCTTGTGGTCGGAAGGATAGCCCAGGAACACACAAGGAGTTGAACGAGGAGCTAACTTATGTGGAGAAGTTGCAGACAAATTAGGGTAACATTTACAACCAAAAACACGAAGATGATGATATGTGGGGGGAATGTCGTACAGAGCGAAGTACGAAGTTTGGAAATTGAGGGTTTTGGTTGGATGGCGGTTGAGAAGATAAGTGGCTGTGTGGAGAGCCTCCACCCAGTAGGACGAAGGTAAATTGGCTTGGAACATGAGAGAACGGAGGATATTATTAGTGGAGCGAATGATGCGCTCAGCGCGGCCGTTTTGTGGGGAAGTATGAGGACAAGACATGCGAATAGCAGTACCGTGAGCGAGGAAGAAGGTACGGGCGGTGGAGTTATCAAACTCACGACCGTTATCACATTGGATGGCCTTGATCGTGGTGCCAAACTGAGTGGCAACATAAGAAAAAAAATTAGACAGAGTGGAAAAAGTATCAGATTTAAGGCGTAAGGGAAAAGTCCATGAATAATGGGAACAATCGTCAAGAATTATGAGATAATACTTGTAGCCACTGACACTAGGAATCGGAGATGTCCACAAATCACAATGTATTAAGTCAAAATTCGCAGAGGCACATGAATTAGATGATGCAAAAGGTAGGCGCACATGGCGACCTAACTGACAAGCATGACATAAAGTTTCTAATTCACGTTTATTACAAGTGGAATGTAAAGAAGGAGCCAAGCGAGATAGAGACTCATGTCCAGGATGACCGAGCCGACGATGCCAAAGAATGGGTGTAGATGTGACTGCGGTGAAAGAGTGATGGTGGATCGGAGGCCGAAATGAGTAGAGCTCCCCAGAACTATTGCACCTGACGATCACGTTCCCCGTTACTAGATCCTTCACAGAAAGGCCAAAAGGATAAAATTCAACAGAACAATGATTGTCAGTAGTAAAACGATGGACAGAAATAAGATTTTTAATTATGTGAGGAGAGACAAGAATATTATGCAGATGTAAAGAGCTATTGGTCAAGGGAAATGAAGTGGAACCAACAGCTGTGACCGGCAAGAAGGAACCATTACCGACAATTATATTAGATGGTGTAAATGAAGTAGAAGGATGAACTTGGGTTAAGAGGTCGGAGTTTGAGACCATGTGAGAAGAAGCACCTGAATCCATATACCAATTGTCGGACGGAGGAGGCGTGAGCGTCATGGTGTTGAAGTTGCTTGCCAACGCTTGTGAATCCCATGTCCAGGAAGAAGAAGCCGGAGAAGGGGCGCCATAGTAGGAAGACCCGGCAGCGGACAAAGGGCCGGCGAACTGCTGCTGCTGCTGTGGTGTGCTGGCGATGAAGGCCTGAGGACGAGGAGGCAGCGGCGCTAGCGGAGGGTGGAGACGAGCGCCATGCTGTCCATGCTGTCCTGGCCAGATAGCAAAGGTCCCCGTGAGGGGATTCCAGTGTTGGGGCGCCCAAGGCACCGGCGGGCGACCAGCCGAACCACCGGTCAGATTGCGCCAGCGCCGCCGGGACCGGCCGCCGCCGTGGCCGCTGCCCTGGCCGCTATTGTGGACGCCACCAGAGCCGCCTTGGCTACTGCCTTGGCCGTGGCCACCACCCTGGCCAGCACTAGGGCGAGGCATAGGGGGGCGTGTCGGTGACGAAGAGACGACGAGTGCCGTCGGGGTAGAAGCCTTGCTTGCCATTGTGACTTCCTCAATAAGCAAGTCCGCACGAACGTCGGAGTAAGACGGAAACGGGCGAGCTCTCTTGATCATGGCCGCGATGTGAGAGTAGCGGTCGTTGAGCCCTCGAAGAACATTGAGAACAAGGGTGCGGTCCAAGACCGGTTCACCCAAGGCTCCCAAAGTGTCCGCCATACGCTTCATCTTGTTGTAATAATCCGTGATGGAGAGATCGCCCTGAACAAGGGTACGAAATTCGGCGTCGAGGATGATGGCACGAGTTTCTTTATTGCCAATGAATTGTTCTTCGAGACCAAGCCAAATAGACCGTGAAGAAGGAGAAACACCGACGGAGACAGCATCAATGAGATCTGGAGACACAGTCCCATAGAGCCACATGCGGACGGTACAGTCCATTCGGTTCCAATGAGGATCCGTTGAGAAGTCATCGTCGGTGAGAACGAGGCCGTCAAGTGCATACTTGGTGACGGTGGTGAGGAAGAGGGAGCGCCAGCGGCTTTAGAATGTCGACGTCTGCTCGAGGACGAGGGGGATCATGTGCTTGATGTTGATGACGGCGATGGCTTGAGCGTGGAGCTGGGCGTGCTCCGCGTTCTCATACTCGATGACGCGTTGATCCGCCGCTTCAGCCCAAGCAGTAGCCGCGTCCACACGAGCAAGGGCTGCCTGAGCTTGGGCAGTGGCGGCCTGGGCAGCAGCCGTGGCCTCATCGGCCGCCCGCTGCGCCTCTTCGACTTGCCGTAGAAGCTCGGCGTTGGAAGGCATGGCAGCACGCTACAAGGTGGCAGCACGCTACGAGGCGCACGCTACGACGATGGAGACCGGCCACGCGACGGAGGAAGACCGCGCGACGGGCGTCGGTCCTAGGAGCGGAAGCGAGGGAATCGAAACCCTTCAGATACCATATTGGAGAATAAAACTAATACACTAACATAACTTTCCATTAACCATGAGTGGGTTTATATAGATTACATTGGAATACAAAAGGGTATAGAAGGTAGAGAGAGAGACTACAACTCTTAGTATTCTAACAAAACTGACTCTGACTGTACGTAAATCTAAACAGTGGTTTAGTGAACCAGAATCGTCATGATTAAGAAAAAAAAGTTTAGTGAACATCAATTAGAATAGAGTTGAAGCAATAAAACAGAACAGTAGTTCTGTAGCGCACACACGTGGTGTTCTACTTAAATAACGTACATATATTTAGAAGTAAAACCAAGAAGCAACATGCCTAGCCGAATAGCCAGGAATTCATGTGATGTACAAAGTCCAGCCAAACACACCACTACACCAGTGGGGAAGAAGAATCAACCACCGCTCAATGGGAGGTAAATAGGGCACATTGTTTCATCCTTCACCGCGAAAGATATATAGCAAAACATGATTCCCTTACAATTAGCACCTTCACTTCAGCTCTTCACTATCCGCATAGGCTGCTTCGATATGGAATTGTGGAAATATATTGATAGCATGCTGCAGGTAAAATTTTTAAGTACAGGATGAGAGGCGCATGTAAAACAAAGTAGCATGTGGATGCATAGGCCTTTGCAGAAGCACAGGAGGCTTCTCTTTTGACACCAACCTTCTTGTTAGTAATTCAATTCAGTCGCATTTTAAAATCTGAACAGAGCAGGGTCAAAATTTATGGTAGGATGCAAATCAATCTATGCTTCTTCAACCATGAGTGACGAGATTAATTTATCAAGAGATGTACAAGCACCATCAGGAACACGTAAAAAATCATATATTGGACACAAACCAACCTACGCTCCCAACTCATCAACAATGGGAGGAGCAAACATGAGCACATAGAAAGGATATCTACAGAGAATTATATACTTCATATGAGATCTTTATTCAAGAAAAGTCTTCACCTCTTCTCAACTGAACATTTCAATTCACCGTGGGAGGCTCATTGCCGGCTTGGAGTAATGGAGCAGGAACAAAGCCCACTGCTTCTCTCCTGACTCAACTCAAGGTCCTGAAATATGGAAAAGCTTTGTCTCCATCACATTGAACAATGATCCACATTAAAGCATAGGCTCCGTCTCCTCGTTTTGTTGGCAATAATTCAGAAAAAAGTAGAAATGACAAACCTCTTACCGGATTCGAATCTTAAGCATCCATGGACACTGACGATGATGGGGAGTTGTCTCAATCTATAATATAGTCACATTTGGAATATGTGCCAGCTTGTTCTTGTCCTCTCCATATCTGCATCTCTTCTCAAGCACTGGTCCACAGTTTAACAGGGTCAAGGTCTGCAATCCGGTGAGCTGTTGGATGCATGCAGGTAAAGTTTTCATAAAGTAGGTCTCCACCTTGAGCTCCCGGGTTTTTTTTTTCAAAAAAAACCTTGAGCTCCCGGAGCGAGGTGATCTCGCCCAGCCACTCTGGCAGCGTCGTAATTTCGTCACAGTTCAATATCTCGAGTTTCTGGAGGGATCTCCATCCCCGAATACTCTCTGGCAAAGGTATATCATCATAACAGTCGTCTATAATCAATTCCCCTATGTCAAAGTGGCGTAGACCGTTCCAGGATGTGGATGAAAACCCTCTGCTATACCTGATCTCCATTTTGTATAATGAGGCAGGGATGGATGGCCTCATGATCCGAGGAAAAGATGGACACATGTCTTGGTCTGGTTGTCCTTTCCTGCCTGATAAGATGTACCTGGCACTCCTTGGGATTGATGGTTCAAACCTCAACATAGAACAACAGTGTATCTCCAGATCTTGAAGGCCTGGAAACAAATTCTCATCGCTACGACCCTGCCTCTCCATGGATATTTGCAACTCCTGGTTGGTTAATTCGGACATTGTAATTCTTCTGAGCTTTCTAAGTGGCTCTGTGCACCAGATGCAGACTTTCGACCCTATGCTCTGTACCCGTGAAATGTGCAGCTCTTGGAGGCTCTGTAACTGATCCAGACGGAGATGTTCAAATCCCACACTGGAGAGCTCCAATTTCACAAGGTTTGGTAACTGATCCAGACGGATATGTTCAAGTACCACACTAGTGAGCTCCAATTTCACAAGGTTTGGGAGTGATGACATCCAAAGAGGGTTATATGCACCATCATATCCCTTTAAGCTAAGTATTTCGAGCGAGTCATAAGGGTGGAGCTTTTTTACATCAAGTGAGGATACTTTATCGTATTTAGAACACACAATATGTATTTCAATAAGCTGGGGACTACAAATCCTCTCCATAAACATATCATTTGAACGGACCAAGAGAACAGGGCTCTGCATTTTCAAAGACAAGAAGAAACAAAAGGCATGGCCAAATTATTATTTTATGTACAGCTGAATATAAGTCATACGTATAGACATGCAGAGTAATTTACCTGAGTTATATCTACACTTCCAATGTGTTTTATCTTGTCTTTGTCCTCTCCTGATGTGCAACGTTTGCGGAGTCTGTAGTTGCACTTCTTAAGGACCAGCTTCTCCAAAGCACGGAGGTCTTGAATGGATTGGGGCAATCGCTCGAGTTTGGCAGCATGTACACACAGCTCACGCAGTGATACGAGTTCTCCAAGCCATTCCGGTAAAGCAGAAAAATTCCAACATTCTAGTACCTCTAGTTTGCTGAGGAAGAGGCAGCTTCGGATGCTATCTGGCAAGGTAGTAAGGTTGATACAGGAACGAATACTCAGTTGCTCCAGATTAACACAGTACTGAAGAAGTTCCCACTTCTCGAGGCCATTCATTTTCTTGATTGTAAATTCTCTCAGTTTCCTAAATAATGGTGTCTTGTCTCCATATATAGCAGCATCAACTTTGGTGACACAAGGCATATTTGAGATGCACAGCTCTTCCAGGTTTGCTAATTTGCCTAATAAAGGGATATGCTCACAAAATATCATGTCAGACAACTCAACTTTCACAAGATTTGGAAGGGAAAAACTTATATCCAGAACCCAGGAGCACAATGTACGACTCCTATAGCCTTGTATTCGAAGTGTTTTTAGGGCCCCATGAGGCTGGAGTTTTTCAAGAACCAGAAAGTCATTAACTATGCTTGAATCTTGTGGCAAACTGCTGCTAGACCACATCAAACTCAGTGACTGCAGTTGCCGATATTGGGACAACTGGCCTTGCCCGCTTACTTCCTCTGCTCTCTCCACATGCTCAAGATTCTGGATAGTTATCTGCTCAATTTTGTAGTCATGGTATTGATATAGAAGGGAGAAGTTATTAGAGCAATTAGTGGCAGAGGCAGTGGCAAGGGGGTGCTCTTCCCCTTGTGTTTCATTCTCTTCCATCTCTTTTTTCCGGTGAACCCAGCGCCTGAGGGGATCTTCCTCCTCTTTCTTGTCTCCCTCTTCTAGTTTTTCTAGTTCTTCCTCCTCCAGTGCTTCTTTCCAACGTAGCTGCTGCCTGTAGCTGTCAAAAATTAGAAGTGGATTCCTGTACAGCCAACTCTGCTTTGGTCTTACGCTAAAAAGAGCCACCTGCGTTGTACCACATTCAACATTAAAAACTAAATAAACTACTACCAACATTAGTATGCATACGATAGTCATCAGACTCCCATGGTGATATTGGTGATCTTGAACATATACAAATGCTATCGTGTACGTTAGCAAAATTGAATGACCACACCAAAATTTTTATCCATGTCAGAGTTTTGATTAAATTGGAGCAGATCTTATAATTTCTTAAGAGTATCTAAATATTCAAACATTAAAAACTTTGGTAAGTAGTCCAACTTAGATGTATTTTTTAGCATAATTCAATTAAATAACTCTAATTTTACAACAATTGATGATGTCATTATAGTTAAAATGGAACAACTACATATCATACTGAAACCCAATCAAAATCTTAAAATATTTTATATTCATTACCTAAATAAATTTGAGGAAAGGAGAACAGATTGAATATTTATTTCCAATATTTGGAAACTCATTCTCTTTTCGCAGCATTAATACATCCTACTTTCAAATTAGATATTTCAAAAATAAATAACGCTTGGTTTTGTGCATATCACCAAAATGGAACATTTACACTATGTACAATGCACATGTAGGTTTTGTAGGATTCCGAGTCTGATTACTAATTTATTTTTGGGGAAAATGAATCGACCCCATCGGGCGAATCCTTATGGCATGACACTGTTTTTGTCATGTCACTCCCTCTGATACGACATGAGCACGCCTTGTACGCACCTGCCACCAGTGTGGCAGATTTCCTGAGCCAATGCATGTGGCATGATAGCGTTGTTTTGTCACGACAAGTGGACAGGTGTAGCCAAACGGATTATATTTTAAAATACTTTTGATGGTAGGTTATTTTGAAAATCTATTTTTAAATGGTAATTTTTTTTAAAAAAGCACATATGTGAAGATATTCTTTTGTGGATATGGAAAACAAACCCTTCCTCCAACTTTGTTAATGCTATTGATTTGGTTTGAACGGATTAGAGGGATCGAAAGGAATTGAGGAGGATTAATAAATTTCTTATGTTATAATCTCCTTTGTCCTCTGAATCACGTTGGAAAGGGGATTAACTAAACAGGGCTAAAAGAAGTGGTTGGTGATACGTGGCAGCTAGGATTGAGAGCGAGAGAGTGGCGGCTAGGGTTGTGAGGGTAAGGTGAGGGCCGGCCGGGCACCTTTTGCCCACGGCCGAGCAAGAGGGACGGGATTTCCTTCTTAATTCTTACTTATTAGATTGATACATCTCATCTTCTTGTATAGAGAGGTTTACTTGACTCCCAAGCAAGGCTTACTTGACCCCTAAACAAGTGACCCATATCTCTAATTAACCCTAACAGTAACGGGCTATACCGCTATCCCAGGCCCAATAGGCCCATGAAATACTCTAACACTACACCCCACCTAGATATACAGCTCGTCCTCGAGCTGCAACCTAACCAACTTATAACAATGACTCGACTCAACACAAACCTAACACCTAAAAACAAGTCTTTTTACATCTTGGCTTATTTTATTATGCTCAACCTGAAATGGACTCGGACTTTTTATTTTTGACTCTAAACATAAGGTAGACACCATCCACACGCCGGACCTGCACGTGTACAGCCACCTGGATCCCATGTCACATGCCGCAAATGGGCTGATGTCCAGAAAAACAAGAGCTCTACAGCCCATGTAGCGTGACCATCGCATCTGGCCCAAGCCACCAGCCCAGACCAAACCCCGAACCCCATCGGACTGGGTGAGTGACCCGGCCAGAGCTCGTCTAGGGGGGCGGAGCGCCGCGGGTGACTGGAGCGCGTCGGGCGGGGCTGGAGCGCCTTGGGCGGCCGCATGGAGCCTGCAGCGGGTCGGCATGGTTGCTGGCGGCCATATGACAGGGCAAGGTTGTGGCCCCCTATACCGAGGTCGACCGCTGCCAGGGCCGCCCCCCGCATCTTCTGGCGCATCTTCTGTAGGCGCCGCCGTGCTAGGAGGCCGTGTGCTGTAGCCTGCAGCTGCACCGCCGTCAACACCTGGCTGGTAAGCATCTTCCCCGCTAGCTCTGTCGCGATGTTCGATCTGCTGCAACTTCTCGCCCTCAGCTTGGATCTACTAGGCGCCTGTTATGGTGATAGTGGGGGTCGCCGGCCCATAGCCAGGCAAGCCACAGGGGAACACCGGCAGCATGGTGGTGATGGTGGTCGCCGATTGTTGGTGTTTCGTAAACTAGACTAGTAAACTTATACGATTGTCGCACTGCTTTAGGAAGACGATGGTAGCATCCAAAAGACACGAGGATTTATACTGGTTCAAGCCAGAGCTCTACGTCTCGTCTCAGAGATGATCGAGTGCGTGTTCCATGCTTGAATGCTTTGAAGTTCTTACAATGGGGGTGCAAGAGTGGTGGAAGAGGAAGAAGAGCTAGAGCTAAGAGACGGATAGCCCGAAGGGAAGATATAACACCCCGGTGTTAAGCATGCATTAGCATTTGCAAATCATGTGTATAAGCATAATCATTCATTGTTAAGCATAATATGAAATATAGAGCTTAAAACATAGGAAACATGTAATTGAAACATAGATGTTGCATTACTTGTTTTTCACTAGGTTAAGGCTAGTTTGATGCTTGTTATGCCTGGTAAGTGTTTGTTTGAGTGATTAGACAACTTATTAATGTTTAGCAAGCAATTTGGAGCAAGGTTGGTATTCAAAATTTTCTCAAATTTTGCTTTTAAAAATAATCTCAAAGAATGGGGTTTTGATTTAAAATAGACTTTAAATCCCTATTTCAAAATGTACTTAGAATTTCAAAATGTACCCTAAAGCAATGTTGTAGAGAATAAAATTTTGGACAACTTTTGTTTTTGGGTTAACTTGTGAAAATTATTTTTGGTTGCTCAAAAATAAAGATTTATGTGCTGTGCTTTGAAAAAGAAAAAAGAAAAGGAAATTTCTTTTGAGTTGGGCCTCGCGCCTCACTTCGCGGCCCACCAGCGTGTCGGCCCGGCCTGCTCACCCCCGCGCTCGCCTCCCCGTCCGCGCGCCCGCGCCCATTCCGACCGGGCTCAGACGCTGGCCGCCGCGTGGCGGCCGTACGCCATCGACGCCGGCCGGGTGGCATCCGGTGGCCCCTGCCGCGCCTTAGGCCGCTGTCCGACCATCCTCTCCACGCCACTCCTTCTCCAGCTAGCTCGTAGCGCTGGGTCAAAAGCGAAAACTTCACCCCTTCCTCTTTGCTCTGCTCCGGCGCCTCCGTTCGCCTTCGACGTGCCACCGCAGCTCCCTCTACCGTAGCCACAGCTCCGCCCGCAGCTGCTCTTCATCGTCCACCCCTCCCCCAAGCCAATAGACCGCAGGTGAGGTCGCATTTCCATTTCCGCCGCTGTCCGCCATGGATGGACCTTGTCGGAGTAGGGTCATCACCGTGGCCAACCCTCTCTGGTCCATCTCCACCCCTCGTGTTAGGTTCAATAGCACCACTAGAGGTTAGCGGAGCTCGTCCCAAGCTTAGCTAGCCCGGCCATGGCCGGAGTCAGCCAGTGCACCGCCGTGCCCGCGTCGTCGTCCGCCATTGCCGCGGTCACCTATGTTCGAGGCTGATAGAGTTAGGGTTTCATGCACCGTTGAGTGCGGCTCGTCGAGGAGGTCGTCTAGGGTCAGTTGCTACCGCTGGGGAGGTCGCCACCGGCGAGAACGAGCCGGTCAGCGCCGCTCCCATGAGTCTGTGCTGCTGACGAGTGGGGTCCCTCTGACCCGAGGGCCTGCCTGTCTGTCCCTCTGTGTGGATCCGGGGTGAAGGAATGGGGTGCGCGCAATAATTAAGGCCGGGTGGATTTTCGGATTTTAAAGAAATGAATTTCCAGATTTACTTAAATGCTTCCAAAAATCATAACTTGCTCCATATTACTCCAAATATATTGAGACAAGTTTTGTTGTGTTGCTTATAAGTAGATCTATAGTATAAACATGTTGCATGTGAATTTTGTGATACTTTTATATAGGGCTTTATTTAATTTGTTTAAATGTTGTTTTCTTGGAAAATGTATAGTAAATGGAATATAGGTCAGAAAAATGTGAAACTTGTTTTGTTGGTCTAGTAATGTGATGCACTTTCTATGAAAAATATATTTCATGCATGTTCTGTAGAAAAATATGGCTATCTAATTTATGTGCATTTATTTGCTATTTCTTGTAAAATTGATAGAGCTAAAAATGTGTACAAAATATGTATGTGAAACTTTTTGTACAGTGATTGTAGACTATGTAGATCATGGGAAAAATACTAAATATGTTGTTTTATACTTTTCATAGTATGAAGTATTTTCATGCTCATTTATCCATCATAGCTTGTCATTTTTGTCTTCCAAGTAAGGCTTACTTGACCCCTAAGCAAGCGACTCTTATCTCTAATTAACCCTAACACTAACGGGCTATATGGCCAGCCCAGGCCCAATAGGCCGATGACATACTCTAACAGTTGGTTAATGATTTAATGTGCATCGGACAGAATGTAAGCTATGCTTTGGTTGGTTAGGACAAATCTTTTCACAAATGGTTACTCTATTACTATGGGCGTCCTAAAATACAAGGGAATATGAGTTTGTCCAAAGTTAAATTGTCATAAGTTTGACAAAATACCCATTCGATAAAAAAACTATTATTATTGGTCAAGCTTAAAACAATTTGACTTGAGATAAACTCAGAATTCTTATGTTTTAGAACGAGGTAATAATATATATAAATTTTGTGCTTAGTCTTGGGAGATCTTTTCAAAAAGTGCGAGTTTTGGGGAAAAATTGTGCCATGGGATTTGTGCATGAATTGCATATACTTAAACTAAGGGGGCTGCTTGAGATGTCTTCCAGTACCAAACATCCTTTGTAACTATAAACTTGTGTTATCTTCGGTTTTTTCTAGAGTCACAAACCAAGTTAAACCATTGCATGCTAATCTGCTGTCAACATAGGCCTTAAACCTATGCCTTGTGTCGATGGGTGAACACCGGTAAATTAACACTAGCAGACTAACTTGATGTTTGGCTGAGGGATTTGGAGGGCGAGGTCTCACTAAATCTGATATAAACATGCAAGGGAAATGAATGAGCGTGTGCGTGACTCCACGAGTAGACCTTGTAATCCGTCTGAGCCTAGCATGGAAACAAGAGTTAGCTCCTC
This sequence comes from Saccharum spontaneum, assembly GCA_022457205.1. Taxonomy (NCBI): domain Eukaryota; kingdom Viridiplantae; phylum Streptophyta; class Magnoliopsida; order Poales; family Poaceae; genus Saccharum; species Saccharum spontaneum. The sequence continues at coordinate 50,646,140 of CM039615.1, read as the reverse complement.
TTTCCCTCTCTTCTCTCTTGTAAGCAAAATTCTGAGCTAGACTTATATGAGCTCTTTGTAGACTTGCTTAGCATGTTCTTTTAGTGTTGTTTTAGTTTTTTTTAAGGACGTGTTTAGCATGATGGCCCTAAGGGTTTAATCTTAGTGTGATGTTTTTAGTCCTAGGCTTAATCCTTGCAAGCAGTGGGTAGAATTTGTAAAGACAAAGGTTGTTGCACTAAATTTTTAGAGCCCAGTTCACCCTCTCTAGAGCCATCCAGTCCTTTCAGAGCCAAGCTTCTCCTTTGGGACTCATTCTATTTGAACCATGTTGAATCGATGGTTAAACAGGTTGGACCAAGCCAACCATGAACCATGACCAGGACTGGTTCAGTATCCGTTACAGTCATAATATAACTATGGTGGAGCACTAGGAGTTGATGTGTGCCATAACTGACACCACTGCACCTCCCTATTTCGCCTCCATTTTTTCTGATTATTGTTAATATTCCATTCAATTCAAATTTGACCTCCAACTCAAAAATCCAAGTTTAAGGAATTACCCCACAAGTTCAAAAATCAATGTGGTTAGGAGAGCAAAATTTTCTAAACAAAATAAAAAAATAATCCTATACTTCCTTTTTTAAAAGGTAAAAAGCCCAAATTACTCCCATGCACATGAAAATTGACCGGATAACCTATAAATTACTTTTGTGTTGAATTTATGCCTCCAGTTGAGTCTAAAGCTCCAATTATGTAGCTGATAGTGAACATCATAACTTATGTAGTTATGTTAGAAAAATACATTATGACATTTTCATCATAATTTTTTTACAATTTGTATGTAGGATTAATTTATTAAGTTATCAAAAATTAATGATGAACATTCATAATGTATTTTTATAACATAAAATATGATTTTCCTCAACCTACAAGATTGAAACTTAAAATTCAACTTACATGTGGAGAAACTAGAAAGAAAAATCTTACTAAATGGTAGATTAGACCAACTGAAATATCTTGAGAGATAAATTAAACATAAAATTAGTTTTGGGTGCTTTCTAGACAATGTTCCTGTGCTAGGGCCGAGGAGTAAATTGAACTTTTTCATTCTTTTAAAAAAGGAAATAGGGGCAACTTACCTCCCTCGTATTGACATACGGAATATGATGATAGCCGGACAACATTGAAATAAGAAGTTCAGGAGATGGTGTAGTCAATTTTTCCAATCTGGTCATTTTATGCAGTGAGTCACGCCAGAAGAAGTAGCGGATGCAATCGACTTCAATTTCCTGTAGTGATGTGAATAGAGCCAATATTTTAGGAAGCGGCCCGTGGCAATCTGTTATCTTGACTTTCCGAAGGGTTCCAGAAGGTCGTTCCTCCATTCTGGGCGGTCTGCTGGCAATGTTGCATCTAGTCATAAAAAGCTCCTCCACGTTGATGTTTGTAACTACTTTTATAATCCATCTTACAGAATCATCATGTCTTTCAACACAGTCCTCTATCCACATTTTTTATTTGAATGTGGGATTCAAATGCAACATATCATATCTTTGGATACCTATGGCATCTTCCTCGATATGATCCAGATTGAGAAAGCTATTCTTGATGAAGTACTCCTTGCACATTGGGACATATGGATGCAGTTTTAGATTATGACAGCTTTCTATCTTCAAATAATCAAGTGTAGGGACAGCTTCCTGTTCTCTTCTTTCTTTAGAGGGAGCTGGAGTTAGTACTGGCTTGCAGGTGACAGCAGGTGCGTCATTTCCAGCACCAATGTAGTGCCTCTTTGTTTCTGTCGACGTGCCACAGCGTGGAGCTTTTAAACAACCCTTGACCTTTGCTACAAGGCCTGCTGCCGCTGCCTTTCTTTTGACTTGCTTATTTACAGGAAGAGAACCAGGTAACTTGTCATGCTTATCTCTTGTTTCTCTCTCTTCCTCATCGAAGTCACAACTTAATACCACCTCATGTACTCCTGTCTCGTCCACATCATTTACTTGTGTATCTGAGTTGTCATCATAAAATATAAGTTCAGTGATGTCTTGCAGTCCAACCAATGTCAGTCGTCTTAACTTCTTGCACGGTACAATTCGTGCATGACGAAGCAGAGGCATATCATTAATCTCCAGTTCCTGTAGATTTGGTAAATGTCCCAATGTAGGAATATGGTCACATCCCTTGATATTGGACAATACAATTTTCACCAGATTTGGGAGTGTGTCATCTATCTTGTTAACCCAATTAGGAAATCTGGTTCCATTGTAGCCTTTTAAAGAGAGGCACTGTAAATTGTAATAGGGCCTGAAATGTTCCAAAACTGCCACAGCCTTTTCCTCACCAGCCCCATCAGGTGTCAAAGAAGACAAAAAACAAGACCATTCAAAACTCAAGAAATGAAGCTGTTGCTTCCTGCTCAGTTCCACTTTCTTTGCTTCCTCTGGCGACACCACATTCTCAAGGCATTTGATGTTTAGCTCATGATGTGTGAGATCCAGGATCTGCTGGAGAAGCATAATATTGCTGTGGTTGTCTGCAGGTTGTACCCGTACATTAAAGTTGGGCAAGGTTAGAAGGTCTACCAAGCTTGCAATGCCTTGTTTTGAGAAGAGTGTGAACCCTCCAACTGATAGGTACTTAAGATGATGCAAACGTTGGGTGATGATATCCTCTTGCAGCATACCTAGTTCTAGACTTCTAGTTCTCTGTTGAGATCTTCTGAACTCTCTACATTTGCCACAGAGGTTCCTGGAGCTTCAGGATAAGCTTTTGCATCAAACCCAGAGAGATTTAGGTACTCCAACTTATCGAATTTCCAGTGTGGAATCAAATTTAGAAAGTTGTTAATTCGAGAACAACCTGATAGATTTAAATACCGGAGTTCACAAAGACTGCTACAGGAATTTGGAAGGGCAACCAGATTAGTACAATTTGATAACTCCAAAGTTTCCAACATTGGGCAGCCAGCATCATTCTCACAAACTTCAGGAAGAACTTCAAGAGAGGTACAGCCAGACAAATTCAAACCTAGAAGCTTCTTCATGTACTTGAATAACCCACTAGGCAATAGTTTCAACTGGTGGCAGAAGGACATATTCAGATGTATCATATTTGCAAGGTAAATGAAAGAATCAGGCAGCTCACGAAGTTGGTAACAATGCAACAGGTTGAGAAACGAAAGTCCCTGAAGCCCACCAAACTTTGAAGGGAGCGTTTGAAGCTGAGAACAATATGAAAGGTCGAGGAATGAGAGTTTTCGAAGCTCCCCAAACTCATTAGGCAGAGATTGTAGGCTACCACATCTTGATAGGTTCAGGTGTAGCAGCTCTTTGAGTATATGAATTTCTTGTGGTAGCTCTCTAAGATTTGAGCAGCCATGTAGATCCAAATAGTGTAGGTTGACAAATTCACAAATGTAACTGGGAATATCAACAAGGCCAGTATTTTCGGAAAGATTCAATGCTAGTAAACCATGTAAGGAGCTTAGGGACTTGGGCAGAAGGCCAGTTTGCATTCCAGATATATATAAGAACTTCAACAGTCTAAAATTGCTGATAGAATCAGGTAGATCGGCAATAGAGGTACATGTACTTAAATCCAGTACACGTAAGAATTCAGCTCCCATCAAAGACTTCAAACTAGTCTGAGCAAAGCTACACTTCTCAAAACGAAGAGCCCTTGCTGTGCTAGGTATAGACCAATAATATAGGGATGAGTCACATAAATTTGAGAGCAACATGTATCGGCAGTTGTCTGTATTACCATGAGGATTTTGTTGCCTATTAGCATCAAAGGCAATAACTTCATCACCCGCAACTAATCTAGCTAGATCATGAACCAAATCATGAACTAATCTAGCTGACAGTGAGAGCTGAGCAAAAAGTCGAAAGGAGCCTGTTTAGTTTGCAACACGCATCCATTACGTGACGTACGAAGGCGGCGACGCCGGAGCAAGCCTGTGAACGACGCAAACTTGGTCGTGCCGGCAGACTACGCCGACAACGCCACGACCTCTGCCGCTGCTGTTGGACGCTGCTTCCCCGGGTCAGATCCGCTGGTGGTAGAGCTGTGTGCGTGTGAGGGGCCTTTGGCGTGGGTTGACCCAATGTTGGAGGAGCTCGCTGCCTCGCTCGTCATGAGCCCCTCTGCGGGAGCACCAGCCTCTGGGTGCTCGACTGTTCCGGCGACCGCCTCTGAAGTGGACGCATCGCTGGTGGATACCTGTTCACCGGTGACGGCTGCTCAGCGGATGATGGACTCGCCTCCATTGCCGTCGGTGTAGGAGCCGCCAGAGCTCACGCCACCACGGGTGGGGCAACCCGATGTCGAAGATGAGATCACGGTGGCCACGCCCACCCCCAACGACATGACTCCCACGCCATGTGAGGCTGCTCGGCGTCTCGCATGGTTCACCGAGGAGGTGCAGCTCAAGCGAAAGTCGCATTTAATCGCCAGCCACGAAGGTACAAGGCGGCAACCACAAAGCGACACCTGCCAGTCAGGAGCAGACGGGATTGCCGCTTAGCCGCTGGCGCACATACCGACCTCCAAGCGGGGCGAGGTACTACTCATGAAGAGGATAGGCATCACGCCGCTGGCAGCTCCAATTTCATCTGCGTCTCAGCGAGCATATGACACTATATTCACAGGGAACTTGATGTCGAGCCAAGTTGAATCTCTGGACGAGCTGTTCCCAGCGACCAACGATAGGGCTGGTACAAATAGCAACGTGCTCTTCTCGGACGCCGGAGCAGGATCGCACAGCCAGCAATGGAGGCGCCCAGCTTCGTAGGCTGCAGCACCGCCCTTAGCTAGGTTGTAATCCTTTTATGTAATATCCAAGCTTGAAATTATTTGTTAGGATGGTCCAGCCTATGACTGTATGAACTCCTGGAGCACTTGTTAGAAGCATGTCGTTTGTATGGTTACATTCTTCTTCTTAATTACAATGATGATGCGCAAATCTTTTACGTATCCGAGAAGAAGAAAAAAAGAACATATACAAGATGCATGTATCCTCATTTTATTTCCTAATCAGACGTTATCATCAACGTGATTGATGGTGATTAGTTGATAAATAGAAAATATTTAATGCAAAATTGGTTTTTGTCCTCATACTGAAGTGGACGCATCGCTGGCGGATACCTGTTCACCGGTGACGGCTGCTCAGCGGATGATGGACTCGCCTCCATTGCCGTCGGTGTAGGAGCCGCCAGAGCTCACGCCACCACGGGTGGGGCAACCCGATGTCGAAGATGAGATCACGGTGGCCACGCCCACCCCCAACGACATGACTCCCACGCCATGTGAGGCTGCTCGGCGTCTCGCATGGTTCACCGAGGAGGTGCAGCTCAAGCGAAAGTCGCATTTAATCGCCAGCCACGAAGGTACAAGGCGGCAACCACAAAGCGACACCTGCCAGTCAGGAGCAGACGGGATTGCCGCTTAGCCGCTGGCGCACATACCGACCTCCAAGCGGGGCGAGGTACTACTCATGAAGAGGATAGGCATCACGCCGCTGGCAGCACCAATTTCATCTGCGTCTCAGCGAGCATATGACACTATATTCACAGGGAACTTGATGTCGAGCCAAGTTGAATCTCTGGACGAGCTGTTCCCAGCGACCAACGATAGGGCTGGTACAAATAGCAACGTGCTCTTCTCGGACGCCGGAGCAGGATCGCACAGCCAGCAATGGAGGCGCCCAGCTTCGTAGGCTGCAGCACCGCCCTTAGCTAGGTTGTAATCCTTTTATGTAATATCCAAGCTTGAAATTATTTGTTAGGATGGTCCAGCCTATGACTGTATGAACTCCTGGAGCACTTGTTAGAAGCATGTCGTTTGTATGGTTACATTCTTCTTCTTAATTACAATGATGATGCGCAAATCTTTTACGTATCCGAGAAGAAGAAAAAAAGAACATATACAAGATGCATGTATCCTCATTTTATTTCCTAATCAGACGTTATCATCAACGTGATTGATGGTGATTAGTTGATAAATAGAAAATATTTAATGCAAAATTGGTTTTTGTCCTCATACTGAAGTGGACGCATCGCTGGCGGATACCTGTTCACCGGTGACGGCTGCTCAGCGGATGATGGACTCGCCTCCATTGCCGTCGGTGTAGGAGCCGCCAGAGCTCACGCCACCACGGGTGGGGCAACCCGATGTCGAAGATGAGATCACGGTGGCCACGCCCACCCCCAACGACATGACTCCCACGCCATGTGAGGCTGCTCGGCGTCTCGCATGGTTCACCGAGGAGGTGCAGCTCAAGCGAAAGTCGCATTTAATCGCCAGCCACGAAGGTACAAGGCGGCAACCACAAAGCGACACCTGCCAGTCAGGAGCAGACGGGATTGCCGCTTAGCCGCTGGCGCACATACCGACCTCCAAGCGGGGCGAGGTACTACTCATGAAGAGGATAGGCATCACGCCGCTGGCAGCACCAATTTCATCTGCGTCTCAGCGAGCATATGACACTATATTCACAGGGAACTTGATGTCGAGCCAAGTTGAATCTCTGGACGAGCTGTTCCCAGCGACCAACGATAGGGCTGGTACAAATAGCAACGTGCTCTTCTCGGACGCCGGAGCAGGATCGCACAGCCAGCAATGGAGGCGCCCAGCTTCGTAGGCTGCAACACCGCCCTTAGCTAGGTTGTAATCCTTTTATGTAATATCCAAGCTTGAAATTATTTGTTAGGATGGTCCAACCTATGACTGTATGAACTCCTGGAGCACTTGTTAGAAGCATGTCGTTTGTATGGTTACATTCTTCTTCTTAATTACAATGATGATGCGCAAATCTTTTACGTATCTGAGAAGAAGAAAAAAAGAACATATACAAGATGCATGTATCCTCATTTTATTTCCTAATCAGACGTTATCATCAACATGATTGATGGTGATTAGTTGATAAATAGAAAATATTTAATGCAAAATTGGTTTTTGTCCTCATAAATGTATTATATTTGGGGACAAATTTTAAATGATAGAATGCATCGTATTACAGGACAGCGTAATCCTTTATTACAGTGGTGGAAAGTATTATCATTACTTAAGTATTCTCTCCACTCTAAACTTCATTCCAAATTACAAGATGTTGGGAGAAGTGTGTGGTGACCATAGTTGGGGACTAGGGGAGAAGTGTGTGAATAAATCCAGGTGAAAGAATTTTTTTCCGATAGAGAGAACAAGTAAAGGTTGGCAGAACAGAAACGTTATCTTCTCATCACGATGAATCTCCAACTCATAAATCCAGACCGTGCTCCACATGGCGTACGGGCGATGCACAACATCCAGCCCGAAAATTCACTGCATGCGCTTGGCCACTTGCGCCGTGGACCATGTATGCCCCTTGGTCTTAGGCTATTTGCACTGCTATCCGCTACGCTATTCGGTAAAGTGGGTGTAGGAGTATTTGGCGTAAAAGTCACCTGCACCACTGTTCGCTAAAGCATTCGATATGCAGCGCCGTCCGGTATATCTAGCGTCTTTCCGTTCCTCCTCTATCCATCCAGCGACAGAGAGCGACAGAGACAGAGCGTGCATGCACGGGAGGACACGGCAGGCCCCACCATTTGAACTAAATAAAAAATGTTATAACTCACAAACCAAAAAAAACCAAATTAAATTCCGATTATACCATTAAATTCGTTTCAATAAATCCTTCAAAACAAGATCTCACGTAGATATATTTAGATAAAGTGACAAGTGGGCCTCACAGTAAATAGAGGATGATATAGAGGATGGATGGATGCAGGAGAATTGAGTATAGAGGAGAGAATCTTGATGACCAGACCTTTTAGAGAATGAATTTAAAGTACCATGACTGCGGATAGCCTTAAGTCGTTATCTTCTCACGATGAATCTCCAACTCATAAATCCAGACCGTGCTCCACACGGCGTACGGGCGATGCACAGCATCCAGTCCGTTTGCGGACCGCCGATGGCACACACCACACACTGTGATGCGAACTTTCTTCCGTTCGGCAAGTCAAGTCAATTGGCCGGCAGTGAGCCAGTGAAAGTGACAGCTGACGCGCCAAGTCTGAGCAATTGGAACTCTCCGGTTACCCACCTAATCCACATAAATAAGGTGACTAAGGTTTGTGTGCTTTCTGCACCTCCTATCCTATCCTTCGGGTGAATTTTAGTTTTCACCCAATAATCACCTACAACTGCAAACTCTGAGATGGAATCACCTTCGCGACCTACGCTGGTGTTTGGTTTATTTCGTGGAATCACCTTCGCGGCTCCGCCCGTCAGCCCAGCCCCCGTGAAAGCCTGTTACTGTTACAGTAACAAGTAAATATGGCTGTCCGTGGCAAACCAAAATCTTACGCACCAAGAAAATAACTTAATTTATGTGGAAAATCCATCCTTCCATCACGTATATATATATATATATATATATATATATATATATATATATATATATATATATATATATATATATATATATATATATATATATATATATATATATATATATATATATATATATATATATATATATATATAGGGAGAGTATACTCTATAGTTAGCTACAAAATAAGTTATTCTGTAGCCACCTCCATTTACGATAATTTTATATACTAATTTACGATAATATTAGTACATATTTACGATAGTTGGGTTACTATAACACATTGGGATATTTACCATAATATTACAGTAAATCACATAGTAAGGAGTTACTGTAATCTCGTAAATTAACATAGTAATTATCGTAACTTAAAGTGGCTACAGAATAAGTTATTCTGTAGCCAGCTGTAGGGTAGTATATATATATATATATATATATATATATATATATAAAAAAAATAAAGAGGTAAAATTTCCACCAAGATTTTTTTTCCACATACATGTAAGATGTAAGACTCCTCCTAAACTAAGATTCAATCTCAAATACGTCTATTTTAGGAATATGGTTCTCCTTCTATAATAACCGTTCAATCTAGACGTCGTGCTATACGAGCCCTCCATCATCCATGATCTTATATGTAAGATGTAAGACTCCTAGCACGATACGTTAAGGATGATGGAGATCAAATAAAAAAACTATTTTTAAATCCAACCGAAAATCGGACGCAAGACGAACGTGGGAAAAAAAACTAATTTTCCTTTCCTTTCCTTCGGAAAGCAGTTTTTGGGCAGTGGAAAACGGGAGGCTCTTCCCGCAAGGACGAGAGTCCTGTTAGGAAAGTGCTGCCTCCCTCCGGTAATGCCCATGCCGTGATTTTTTTCCTTGATAAAATAACTCTGATTTTCCTTATAAAGAGAAAGATAAATAGTAATATAATATTATGGGTTTTTAAAGTTTGATATTTACTTAATATAAACAAATATTTCTATCAAGTTGTTGGTTTTAATTAGAAATAAATTATTAATATGACATGAATTAGTTGATGATTTAACTAATCAATCTATAAACTCAAATCTTGAGTGGTTTCACGTTCAATCTAATCAAAACAAATGTTTCTCTAAGCTGTCTGCAGATACCAATTTAAATCTCTGAAATGTCTACATATAACGGTACGACTTTCAACAAGAACTGATATGTGGAAACTGAAATACAACAACTAAATATTAAAGTCACATATTTTTATGGATTCTTAAAAAAAAGTCACGTAACTTGATAACTAAATCTACAAACACATGGACAGTCAGTTAAAAACTAAAGTTATGATACTTTGCAGGTAAATATTTCGTTCTTTACAATGGAAAAAAATGTATCAAGGTTGTATTTTAATTCAATACATAATTCATAGGATATTGTCAATATTAACTTATATTATAGATATCATAATCATCATAAAATAAATAACTTATATTATAGATATCATGATTATCATAAAATAAATAACAACTTTTAATTATATAAAAAGATATATAAAAAGATAAATAGTAAATAGATATGTAACATTGTCATTCTTATTTTCATTAACGAGCATGTGCGTTTGTGATTGTTGCAGTAACCACTCACAACATCAAAAGTAACAACTATAGAAATTAAGTTATTGTGGTCGCTGTAGTTGTGCAAAAAGATAAAGCAAACAAGTTAAACCGTTTGATAGTTTTTTTTTCTCCCGTTGCAACGCACAGACATGTTTGCTAATAATAAATAATACTTGCATATACGTGGAACCAGAGCCTTGAAAACTTGAGAAAACTCACTCCTCATCGAAGAAACATAATCTTTAACTTTGATTCGGTCGGTCCATCAAAATCTCATGGCCTGTTACAGCATCGAGGATTCAGTGCACTTGTCGACACTGGCTGACCGGCTCTTTGGGAACTAGTCCTTCCCATTTCTCAAACCAAACAAACGAAAGGTAAGGTTTCGAATTTAGAATCAGATGATCCGCTCCAGTTTCAGGATATCAAATACAGAACCCTGGGAGTATGTGTAACACCCTAAAATTTGAAGAGAAGAAAAATAGGAAAAATGTGATTTTTATATTTATTTTTGTGAAGCATGCAAATTTAGAATAAGAATAATTTTTATAAATTTAAAATCAAATATAAGGGTAGAAACATGATTGAGCATTCATGCTGCTGCATTTGAAGTTTTGTATTGAGTGGTTTAAATCAAATTCAAATTTGATTTGAAAATCATTTGAAAAATGAATTTAAAAAATTGGAAAAGGATTTCTTTTTCTCTCTCTGCTCTCGGGCCGGTTTTCTTCACGGCCCAGCGAGCGCGGCCCGCTCTTCTCTCTCTCCCGGCCGGCCTTCTCATCCTGGGCCGAGCCCGAGTCAGCAGCAGCAGCCCACAGCTCGGCCTGTTTCCCCGCGCGCGGCCGTCTCCTCCTGCGCCCGCCTCGGTTCCCTGGGCCGAGCCCAGGCACGGCCTGTCGGCCCAGCTTCGCGCGTGCGTGGCTATCTCCCGCCCTGAGCCGCTGACGAGTCGGTCCCACCGGTCAGCGACGCAACTCCCTTTCCTTTCTTCTTCCTCCGGCCGAGCACCGCCTTCTCCTTCTTCACCGATTCGGTGATCCGAATCCACCGCAAATCTCCGCACTTTCCTTGTATGCCGACGCCTACGGGCTATAAAACGGGACCCCCGCACTATTCCGCCTCCAACCCGTCCTTTTGGAGCCGCTCTAGTCGTCTCGTCGAGCCACCGCAAGCGCCACCGTCGCCATAGCCGCCACCGTGAGCTAGCCGCCGCCTTCCGATCATCCCCCGGCCCTATCTTCACGCGGGGTGAGTTCGCCGTGAGTTTCTCGACCTCCCGGTGTTCTCCTCTCTTCGTTTGGTGGCCGGAGCCATGTTTTAGCTTTCTCCAGTGATGGCGCCGCCGTGGAGGCTCGCCGGCGGCCGGAGTCCGGCCGGAGCGCCGTCGGGTTTTCCCAGATCCAATCTGGACCGTCCGATTTGAATCTAACGATCGAAATTAAAAGATACCGGTTCGGTTGTAATTTTGTAAAAGAGTCCCTGAGTTTTTATCTTTTCGAACCCGCGGTCCAAAGCGTAATCTGGAAAATACGTTTTTATTAAATGAAAACGTAATTCGTTTCGGAAAAAGAAAAATACGCTTTCTTATATTTACAGTTTTGCCATTCAGTTTGTTTTAGTTGTAGAATCTTCGTTTTAACTCCGTTTTGGTCCATTCAAATTGCGTTAGATTCATATTTGTGAGCTCTATGTAATTATACAACAGTACAGTAGGTTTGGATTAATTTATTTTCGAGTTTTAATTAAAGTATTTATTTTTCTATAGGAAATCTTTGGAAATTCATAACTTTGTCGTTTTAGCTCTGATTTTCGTGATTTTTGCGTCTGTGTGATCCTAGCGAGTTGTAGATTCGTTTCAAAGACTTTTTATCTTATTTTCTTACTGTTGGTGTATTGTTCTAATTATAGCCTTGTTTGTTTATGCATGATTGCCTCTGGATGTGTGTTGTTGATAATGGTTGATCGAGTATGGACGGTGAGCAATTCGTTGGAGATCAAGAGCCTTATTACGAGCAAGATCTTCAGGACCAGTTTGAGCAAGGCAAGTATAGCATGTGATTATCCTTGTTGTCCTATTCACATTATGCAAATAATATCACTATGCATTTATTCCTTGTTAAGGATGACTTAGTGATTGATCCTATACCTTGGTACCTATTGTGATGCATGGAGTAGTATGGCTAGTGCTTAAACATGGACTATGATCATGTAAATTGATTAGAGGAATATGCAATAAACATTAAAAGATGATTTTGATTAATGTTTAAAGGGGATTAGAGTATGTGGGTTACTTTTGATGCTCTAATTGCTCTCCATAAGGACTCATCTATAAGCGACAATCCGGGATTTACAGTACAACTGTGGGGGCTATATGGCTCTGGCTTTAGTCATATAGAAGGACCTTTTCTAGCTTGTTAGAGGTAACCTTTTTGGCGTAAGAATGGCTTGACGAATCGGGTATAGTGCGGCCTCTGTCCTTATGTGTATAGGCTGCGGGTTATTGTGCCATTTGGAAGGGGGGCTCTACATCTGTTTGCCGAGTGAATCTAATGGCCCTAACTTGTTAGACGAACCTTCGAAAGACTTCATAGTGTTTACCCTGCCTGCTCACCTTGGTAGTGTTTTGGGAGTAATTAACCCGGCCATTTGGGTAACACGACTCATAGTGAAAGTGTACAATCTCTGCAGAGTGTAAAACTGTTATAACAGCCGTGCTCACGGTCACGAGTGGCCTTGGACCCTTATGGAATAGTTGAATAATTGTTTATGTTTATGTTTTTGCTATTCATTAATCATTTCACATGGATCATATGTTTATTGTTTACATTGAGACCTTTTGATGCTATTGATATGCTAAAATCATGTTAACTAAAAACTACATGCTGATAAACCAATGATTATGCCTTTTTGAGCCTCATGAACCCCATGTTACACTTGTTGAGTACGAGATGTACTTACGCTTGTTTATTTTTCTTATTTGGATAAAATCCCGGATGGGTAACAGATGGAGGTAATAGTGACTACTACGCCTACTTCCCTGAGGATTACTAGTCTTGCTGTCAACCAGTCAATGTACCTGTGACTGGAGCTACCACGAGAGATTTTTATTTATACTTCCGCTACATTTGTGTTAAGACTAAGTGTTTAAATATCATGATGTAATGACATTTGCCATGATACTTCTGTTATAATTTGTGAACTTATGTGTGATTGATCTCTGGGCGCACATAAGGGTAAGCATTCCATTTGGTCGATAAATGGGTGTGACAAATTGGTATCAGAGCTCTTGTTGACTGTAGGACGCAAGCCTAGCTAGAAATGGTCGATTTAGTATCATCTTTACACTATTTTTATGCTCACTATCTTGCTCTTGTTATTTGATAAATTTTTATGCTTCTTATGTCTCATTCTATTACGAAATTTTTCCTCTATTCTAACTTCATCTAAAAATTCTGTAGATGACCCGTGACCGTAAGACTGCCCGCATCAGCTCTGGAGGATACTACCCACCTCGTGCCCTGCTTGCAACCGAAGAGCCACAAGAGCCAGAACCTCAGGAACAGGAGCAGACCCCTGTAGCACCAGTCCAAGCACCAGCACCTCTCCAGGAAGAGACTGAGGCTGAAGAAGATCCAGAAATCGTCAAGATTGAAGATGGTGAGGAGGAAGCTAATGGAGGAGTACAACCCCCGCCTCCACCACATGAAGCTCCTGAAGATATGCCACCTCCTCTAATGGGGTGGACTGTGAGGATCTACCACAGGAATGGAGGGGATGCTGTCTCTCATATTCGCCTAGTGGGGATGCTCACTGCTTACTTCGCTGATTGGCATCCAGCCATGGAGTACGTCTGCTAGGAGTACACTCATCCACTGGAGGACACGTACTGGAAGGCAAGGGCAAGCATCTTTGCACACAAGCAAGACAAGGGGCATATCAGCTGGACAGGATGTTCTCTCATGTGGGACATCGAGCTACTATAGAGGATAGCATTGAAGATGCTGCTTTTGAAGCATGTATGGGTCTCCGCTATCTTCGCTTTAACCTTATGAAGCATGACATTCATCGCTTCCTTTCTCGTGCACACCCCGAACTTGGATGGGCTATGACAGATCCAGTGCAGCTAGAGCCACTACCTCGGGTGATGGTGAACTTTGTCTATGATATGATGGACAGGAAGCTGCAGCTCGAAGAGGTGGTGAGGGCACAAGGGAAGACTATCAAGAGGTGCCAAGCAACCATTGATGAGCTCCGAGCAAACCAAGGCATGCCCAAGATCTATGAGACATTAGAGCATGAGTCACTTCCTTAGGAAGTAGGAGTCCTTTATGTAATAAGAACGTTCTTAGTAACGTCAGTTGAGTCAGTCGAGTCTGTCGTGTGGTTTGAACCTTGGTGTGCTAGTTGCTTTATTATTATGCTTATGTGTAAGTTGGATCTTTGTTTGAGTGTCGGGACTTGTAGGCATGTCTACAAGTTCCATTCTTAAGAATAATAAGTTTAATAGTCAAGGAATAGTAGTTGGGTTTGTTATTGTCTCGTTTCTGTCCTTGCTGTTTTCTGGAGCAGTCTCCAATGTTTCTGCTATAGTTTAAAAACGGTTCGTGCAACATTTATGAAATTTTTATGGGAGAAACTAGACTCAAGCATCTTTCAAATGCCACTGGAATCGCCTTTTTATCTAATCTGGTTCGAGAGATATAATCTTCACAAGTTAAAGTTTCTGCACAGTCTGGAATCTGGAACAGTTTCTGTTACGCCTTATTTTTCATAGACTTAACGACAGAATCTGGTCTTGAGGTCTGAATAGAAATTGTGGATAATTTCATAAGCTTTCCAACCATATAAAGCACGCCTCTTTTGGACTTCTGTAGCCCGAGATATGATTGAAATACTGAACTGTCAATATTGCTACTCGTCCAGAAAACTTTCAGATCTCATTCTTAATCTTATAAGTGGTTGATAACCTGGATTTCTTAAAGTTTGCATGTTTATGGGTGGCAGATGGCCGGAAGAGGAAGAGGCAGAGGTCGTGGAAACATTCCCCCAAATCCACCACCACCACCGCCACCAACTATCGAGCAGCTGCTGGCAGTACAGACGCAGTTGATGCAACAACTGGTGCAGAATCAGCAAAATCAGCCAGTTGCTGGGGCTCAACCACGTGATAAGCGTGGTGAATTTTTGAAGGGTCGTCCCCCAGTGTTCACACGTGCTGCTGATCCTTTGGAGGCCGATAATTGGCTTCGTGCTGTGGAGAAACAACTCACTATTGCACAATGTGATGACCGACAGAAGGTGTTGTTCGCTTCTGGGCAACTTCAGAGAGAAGCTCAGGATTGGTGGGAGTCATATGAGTATGGTCGTCCTGCCAATGCTCCTGCAGTCACCTGGCAGGAGTTTAGAGAGGACTTCAGGGCTTACCATATACCTGAAGGAATGATAGAATTGAAGGCGGAGGAATTCAGGAACCTGACCCAAGGGTCAATGACTGTAGCTGAGTACCGTGACAAGTTTGCTCAATTGTCACGATATGCTCCACATGAGGTGGCCAATGACAATGATAAGCAGCGCCGCTTCTTGAAGGGATTATATGATGGACTACATTTGCAGTTGATGTCCAATACCTATCCTAACTTTCAGATGCTTGTGAACCGCGCTATCGTGGTAGATAACAAGCGCAAAGAAATGGATGCAAAGAGGAAGAGGTTACAGGGACAAGCCTCCAATAGCAACACCCGTCCCCGTACTGGCTTTCAACAGAATACTCAGCAGAGGCCTCCTTCTAGACAGTGGAATCGTGGTCAGGCCCCATTCCGTGGACAGTTCCCGCAACGTCCCCCATTCCAGCCACAGAATAGCAACCAACGTCCACCACAGCAGAATGAGAATCAAGCGCAGCGTCAGGGTCCTTCCAACAACACTCCTGCAAAGACTAGTGCTCCCAATACTCCCAACAGGTGTTTCCGTTGTGGAAAAGAAGGTCACTTGTCTTACAATTGCCCGGAGAAGCCTAACCAGCAGACTCCCCAGAGACAGAGCAGCCACCAGAAGCCCGCACTTAACTCGGGAAGGGTGAATCACTTGTCCCAGGAAACTACAGTGGAGGAGCCAGAAGTTATGCTTGGTACGTTCGATGTCCACTCTACTCCCGCCACTGTTCTTTTTGATTCTGGAGCATCACATTCTTTCATATCACAATCATTTGTTAGAATACATAGAATCCATTTGTGTGCCATGAAGAACCCTATCTTAGTAAACTCACCTGGTGGAAGCATGCCAGCATCTTATCGCTGTCTTCCAATTAGTCTCAACTTAAGGGGGGTAGAGTTTACAGTTAGCCCTATAGTATTGAGAACAGCTGGGATTGATCTTATATTGGGAATGGATTGGATGATGCAACAACAAGCAGAGATTCAGTGTAAGGATAAATCAGTTGTGCTGACAACACCAAAGGGTGATAGAATCAGGGTTGAAGTAAAAGTGCAAAAACAAGAGACCGCTACAGTGAACCAGCTCAATGATGGTGCCAACCAGGAAGATCTAGTTGTGGAGGAGTTCCCAGATGTGTTTCCGGAGGAATTGCCAGGTATGCCACCAGACCGTGACATTGAATTTATTATTGAATTATTACCTGGAACTGCACCTATAGCTAAGCGTCCATATAGAATGGGAGTAAATAAATTAGAAGAACTTAAGAAATAAATTAAGGAGTTGCAGGATAAGGGTTTTATTCGTCCTAGTTCTTCACCATGGGGAGCACCAGTGATTTTTGTGGATAAGAAAGATGGAACTCAGAGGATGTGTGTAGATTATCGGTCTCTTAATGAGGTTACTATTAAGAACAAGTACCCATTACCTAGAATTGATGACCTGTTTGATCAGTTGAGAGGAGCTTGTGTATTCTCCAAGATTGATCTTCGCTCTGGATATCATCAATTGAAGATTCGTGCCAGGGATATACCCAAGACAGCATTTACCACACGGTATGGGTTATATGAGTATACTGTGATGTCCTTTGGTTTGACTAATGCTCCTGCATACTTCATGTATTTAATGAATAAGGTGTTCATGGAATATCTGGACAAGTTTGTAGTGGTATTCATTGATGATATACTAGTGTTTTCCAAGACGGAGGAAGAACATGCTGAACATTTGAGGTTGGTCTTGTAGAAGCTCAGAGAACACCAACTATATGCAAAAAGGAGTAAATGTGAGTTTTGGCTGAAGGAAGTTTCTTTTCTGGGTCACATTGTTTCAAATGGAGGAATATCAGTAGATCCTGGCAAGGTGAAAGATGTATTGAACTGAAAACCACCTATCAATGCAAGTGAGATCCGTAGCTTTTTGGGATTGGCTGGTTATTATAGGAGATTTATAGAGGGATTTTCAAAACTTGCAAAACCAATGACTGCATTGTGGGAGAAGAATGCCAAGTTTGTGTGGTCCGAGAAGTGTCAGGCTAATTTTGAGGAATTAAAGAAAAGGTTGACTACTGCACCCATCTTAGTTTTGCCAGATCTGAATAAACCTTTCTCTATCTATTGTGATGCATCTCGATTGGGATTGGGATGTGTTCTGATGCAAGAAGGTAGAGTTGTGGCATATGCATCGAGGCAGTTGAGGAAGCATGAGTTAAATTACCCTACTCATGATTTGGAATTAGCTGCAGTAGTTCATACATTAAAGATATGGAGACATTATTTGATTGGACATAAGAGTGATATATACACTGATCACATGAGTCTAAAGTATATCTTCACTCAAACGGATCTGAACTTGAGGTAGCGTAGATGGTTGGAGTTGATAAAAGACTATGATCTAGAGGTGCATTATCATCCCGGAAAGGCCAACGTTGTTGCTGATGCTCTTAGTAGGAAAAGTTATGCAAATGAAATACAAGTAATGCCTATGCTAAAGGAATTGTGTGCTGAGTGCAAGCATCTGAACTTAGGATTTACTACTAATGCAGTGGAACTAGTATTAGAGCCTACCCTGGAGCAAGAAATCCGTAAGGGTCAGCAAAAGGATGAAAAGTTGAGAGAGATAGCTGAAAACATAGCGAAAGGTAAATCTCCAGGATTCCGTAAGGATGAAAGTGGTATGCTATGGTTTGGGAAAAGGTTGTGTGTGCCCGAAGATAAGGATATCCGAATGGCAATTCTGCGTGAGGCTCATGAGTCAGCTTATTCCATACATCCGGGGAGTACTAAGATGTATTTAGATCTGAAAGAGAAATATTGGTGGTATGGTTTAAAGAGAGACGTAGCTGAGTATGTTGCCTTGTGTGACACTTGTCAAAGGGTGAAAGCAGAACATCAGAGGCCTGCAGGATTGTTACAACCTATGCAGATACCCGAGTGGAAATGGAAAGAGGTTGGTATGGACTTTATAGTTGGGTTACCACGGACTCAAAGAGGATATGATTCAATTTGGGTGATAGTGGATCGTCTGACTAAGGTTGCTCATTTTCTGCCTGTGAAGACTACATATAGCAGTGCGAAACTGGCAGAGTTGTATATGGAAAGAATAGTGAGTCTACATGGAGTTCCTAAGAAGATTGTGTCTGATCGAGGTACTCAGTTTACATCTCATTATTGACAAAAGATACATGAATCATTGGGGACCAAACTAAATTTTAGTACAGCTTATCATCCCCAGACAGATGGTCAAACAGAGAGAATTAATCAGATATTGGAAGATATGTTGAGAGCTTGTGCTTTACAATATGGGACTAGCTGGGATAAGAGTTTGCCATACGCAGAGTTCTCTTATAACAATAGTTATCAGAAGAGTCTTCAAATGGCACCGTTTGAGGCTCTGTATGGACGAAAGTGTAGGACCCCGTTGTTTTGGAATCAGACAGGGGAGAGTCAAGTGTTTGGGCCTGATGTATTAAAGGATGCTGAAAAGAAAGTGAGAATGATTAGAGATAATCTAAAAATAGCCCAGTCCAGACAGAAAAGTTATGCTGATACTCGCAGAAGGGAGTTGACTTTTGAGGTAGGGGATTATGTCTACTTGAAAGTGTCACCCATGAGAAGTGTGAAGAGGTTTAACATGAAGGGTAAATTGGCACCAAGATATATTGGACCTTTCAAGATTATAGAAAGACGTGGTGAAGTGGCATATCAGTTGGAATTACCCGAAAGTTTGGCAGGTGTACATGATGTGTTCCATGTGTCTCAATTGAAGAAATGTTTACGAGTACCAGAAGAACAGATTCCGATAGAGGAACTCACTGTTAAGGAGGATCTTACATATGAGGAGTTTCCGATTAAAATTTTGGAGACTGCGGACAGAGTCACAAGAAGTAGAACAATCAAAATGTGTAAAGTACAGTGGAATCGGTACACCGCAGAAGAGGCTACTTGGGAACGAGAAGAGGATCTGAGAAAAACCTATCCGCAACTGTTTGAGTAAGCACCGGTCGAATCTCGGGACGAGATTCATTTTAAGGGGGTAGAATTGTAACACCCTAAAATTTGAAGAGAAGAAAAATAGGAAAAATGTGATTTTTATATTTATTTTTGTGAAGCATGCAAATTTAGAATAAGAATAATTTTTATAAATTTAAAATCAAATATAAGGGTAGAAACATGATTGAGCATTCATGCTGCTGCATTTGAAGTTTTGTATTGAGTGGTTTAAATCAAATTCAAATTTGATTTGAAAATCATTTGAAAAATGAATTTGAAAAATTGGAAAAGGATTTCTTTTTCTCTCTCTGCTCTCGGGCCGGTTTTCTTCACGGCCCAGCGAGCGCGGCCCGCTCTTCTCTCTCTCCCGGCCGGCCTTCTCATCCTGGGCCGAGCCCGAGTCAGCAGCCGCAGCCCACAGCTCGGCCTGTTTCCCCGCGCGCGGCCGTCTCCTCCTGCACCCGCCTCGGTTCCCTGGGCCGAGCCCAGGCACGGCCTGTCGGCCCAGCTTCGCGCGTGCGTGGCTATCTCCCGCCCTGAGCCGCTGATGAGTCGGTCCCACCGGTCAGCGACGCAACTCCCTTTCCTTTCTTCTTCCTCCGGCCGAGCACCGCCTTCTCCTTCTTCACCGATTCGGTGATCCGAATCCACCGCAAATCTCCGCACCTTCCTTGTATGCCGACGCCTACGGGCTATAAAACGGGACCCCCGCACTATTCCGCCTCCAACCCGTCCTTTTGGAGCCGCTCTAGTCGTCTCGTCGAGCCACCGCAAGCGCCACCGCCGCCATAGCCGCCACCGTGAGCTAGCCGCCGCCTTCCGATCATCCCCCGGCCCTATCTTCACGCGGGGTGAGTTCGCCGTGAGTTTCTCGACCTCCCGGTGTTCTCCTCTCTTCGTTTGGTGGCCGGAGCCATGTTTTAGCTTTCTCCAGTGATGGCGCCGCCGTGGAGGCTCGCCGGCGGCCGGAGTCCGGCCGGAGCGCCGCCGGGTTTTCCCAGATCCAATCTGGACCGTCCGATTTGAATCTAACGATCGAAATTAAAAGATACCGGTTCGGTTGTAATTTTGTAAAAGAGTCCCTGAGTTTTTATCTTTTCGAACCCACGGTCCAAAGCGTAATCTGGAAAATACGTTTTTATTAAATGAAAACGTAATTCGTTTCGGAAAAAGAAAAATACGCTTTCTCATATTTACAGTTTTGCCATTCAGTTTGTTTTAGTTGTAGAATCTTCGTTTTAACTCCGTTTTGGTCCATTCAAATTGCGTTAGATTCATATTTGTGAGCTCTATGTAATTATACAACTGTACAGTAGGTTTGGATTAATTTATTTTCGAGTTTTAATTAAAGTATTTATTTTTCTATAGGAAATCTTTGGAAATTCATAACTTTGTCGTTTTAGCTCCGATTTTCGTGATTTTTGCGTCTGTGTGATCCTAGCGAGTTGTAGATTCATTTCAAAGACTTTTTATCTTATTTTCTTACTGTTGGTGTATTGTTCTAATTATAGCCTTGTTTGTTTATGCATGATTGCCTCTGGATGTGTGTTGTTGATAATGGTTGATCGAGTATAGACGGTGAGCAATTCGTTGGAGATCAAGAGCCTTATTACGAGCAAGATCTTCAGGACCAGTTTGAGCAAGGCAAGTATAGCATGGGATTATCCTTGTTGTCCTATTCACATTATGCAAATAATATCACTATGCATTTATTCCTTGTTAAGGATGACTTAGTGATTGATCCTATACCTTGGTACCTATTGTGATGCATGGAGTAGTATGGCTAGTGCTTAAACATGGACTATGATCATGTAAATTGATTAGAGGAATATGCAATAAACATTAAAAGATGATTTTGATTAATGTTTAAAGGGGATTAGAGCATGTGGGTTACTTTTGATGCTCTAATTGCTCTCCATAAGGACTCATCTATAAGCGACAATCCGGGATTTACAGTACAACTGTGGGGGCTATATGGCTCTGGCTTTAGTCATATAGAAGGACCTTTTCTAGCTTGTTAGAGGTAACCTTTTTGGCGTAAGAATGGCTTGACGAATCGGGTATAGTGCGGCCTCTGTCCTTATGTGTATAGGCTGCGGGTTATTGTGCCATTTGGAAGGGGGGCTCTACATCTGTTTGCCGAGTGAATCTAATGGCCCTAACTTGTTAGACGAACCTTCGAAAGACTTCATAGTGTTTACCCTGCCTGCTCACCTTGGTAATGTTTTGGGAGTAATTAACCCGGGCATTTGGGTAACACGACTCACAGTGAAAGTGTACAACCTCTGCAGAGTGTAAAACTGTTATAACAGCCGTGCTCACGGTCACGAGTGGCCTTGGACCCTTATGGAATAGTTGAATAATTGTTTATGTTTATGTTTTTGCTATTCATTAATCATTTCACATGGATCATATGTTTATTGTTTACATTGAGACCTTTTGGTGCTATTGATATGCTAAAATCATGTTAACTAAAAGCTACATGCTGATAAACCAATGATTATGCCTTTTTGAGCCTCATGAACCCCATGTTACACTTGTTGAGTACGAGATGTACTTACGCTTGTTTATTTTTCTTATTTGGATAAAATCGCGGATGGGTAATAGATGGAGGTAATAGTGACTACTACGCCTACTTCCCTGAGGATTACTAGTCTTGCTGTCAACCAGTCAATGTACCTATGACTGGAGCTACCACGAGAGATTTTTATTTATACTTCCGCTACATTTGTGTTAAAACTAAGTGTTTAAATATCGTGATGTAATGACATTTGCCATGATACTTCTGTTATAATTTGTGAACTTATGTGTGATTGATCTCTGGGCGCACATAAGGGTAAGCATTCCATTTGGTCGATAAATGGGTGTGACAGTATGGATTGATCATGATGCCTGTTGACTCCAGAGGACATTCACTGTGCCCCCATACTACTACTACTACAGTACAGTAGGACAGTAGGAGTATAGATCAAATCTACCCTTCAGTATTTTCTAGATCAAATCTACCCATAAGTATTTTCTGCAGGTTTAGGCCCTGTTCATTTGCCTTATAATCCGTACTTTTCAGCTTGTTTTTTTTTTCAGTCGGAACAATATTTTTCTCTCACAATAAATTAACCAACGGTGTTTTTCAGCTGGCTTATCAGCACAGCCGAACGGGGCCTTAATTATTCACCCTGTTCGTTGGATGGTTTCTGACTGGCTGATGTTAATTTGTTGTGAGAGAAAAACACCGCTGAATGGTTGGCTGATAAGCGCTGATAAGTACAAGCGCACATGGTGATTGTTACAATTCGCTAAAATTAGGTCCAAGTTATGCCCTTCCACAGCAAACAACAAGTTGTACAGACCGGTCAGCGGTGACCTTGAAAGGCATGCGGGTGCCTTGTTGCGCCATTTTGCAGCATATGCCATAGTTCATTAACTTGCTCTATCTGTATGTACAATCAATAGTGCAAGCAGGAGACAGTTGCTTATATCTTTTTGAAAATATGAGCAAGTGCTGATATATTAACCGAGACAAAAAAAAAATGACTATGTTTAGAAATCTTCCTATCAAATTACCTAGGTCACATGGTCAGATAAAGTAGTTCCAATCTAATACTCCATATAATTAAATCCATATAAACCACAACTTACACGGTGCAAAATTGAAAAAAATAAAATATGAGTGATACAGATACCGTTGTTGGTCCGGCAATGGCATATACACAACAAGTCAGATGATCTTTTTACCCATCTGTTTGCACTCTTTAATATTCATGTAACATGAGATTTTAGGACTTGCTGGAGCACGGATTGATGTGATAGCAATAACTCTATTGTTTATCCAAACTTAGTACCACCTAATTAAGAAGATAGGTTTTTCTTCATCACATACAAGTACAGTTTGTGTTGTCCCAGCTTCATCATTGATCTTTGGCTCTTTGCTATCCATTGACTCAGCCTCAAATGGTGCCATGTCAGTATCTCTGTAGGCTGCTTCGACATGGATATTGATTTCAGTGGACGGTGTCCTGATGCAGAACAGCGCGTGATCCCTTCTTGCCTTCTGTAATGCTGGAGAAGATTGATCGTGAAGGGCAATGTTAGGCACAGGATAAGAGCTGCTAGACAAAAACAGAGCAAGCATACAGATTGCGTAGGCCTTTGCAAATGCAGAGGGAGCTTGTCTTTATTACACATACTTGCTAACTCAATTCAGTCGCATTTTGAATACAGCAGAGTCAAAAGTTATGATAGGATGCAGATCAATCATCAATCTGCATTTCTAATTCATCGATTGGCGGGGTACAAGAGGAATTATTTAAGGCGTAAGAAAACAAACCTATGTTTACAGCACGGATGTTGAAGAAGAGAAGCCAATGGTTAGGTCCATTTTCTCCGCTCTATATGTAAATTTGGAATGTGTACTATCTTATTCTTGTCCTCCCCGAACTTGCAGCTTTCCTCAAGCACCGATCCGCATTTTGACAGGGTCAAAGCCTGCAATCCAGTGAGCTGTTGGATGCATGCAGGTAAAGTTTTCATAAAGTAGGTCTCCACTGTGAGCTCCCGGAGGGAGGTCATCTCGCCCAGCCACTCTGGCAGATTTGTAATGTTTTCACAGTTCAATATCTGTATTTTCTGTATGGATCTCCATTCCCAAATGCTCTCTGGCAAAGGTATCTCATCAGAACAGTCATCGATAATCAATTCCCCAATGTCAAAGTGTCCAAGAGCTTCCCAAGATGCAGATGACAACTCGCTGCTACACCTGATCTCCATTTTGGATAATGACGCAGGAACAGATGGCCCCAAGATTCGATGGAAAGATGGCAAAAGGCCTTCGCGTTGTCCTCCTTTCCTACCTGATACTACATACCTGGCGCTCCTTGGGATTGATGGTTCCAACGTCAACCTTGAACAACAGCATATCTCTAAATCTTGAAGACTTGGAAAGAAATTTTCATCGCTACCCTGCTCCTGCATAGATATGTGCAACTCCATGTTGTTTAATTCTGACATGACAATTCTTCTGAGCTTCCTAAATGGTTTGGTGCACCAGATGCAAACTTTCGACCCTAGGCTCTTTATCCATGAAATGTGCAGCTCTTCCAGACTCTGTAACTGATCCAGATGCACATGCTCAATGTGCACATTGGAGAGCTCTAGTTTCACAAGGTTTGTGAGTAAAGACATCCAACGGGGGAAATCAACACCAGAATAGTTCTTTATGCAAAGTATTTCCAGGCCACCATTAGGCTGGAGCCTTTCTAAAACATGCTTATTAGGTAAGCCTCCTTTATAATCAAAACTCCAGCCCAAACTCAGTGAACACAGATTCTTTTTCCCTATCAAATCAAAATTGTCTGCTTCCTCTGCTCGGCGGACATAATGAAGATCCTCAATTTGTAGTTCAACAATATGAGGGCCACTTCTGCGGAAGGAAAGAACAGGTCTCTGCATCTGCAAGAAACATGAGGAAATACCGAAATAGTAGTAAGACATGTTGCAATGTGTCATGCATGTAAAGGGGAAAAAAGTAGCCTCTAGAAAAATTAATTTATATATAACAAAAGGGTAAAATGCACCCTCAGTTCTCGACTTGGTTCGGAGTACCATCCGGGTCCCTAAACTTCCAAAATATGCATTTAGATCCCTAAAGTTATCTAATCGTGTCATGTGTGGTCCAAATCACTAGCATGTGTGTGGGTACAATGTCATTGCACAATCAGCATGCCACACAAGCGGATTAATTTAAATTGAAGTGGTTTAAGATATCATGTGACATTATTAGTAAGTTCAAAATTTAGATGTGCATTTTGAAAATTTGGGAACCTAAATGGCACCCAAACCAAGCTCGATGATTGGCTATGCATTTTACTCTAACAAAATGCAAAGCTATATCCACTGATAATGTTAATGCTTACATACAAAAATTATTTATCACAGAATAAGCTATCACATGCATATAAATATTGCAATGATCAAATACAAAACAGAAAAAATTCTATAAATATTACAATACAATGCTGAGGTAGAAAATAAGGAGGGGATGAGGTTGGTAATTTAGGACCGGGAGTAGTTTACCTTAGGTTCGTAACATAGATGTTTGATGTGTTTAATATTATCATATTCCTCTCCTCCCAGTGTGCAACCCTCAAGGATTCTGAAATTGCATTCATTGAGAACTAACTTGTCCAAAGCAGTCAGGTATCGGATCGATTGGGGCAAAAGCACCAGTTTGGCAGCGTGAACTGTCAGCTCCTGTAATGACATGAGTTCTCCAAGCCAATCCGGTAGAGCAGAAAAATCCCAACATTCTACTATCTCTAGTTTCCTGAGGGAGCGGTAGCTTCGGATGCTTTCTGGCAAGGTGATAAGGTCGATGCAGGAATGAACACTCAGTTGCTCGAGATTAACACAGTACCGAAGAAGTTTGGAAATATCTGAAGAAAAGCCACAGTTCTGTATTTCCATGTTCAATAATGCCAAATTCGAACTACCAATGTATCTCTCAGATGATAGGACATTGCTGCTTCTTTCTATGATACAGCTCCGGCTTCCTGGGAAAGCTGGAACAAACCTCAGCCTGGGGCAGTTTCTAATGGTAAGTACTTGGAGATTAGGAAATAATATTTCATCTCCATGGCTTTCATGAAACTTGTGCTCATTATCACGAGTTGATAGTGTGGTCGTCCACTCCTTCAGGTTGTCCATACTCGTAAGTATAAGTTCTCTCAGTTTCAAAAATGCCCTGCCAGCCCCATATATATAATCACCCACTTTTCTGACGCTAGGCATATTTGAGATGCGCAGCACTTCTAAGTTTGCTAGTTGACCTAATAAAGGGATACGCTGACACCGTAGCATGCCACAAAGCTCAACTTTCACAAGATTTGGAAGGAAATAACTCATATTCGTTACCCAGGAACAAAATGTGTCACCCCTATAGCCTTGTATTTCAAGTGTTTCTAGGTTCCCATGAGGCTGGAGTTTCTGGAGAACCACAATGTCACTGACTATGCTTGAATCCTGTCGTAAACTGCTGTTGGACCACATCAAAATCATTGACCGCAGCTGCCGATATTGGGCCAACTCGCTGCATCCGCTTACTTCCTCTACTGTCTCAATATGCTCAAGATTTTGGAGCATTAGCGACTGAATTTCATCATCAAGATACTGATACAGAAGAGAGAAGTTATTGGAGCAACTGGTGTTGGAACCAGCAGCAAAGTGTAGGGGGGCGTGCATCCTCCTCTTCCATCCGTTCTTCCCAATATACCTGCCAGATGTGAGTGGGGTTGAGCCCACCCAACCCCCTCGCTTTGGTCTTGCAGTAAAAAGAGCCACCTGCGTCATACCACGTGCAAGATTAATTAAGAGCTAAAGTCAGATGGCACGGTTGGACGTATAGCAATTAACTTACTAATTAAAGTGTCTTTTGAAACCTCAATGTTAATCCTAACACGACGAATTGGAAAAAAAAAAGATAAAACCTAAAGATTCTCACAAACATTAAAAACATTTGGTCATCAGCGGCAGGGGTGGATTCAGAAAAAAAAAATAGAGGGGCTGGATTAGATTATACTAACTCACCAATATGACTTCATCATGTTGCATACTAATTCAACGCAGTGTGGTTGCATCATCCATTAATCTTACTTCATAATTTGAAAATTAAATTTACAAGGCATATTGGTCTATGAGCAATTTAGAGTACCTACCAATGATATGGATTGGCTAGGGTAGCAGGAAGAACCCTTTCGTCCGTAGACTACTTCCTAGGTTCTTCTTGCCTGATTACAATCAATATTGGGTTCTCTCTTTTATAGAGATGACTGACTTGACTCCTAAGGAAATATCCTAACCGAATCAATCTAACTTATCTATTTCCTAATAAATCAAATCAATCTAATTTAATCCGATCTGGCATTGTTCACGCGTGGCCCCCTAGGCCGCCTCCACCTGCCATAACAATCAACTATTGGACAATTAAAATCTGCATACAAAATGACTAAATGCCTCTTCACAGACATAGAGAATAGCATTGAATTCATAGACAAAATTTTCTACCTAGGCTGTCTCGCTGGTCGCTGTCGCTGCTGCTTTGCTAGCCTCCCACGGCCCTGCCCTGACCCATAGCCTGGTCGCTCAACCGGCCTTGCCATTGTTTCTAGCCTGAGTGGCTGAACAATTGACCTGCTAACTTGGCTGCTGCAGGCCGCCGTGGCCGTTGCAGACAGTGCAGTTGCAGTGCCACACGCTCGGCCAGCTGCTGGCTGGTGATGGCCCAGATGCCCCGTGCCCCCAACTCAGACCGCAGCCTGTTTGTTTGCCTGGACTAGGGTGGCCGGCGCGTACCAGCCCAGGATGCAACTGGGTCTGTTTGTTTGCCTGGCCCAAGTAGGGGCTGGCTGGTGTTGTGAAGGTGTTTGTTTGCCTGGCCCAAGTGTTAGATTTCTCGAACTACCATAAAATACCATATTGGGAAGCTGTTTGTTTGCCTGCACAGCCCATACGGATACTAGCAATTTGTTCCATTCAGTTTTAACAGCACATAATGCAGGAGTTCAAACTAAATAATTGTACTAACCTAATACATCACTAGCAATTATAATGATCACAGTTACAAGAGGTACACATGCAATGAGGCAGGAGCACAAAAACCAGTAAAGAGGAACAACTAACAAGAACTAGTCATCCAGACAGCACATAATTGGGCAAGCCATAAAAAAAATTAAGATCCAAATGAGAAGAGGGAGCTAGCTCTTCAAAAATCAAAATTAAGATGGCATCGTAGGCCTTTCAAGTAACGTCCTTGAATTGTCTTCCCCGGCCCACAAACAACCAGCCAGGACAAATAAGCCGAGGCAAATCATTTGGGCCTAGTGGCACTAGTGGCACTACTCAGGGGCAGATTTGGGCCTAGGGCCACGGCCCTAGGCGTGGCCCAAAGAACCCCTTATAGTATATGTAGTTTTCTGGGCCGGCCCTAGGCGGTTGGGCCAAATATTGTAGACTCCCAGCCCAGCCCAGCCCAGCCCAGAGAGGAGAGAGAGCCGAGAGCCACGCGATTTGCAAGCGCGGCGCCCGTCGGACTCCCCGGCCCCGTTGCTCTCCGTGACTCTGTAGTCGGACCCTAGCCGCCGGGCACCGCTTTACGTGGCTCCGCCCCTCCGCCGGTCCTCCCTCCCGCTGGCCCCGCTTGATTCTGGCCACAACAGGGCGTAGCTGCACTAGCCGGGGGCGCAGTCATCAGTCCGGTGGTGCTAGCAGCGGCTACCTGTAGGCGCAAGTGTCAGCAGGCCAGCATCTCAGCGTCGGCGTGGCCTGGTGGCCACGTGGGCAGGCAGCAGCGTGCGCCCTGCAAGCCACAAACACACACACGGAAGGCAAGCTGGCAAGCAGGTGGCTCTGTGTTGCTTGCGATTCCACTGATGATGACTGAATGAAGATATTGTAGCCTCCCCTGATTGGTAATTTCCCATTCCCATTCTCAAAGCTCCAATCTAAGTTCTTGGTACCAGCTGTGTTGCCACCTGTTCCTCACCAATTATGCAAGCGGCTGAATGAAGATATTTTTATTGTGTATGCCAATTTTTGTTGAAACAGATGGAGGTACTAGAAAAAATGAAGATATTTTATATCATTTCTAAGAACTGAAGTCTAGGATAAAAAGTTGCATCATCTAAAACTCTATGTTTCCATCAATTATTAAGTCTATGTAAGTATTGATTCATATATTATCTATAAGCTAGTTTTGTTATCTATCAGTAATAGACATAGTGTGGGCGTTATTTTGACATTGTGCGAATAGTATACGCAGTGGCAGAGCTCGTCAATTTTGAGCCAGTGCGGATAGTATATACGCTTTTGTAGCGGCCCTAGGCGTCAAAATTGACGAGCTCCGCCACTGGCACTACTTGAAAACCTAAATCTAGTGAATTACAAAGTAAGCACTGCTCAAACAAAGTGGCAAAGGTGTTGGAATGTGTGTGTATTAGACCCATGTGGCCCATGTATGGTTACCTATACAGCTACCCTTCTAGGGTTAGCCCAAATCAAGAGAATCACTTTCCCTAACATGGTATCAGCAGCCTAGGATTCTTTCTCTCCTCCCTCTCCACCTCCCAGCCGCCGCCGCCGCCGGTGGGATCTCTACCGCCGGCGCCATGGCTGGCGCCCCACCTCCTCCTCCCTCCTTCAGTTATTTCCCTCCCCTATCCTCTTCTTCCTGGGCCCAGGTGGTGGCTTCCACCCCCGCCACCCCTGCTGCTCCACCCGCTGCCGCCCCTGCTCCACCCGCCGCCGCCCCTGGAGCCCGCCCGCTCGGAGCCGCGCCGCCTCCTGGAGCCGCGCTCCCCCCTCCTGGAGCCCGCCCGCTCGGAGCCGCGCCGCCTCCTGGAGCCGCGCTCCCCCCTCTCGGCGCAGCCGCCAACGCCGCCCGTGCCCTTGCCGCCCTTCCCAACCTTGGCGCAGTGGGGGAGACCACGGAGGGTGCAGAGGGCGCGGCAGGAGCGAGCCTCCAGCCGCCGTTGGTCCATCCGCAGTTGCCGTTGCCAGAGGGCCGAGTGGCAGCAGCGGGCCGCCAGCCGCCGCTGCTCCATCAGCCGGTGCCTGAGGGCGCGCCAGCCACTGCCCTGCATGATGCTGCTACTCCTCTGCCGGGTCCGGACTCCGCCCTCGCCGTAGCTCTCGTCGCTGCCCGGGCTGCCGCCGCGGAGGGGCAGGCTCGTGTGCGCGCTGTTGCCCTCGCGTGGGAGCGTGAGCGCGACGCGGCCGACGCCCTGTCCCGCCAGATCGCCGAGGCAGAGTAGCTCCTCGCCTCTCCCGCCTCCCAGGACGCCGAAGCCACCTCCTCCGCCTCGCCGGGACGCCGCGTGTCACACACTGACGTCCTTTGGCACGACCCGGCTGACCCGCTCGTGACTCAGCTGCACTACCAGGCCGGGGGGGTCCAGAACATTCGCCTCCTCGTTCCGGTCGTCCTCGAGCCGGAGTCGCCCTCCTACGCCCGCTGGCGGGATCTGGTGCTTCTCACTGTCCGCCGCTACGCCCTCGACGACCACGTCCTTGTTGACGCCTCGGTCGCCGCCCAGACACCGTCGTGGTTCCGTCTTGACAGCATCGTCCTCTCCTGGATCCTGGGGACGATCTCTCTGGACCTCCACGACCGCACCTCCCCTGACGCGCGCCGGGCGTGGCTTGCCCTTGAGGGACAGTTCCTGGGCAACGCTGAGGCTCGGGCTTTGCGCCTCGACGTGAGCTTCCGCACCTTCGTCCAGGGTGACCTCTCCGTTGGCGAGTTCTGCCGTCGGATGAAGGGCATGGCCAACTCCCTTGGCGAACTCGGCTGGCCCGTGGAGGATCGGATCTTGGTCCTCAACGTCCTCCGCGGGCTCAGTGACCGCTACGCTCACCTCAGGACGTGGATCACCCGTCAGCGACCGTTCCCCACCTTCCTGGAGGTCCGTGACGACCTTGTCATGGAGGAGCTCACACAGGGCATCCAGCCGGGGTCCACCGCTTCTCCGGG
Source organism: Saccharum spontaneum (assembly GCA_022457205.1). Taxonomy (NCBI): domain Eukaryota; kingdom Viridiplantae; phylum Streptophyta; class Magnoliopsida; order Poales; family Poaceae; genus Saccharum; species Saccharum spontaneum. The sequence goes on along the minus strand of CM039615.1, from coordinate 50,615,246 downwards.
GTCCTCGTCTTCCTCGACGGCTCTGGCTGCCACTCCACCGCGTCCGTCGGCTCCCCCACGGTCGTCCGCTCCACCACTGCCGTCTCTCCTGGGCCCCCTCCCTCCGGGCCAAGCGGGGGTGGGGGATCGTGGCGGTCGTCGTCGCCGGGGCGGGGGTCGCGGAGGTGGCCGAGGTGGTCACACCTAGGTTCCGGCACCGGGTGGGCCGCAGGGGGGCACCATGGCCTTCCTTCCAGAACCCGTGGTCCGGGCGCATCTCCATGTGGCCCTTCCACGCTCCCGGGGCCGAGTCTCCTCCACCGGCTGCCATGCTCACCGGAGCTCCACCTGGTGCTCCTCCTCCCAGCGCTTTCCCTGCTACGCCGTGGGCTCCACCCTCCGGGACCCTACCTGGGGTCGTCGGCTGGGACCAGACAGCTTTGGCTCGCTCGTTCAGCACCATGGGCCTGACACCTCTGCTCGGACCCGAGTGGATCGCTGATTCGGGAGCCACCTACCACACCACCCCTGACCCCGGTATACTTTCGTCTCTCCACTCTCCCTCTTCCTCTCTTCCTTCGTCCATTATGGTCACAAATGGTTCATGTCTTCCAGTCACGTCTGTGGGTACCGCCGGTGTTCATGGCTCCTTCCGTCTTCCTGATGTTCTTGTTGCTCCTTCTATGGTTCACAACCTTTTTTCTATTCGTCGTTTTATAGCTGACAATTCCTATTCTGTGGAATTTGACTCTTCTGGTCTTACTGTAAAGGATTTGGCTTCCCGGCGTCCTCTGCTCCGATGTGACAGCACCGGGCCCCTTTACACCCTTCGCTTCCTGGAGGCTACTTCGTCTTCTTCGCCGTCCGTTTTGTCAGCTGCTTTCGCCGCTTCTACTTCCTCTACTACTTGGCACCGGCGCCTCGGCCATTCTGGACGTGATGCCCTGATGCAGCTCAGTCGTAGCTCTGGTCTTCCATGTACTCGAGCTCATGATGAGCAACTGTGTCATGCGTGCCAATTGGGCCGACATGTTCGTCTTCCTTTTCATAGTTCTACTTCCCATGCGGCCCGCATTTTTGATCTTATACATTGCGACCTATGGACATCTCTTGTTCTCAGTATTTCTGGTTATAAGTACTATCTTGTGGTGGTTGATGATTTTTCGCATTATTCGTGGACTTTTCCCCTACGTACGAAGTCTGATACGTTTCCCATGCTCCTTTAGTTCTTCACTTGGGTGTCCACACAGTTTGGCCTCACCATCAAGACCGTCCAGTGTGATAATGGTCGTGAGTTTGATAACTCCACCTCCCGTGCCTTCTTTCTCTCTCACGGTGTTCAGTTGCGCATGTCTTGCCCGTATACCTCTTCGTAGAATGGCAAGGCTGAGCGGATGATTCGCACCACCAACGACACCGTGCGCACCCTTCTGTTTTAGACCTCTCTTCCTGCTCGCTTCTGGGCTGAGGGCTTGCACACCTCCACCTATCTCCTCAACCGTCTTCCTTCCGCTGCCTGTCCCGCTCCCACGCCACACCACGTCCTCTTTGGTACCCCTCCTCGGTACGATCACCTCCGCGTGTTTGGGTGTGCGTGTTACCCCAACACCGCTGCCACTTCCTCCCATAAGCTGGACCCCCGCTCCACTCTTTGTGTCTTCCTCGGGTACTCCCCAGATCACAAGGGATACCGGTGCTTTGACCTTACCTCCCGACGGGTCCTCATCTCTCGCCATGCGGTGTTCGATGAGTCCGTCTTTTCCTTCTCCAGCTCCACCACCACTCCTGTTCCTGACCCCCTCCCTCTTTCCCGCTGACACGGTAGTCCAGCCACCTTTTTCGTGGTCTCCTGCAGGTACCGCTTCGCCGTGCTCCTTGCCGGACACCGGTCCCGGCTCCCTGGTGGGTCCGGGCCCGTCGTCCTCTGGCGCGGCCCCGACCTCTCCGATTGGCGCAAACCCGGGGACTTCGTCCCCCGCTACTGCCCCGAGGGGGCCGTGCCGGTCGCCGTCGCCTGGTCCTGCCCCGGCACCTCTGTCACGGTTCGCCATGCCGGTACGGGTGTACCAGCGCAGGCCGTGGCCGCCGCCACTCGCGGTCCCTTCTCCGCCGGGGACACCGACACCACCGCCGCAGTCCCCGACGGCCCGTGGTGCACCGCCGGTCTACCACCCGCCGCTTCTTCACCGACACCCGCGGCATGTTCACCCGATGGTAACACGGCACGCGGCTGGCTCACTGCCGCCTCAGGCACTTGAGGCTTCGACCGGCAGCGCGCTGGTATCCCCGGTACCCTCTTCTGTCTGCGATGCCCTGTTGGATCCTCACTGGCGCCGCGCGATGGAAGAGGAGTACGCCGCGCTTCTCGCCAACCAGACGTGGGAGCTGGTGCCCCGGCCGCCGGGCTCCAACGTCGTCACCGGCAAGTGGATTTAGACCCACAAGCGTTGGGCTGATGGCACTCTCGAGCGCTACAAGGCTCAATGGGTTCTCCGGGGTTTCACTCAGCGCCCTAGAGTCGACTATGATGAGACTTTCAACCCGGTGGTCAAGCCGACCACCGTCCGTACCGTGCTCTCGTTGGCGCTTGCTCGGTCATGGCCCGTCCATCAACTGGACATCAAGAATGCCTTTCTACACGGCCTTCTCACTGAGACAGTGTACTGCAGTCAGCCGGCGGGGTTCGTTGATTCCTCCCATCCTGACATGGTATGCCGGCTCAACAGGTCTCTCTACGGCCTCAAGCAGGCACCCCCGGCGTGGAACCACCGGTTCGCTACTTTCTTGCTGACACTAGGGTTCGTGGAGGCTAAGTCTGATACATCACTGTTCATCTACCATCATGGGGCTGACACTGCGTACTTGTTGCTCTATGTTGATGACATTGTCCTCACAGCCTCCAGTGAGGCCCTTCTCCACCGGATCATTGCTGCTCTTCAGCAAGAGTTTGCTATGAAGGATCTGGGTGTGCTCCACCATTTCCTCGGGGTCACTGTTGAGCACCGTCCTACCGGGTTACTTCTTCACCAGCGGCAGTATACTCGGGATATCCTGGAGCGGGCTGGGATGACTGACTGCAACCCCTGCTCCACTCCGGTCGATACTCAGGGCAAGCTGTCCGAGGCTGAGGGCCCCCTAGTGTCTGACCCCACTGCATACAGGAGTCTCGCCGGTGCCCTTCAGTACCTCATCTTCACCCGGCCGGACATCACCTATGCCGTTCAGCAGGTCTGCCTTCACATGCATGATCCCTGGGAGCCTCACCTCACGGCTCTCAAGCGCCTCCTCCACTACCTCCGGGGCACGCTCGACTACGGCCTTCTCCTCCACCGGGCCTCCTCCACCGACCTCGTTGTCTACACTGATGCTGACTGGGCGGGGTGTCCGGACACTCGACGCTCCACCTCCGGCTACGCTGTCTTCTTGGGCGGCAACCTGGTGTCCTGGTCGTCCAAGCGCCAGCCGGTGGTCTCCCGGTCCAGTGCCGAGGCGGAGTACCGCACTGTCGCTAACGGAGTGGCTGAGGCCTCCTGGCTCCGGCAGCTTCTTGCTGAGCTGCACACTCCACCCTCCTGGTGCACACTGATCTACTGCGACAATGTCAGTGCGGTCTACCTCTCCACCAACCCCATCCAGCACCAGCGGACGGAGCATGTGGAGATCGACCTTCACTTTGTCTGTGATCGGGTGGCCATGGGCGAGGTGCGGGTCCTTCATGTTCCGACTACCTCCCAGTTCGCGGACATCTTCACCAAAGGCCTCCCGTCCTCGACCTTCACCGAGTTTCGCTCCAGCCTCAACATCACCAGTGGCTAGTTGCGTCTGTGGGGGGCTGTGTGTGTTCTTTCTGTTCAGCCTGGAACTCCGCTGCGCCGGTAGTTCAGACTGCGGGGGGTGTTGGAATGTGTGTGTATTGGGCCCATGAGGCTAGGCCCATGTGGCCCATGTATGGTTACCTATATAGCTACCTTTCTAGGGTTAGCCCAAATCAAGAGAATCACTTTCCCTAACAAAAGGTAGTAACATAGGGTAGGAAAAAGGCCTGTTTATTTGCCTTGCCACAACAACAAGAAACCAGCATACAGATCAATAATAATTTCAGTAATAAAACAGCTGAAGCCACCATAGGCATCATGCACATCATTGGCATAAAAATTGTTCATCAAAGCAGGCTAGACACATTAGTTCATCAAAGCAGGCTAGACAAAAGTTGTAATCACAGTGAGAGACATGAGTTGTGCTTTATTAGCAAGAAAGAACAGTGTGAGACATGAGTTATGCCAGCCGGAACTTGCCCCCATAGTTCAACCAAATGTTAAATATTTCATATCAAGAAAATATTTCATAACACAAAATCTAAACAAATATTTCATATTCCACATCCAAACTATCAGATCTAACCATTTCTGGACAGGTTGTAAAACAAGTAGTATACTATTGTTGGAGGAGACTGGTAGAAATTTCAAAACAAGACCAATGCAACAACTACAAAAGAGGCAAATAAATAAAATTACATATCTCTGCTAATAGGGATGAAAACGAACAGAATTTTTCCCGTACCGTCCCGTTCCGTTTTCTACATTTTCCCATCCGTTTCCGTATTTGCGAGATCCCATTTTCGTATTTGCGGAAGTAGAAAATGGTGTTTTCCGTTCGTTTCTGAGTAATCCCGTTTTAATACGGAATAGACCCGTTTTTATTCCGTGCTCAACATGTTCAACAATTACATGTCCTTATGTTATGTTAATATAACTACGAATCACCAAATATGCATGTTATGTTCACGTACATAGCATGTAAATGAATATTAAACTTTGTATATATTATTACATGACTTTATATATGTATACTTTGAGAATATTAGATTATGTGATCTTAATTTAATTTTCTGGCTCTCCATCCGTATTTGTCCATTTCCGTATGTCCGCATATTCCGATTCCGTTTTCGAACCTGCATTTTCCGAACCCGCTCCCGTTTTCACAAAAAAATATAGAAATGGAAGTAGAAATAGGGTTTTTCTGTCCGTTTTCATCCCTATCTGCTAATTTACAGTCTGATAATACATCAATTTCGACACCATATATAAGCAGCCAAAAACGATTGCAGTACATAACACAAGAGATTGCTTGCATTCTAGAACCCGTAAATCGACAAGATGCTAATTGGTCCTATGTGTTTAGATCCTAGCAAATACCGGTAGCAGAAAAGGCAGCAACTTTGCTCGAATCGATTCAATACTACTACCATGAGGCAAGTTTGTGCTAGATCTCACCGTCGGTGACGACGCCTGAAGCCACTCGACTAGCCACACCGACGCCTGAATCTGCGTTGCTCCTCAACGTCGGCATCTCCTGTCGTGCCCGGCCCACTCGCACCAATCCGCCGCTGCCATGGAGGAGCCGCACCACCTCGCCACGCCGCCGCCGTCGAGGGGCCGCACGCGCCATGCTACCGCCGCCCATCCGTGTGTCACGCCACCACGGGGGAGCTGTGCCGCCCCCCGCGCCACCACCGCAGAGGAGCCACGCCCCCTGGCCATGACGTCGCCGCTGCGGAGGAGCCGCGCCCCCAGCCACGACGCTGCCGCCGCGGAGGAGACGCGCGGCCACCACAGAGGAGCCGCACCACCTCGCCACGCCGTTGCCTCCGAGGGGCCGCACACGCTCTGCTACCGCCGCTGGGAAGAGGAGTGAGAGAGACAATCGGAGAGAGGGCGGAGGAAGCAGGACGACAGGCATCGCAGAGGTAACCTTAACGTGCCTTTCACCTTCCCCGCGGGAGCTCCCTAGAGCCACCCACATCAGCATGGATTGAGGCCGAAAAGGCCACTTTTGCGCCCGCTCTAGCTGATGAGGGAAAAATTTTCATTTCCCCGGGGCCAGGGGTGCTTTGAGAGGCGTGCTGACCTGGCTCGCCGGCTGGTCTAGACAAACGAACAGTCCGGGTTGCACCCTCTGGGCTCAATGGCCCATCTAGACCAGGCAAACAAACATCCCATTAAGCGTAGGGTTTTGTCGGTGATTGATGACCGGCAACTCGTCACGGGGTATCTAGAGCGATGTTCGGAGGGCTTCGGCGTACGTAGAACTCGACGATAATGCAAAGAGACGAACGATTTATACCGGTTCGGATCCTCTTTCGAGTAACAACCTTTACGTCCAGTCGGCGTATTGCCTTTTGCGTTGAATTGATTGTATGATTGTGCGTAAAGGGGGTGCACCGTGCCTCTCTTTATATAGGAAGAGAGGGCAGGGCACGAAACTAGTTCTAACCGGTTACAATTAGAGAGTCCTAATCCTATTACAGAATCTAGCTTTTCTTGTAAGCCAACTAGGTCGATCTAGTAAGCTTGAAGTCCACGCCACCTTGTCTCGCATCTTCAACAGATCGTAATCTAGCCCAGGGCCCATTCAGGTACCATCCCTGTAGGGAACCCCTAGGACCCTGGTCCATCAAGCCTCCGAGCATATCATGGTTAAACTCAGAAGCCTCCTTGTTGCTCCTAGGTATGCCAAGTAGAAACAAGTGTAGTCCGAGTGCTTTTATGAGTAAAGCCATGAGGTGCTCTGAAAAATCCCCGGGTGATGTGCACTTTCAAAAAGTGCACTCACTGAGTGTAGCCCCCGAGCCTCTTGTTGTTTGAAACAAAGAGTTAGAGAGTCAGAAGAAAAACATCCATAGAGGATATGTATCTTATAACTCTTGAGCCTATGTCTGAGTACTGGTACTCAGAATAAGGATCTGAAGAGAATATACTTGAGGATGAGAGTGAAAGCAATAATTGTAGCCATGTCTGCTTGTTCAAAAAGCAGGTAAGACGTGTCCCAGTCACCTACAAAGTCATGCCTCAGCGAACCCTGGAGATACTCGGAATATTTGAGAGAATATGCCACCGAGAATACTACCGGGTGTACTATTTGGCTCACATGCAGTAACTTAAAGCTGCCGGTACACTGAAAAGGTGTAGTGGGATATATTGTACCATTGTAGTGTAGCTCGTGAACCTGAAAAGAAGTTAGTAGCTCGTCCATGTACACTTCGTGAACCTGGTCCACGAACACCACCAAGACGCCTATAAAAACCCTCCTGGCGAGCACCTGAACCTCAGTTGTTAAAGAAGCAAAGTAACTCTGAACTTGAGGTTTGCAAATATGGTAGTGAGTGAAGTAGACCAACCCCCAAGAGTGCTCAGTGGACATAGCCGAGAGCTGTAGTGACTAGAAGAACTCTTGTGATAGGGTTTAGGGGTAGGCTAAACCCGTAGGTGTGCACAGTAGAGTAGCCTGGAGCTGCAACTAGAAGAAGTCTTGTGACGGCTAGTAGAGTGGCACACCTAGCAGTCCCATGTCAGTTCTTCTAGGGTGCCTATCGACGTCTGTCCATGAAGGGTCGTACCCGGACCTGAATGTGCACAGATGGCGTTGACTGGGTGGCAAGATGTGCGCATAGCTCATCCTGCATACTAGCCAACAGGCGTCCTCTTGCAGTAGCGATGCTACCCCAGGTGGTCAGCCAACAAATTTTCATAGTCTAACCGACTGCCCAGGGTTCGAGGCTTGGATACTCTGCACTTCTGTGTTCTACTCTGCAGAGTCCTCTTCCATTCATGGGAGCCTCTGCCAAATAGGGCCAATCCTACCGAGAAGCACTTAGAGTATGAGTACTCTGTTGTATCCGAGTAGGGCTTGGACTATTAATTTCTGAAAAAATCTTGTATCTATAGAACTGTTGTTGAATAAAAAAATCTTCACCTGAGTACTGAGCTATCTAAGGCATTCTGTCTTGCTATTGCCCGGGTACTACGTAGACCGTTCGAGTGCTGTAGAAACCGTCCGGGTACTGTAGAAACCGTCTAGGTACGTCACGATGTGTCCATGTAAACAACGGTCGTATCGAGGCAGGTACCCAGAAGGTGTGAATCCAACAGATAAGTCTGAACATAATGCGTCATACTGGAAACCATGAAAAGGCTTGCAGCTGTCATTTCAATCCGTTCAGTCGCATTAATATGGATGTAAACTGAAATGCCGCACCTGGTGGCGTAATTGTCGGGCCACTCAACGGCCTCAGACACTGTATAAAAGGAAATCAATCCCCTGCGTCTTCTTCCCTGCCTCTTTTCGCAATCTGCCGAAGCCCCCAAACATCGTGTTAGCGCCGCCAAACCCTCGCCCTGAAACCCTAGATCTGTAAGAGGTCTGTGAAATAGGAAGGAGCAAGAGTTCAAGTGCCGCTGTTGGCAGTCCTTATTGCATAATTTATACCACCAACTCTCATATAAAAACCATACCAAACTTAGTAAATAGGGCTTTCAACTAATATATTTCACAAGTTTTGGTGTTTCACTTATTTTGTAGGGTTTATATGAAAATACACCACAAATGGGCCAAAAAAGTAGAAGAAACAAAAGATCACATTTGGCCCAAAGCAAAGCAAGGGAAAAATAGAAAGAAGCCCAGACCAACGTGCACAAATGGGCCAACACACCCCAGGGACAGAACCTAGGCCCAGCCAGGAGCACACAGCGTGAAGCAGGGCAGAGGGGGTGGCACCCCAGGTGTGGGCGCGCCTAGGGTGCGGTCGCGCCCTTGCCACTGCCGCTCGGGCCCATCTTCAGCCAGTCGATCCAAGCCGACATGTATTGGTTAGTTGCGGGGTGCGCTGCCTGATTTAGTGTACTTGGACGCTAGAATGAGGTCGGTTTGGGGGGAGTAAAGGGAGAATATTCTATGACACATCCTCCCCCCATCTCCTATAAATAGAGCCTCACTCCCCCTCTCATACACACCAGCAAGGAGCAAGAGCACCTCACTAAGAGTGAGAGCACCACTCCAAAAGGGACTTAGGCTCTAGTGACCTAGCCCTAGTAGCTAGTAGAGTGGGAAGAGGATAGATGTGAAGGGAAGAGTTCGCAGAAGGAGTGCTGGGCTTATCGGTAATCTTTCCCCGCTTGTACCTCGGCGAACACCAGCTTTGTACCTCACCGGGTATTCTGTAAGTGTTTGTGATTCATATGGTTCTAAGTCTTTTGATTAGTTAATCTTGCTTGTACTTGTTTGGGGGTTTGTCATTCGTCCTATTGACGGGTGCTCTAGTAGAAGGATCCCGCCTGATGGGTAAGCCTTGTTAACACACTAAGAGCAGTAATCATTAGCATAGACGTGGTGTCTAGGCTAGAGGCTACCTTCGTTTGCCTTGTGTCCTACGGGTGAGGGGTAGGCGGCAGGTGGTGACAACCCTGTTCGTCCCTAGCATTCCCCCACGTAAGGGCTCGGTGTATAGCTGTTGGTCGGAGATACCTGGCAGACTAGGTATAAGCCGGTGCCCGAAGTAAACAAGTTGAAGTAGGGTTTACCTATCCTTAGACTCAAAAGCCATAGGAATCCATCTCTACCCTTTTCCAACTCTATCCTTATGTTGTCCTTGGACGAATTAGCTAGAAGAAGTACTACTGTTCCCTGTGAAAATACAGTACCCTGAATGCCACCGGGTGAAAGCTATAATGGTAATTCCGTACGCTTATGGATTCATTTCTGTAAACGTTAAGAAATACCAACAGCCGCCTCAAAGAAAGCCACCGGGAAGCAAGCGATGCAGGTGCCAGAGATGGCTGCCACCGCACTGATCTGGCCAGCTCCCACCACGAAGAAGAAGCATCGACAGAGGCTCCATGAGCAAGAGATCCATGAAGAGCTAGAGATCCGAGTGGTTCTATGCGAGAATCATGCACCTGCCACTAGAAGTTCACAGCAATGCCGCACCCATACCCAACACGCTCTGGGACCTGGAAATCTTAAGCACCATTGAGATAGAAGGAAACCGTCTATTCCTAAACCAGATTAGGTCGATGAAGGATCAAGGCCTGAGTGGAGTTGGAGTAGTCACCAGCTTCATTAGGCGCCGAGTGCAGCCACTAAAGGATAGGGTGCATTATAGATTCAAGTATACCGGGTGTCAGGATCCTACCCGGGTAACATCCAATGAACTGTCAAAGGGTGAAGTCTTAGAGCGGCTCTAGGATGTACTTGGGGCGGTATCGGTGAAACCATACCAATTCTGGGAGCATAACCATGAGCATCCACCTCTAGCTATAAGTACACCTGACCAGATGTAGCATTATCTCGAGTTGATTTGCCATATAGTGATTCTTGTTAATTCTGATGATTGTGAACGCAGCACTTGGGGCGCAACTTCAACGACTTGCCCGCCATGCCACCACATCCTGATACTAGAGGGATTGGTGGGACTGGTGCAGCATCCGGCAGAGCAGATGGCGGGAGTGCCACTTCAGCCATCCTTGTAGAACAGGAGGGTGACAACAATATTTTCCTAAATGCTAAACGATAAATAGTCGGCCACCCTTCGTTTAGCGTTTAGACCGTTTAAATGGTGTTTAAACGGAGTTAAACGGCCTAAACGGTTTTGTACAATAACAATAAAATATACATATTTATGTAGGTAAAAATAGAATTTGCTAGAACCCATACATATTTACACATGTAAAAATCAAATATTCTACCAAATAATCTTGTCGGAAGAAATCTAAATCCCACAACACTTCATATAATTACAATGTTAATTAGTTTCATGTTGATTGTGATAGACGTAGTCCTTTAATTCACTTAATTATGGATTAAATGGTTGTTTAGCTCATTTAATCATGTTTAATCTAATTTTGTTTAGACCGTTTAGACAGGATTGAACGGTTTAAATGGGTTTAAACGGCTCAACCGTTTAATTCACCGTTTAGGGCCTAAACAACACGGCTGACTTCTGTTTACCGTTTAAACGGTGTTTAAATGGACTAAATGGCCGTTTAGGCGAACAGTGGGTGATAGTGACTCGGAGGGGAACCCAAATGACTTCATGGTTCAAGCAATCTGAGTGCAAAGCAAGCAGCTACTACCGACAAGCGATCTTTGAAGGCCAATGCCACTATAGGTGGGTTGATCCCCAAGAGGCCCTGTCGATCTTGCACACTAAAATCAGGTAAGAGTCATCTATTCTGAATCCATGTGGTATGTATGCTATCCAAATCTAAATCCCGCTCTTAAATAGCTGTCGTACAAAATACTACTGAGGAGGACCCAGAAAAAGTAGAAGACACCTCATTTTCCGTCAGTCAGTAAGTATCCTTTCTGGGTAAAACATTGTTTCTAAATACTGACACCGATGGTGTTGATTAACATGGAATCGTTATTTGACAGGATGCCACCGCCATACTTGATGAGCATCTAGGTACCCACGCAGGGTGACGGGATCCCACTTGGAAAAGGTGCCAGCACTGTGGGCCAGCAGAAGGACTTAGTGTTGTCAGCACCGTGTCAAGTCTAGGATTAGAGCATTCATCAAGTGGAGTATCACTAGGAGTGCCCACCTTGAGGAAAAGATCCAGCGCCAAGTAAGTATCCCCAACTCGTCTATATTTCATGCTGTAGCCGAAGTAGTGTCTAACTACTGTTCTCTACCAGGGTGCCAAAGACACCAACTACCCGGGGACAAAATGAAAAGCCCCAGGTTGAAAAGGACTAGCACACTGAGAGTGACTGGGTGGGAGAAGGCCAGGCAAGCAGGCCTATATCGCCACCCAAGCCTACTGAAACACCACAGGCGCGGAATCCATCGTCCACCGCCAATGAAGCAAAGCAACATGTGCCATCGGATACTACGGAGGATGTGGAGGCACCACAACCACAGGTGGCGATGCCTGTTGATGATGAAGCGCACCAGTCGCAGGGCCGGAGCCTACGGAGGCCACTGCCAATGAAGACGTGTGAGTGGAAGGGCTGAACCAAGCACCGCTGCACCGAGTGCACCCGCACTAGAGTTGCCAATGACGAGCGCCCAGCAAGGGAAAAAGGACAACGTCATCCCAGTCATTGAACCGGGCACCCAGCTCTAGGTGAACAGCCCGGAGTTCGCGGGGTTGATGAAGTTGTGGTTCGGGTTGCTAAACTAGGCTTCTATCTTCAATGGCCAACTGAGGGTGAGTATATACACTTTGATATATTCTGCTGTTGATATCTTCTAGATTCTCATCCCAAAAACAGTCATATGCTCAGGGTGTGGAACCAAAGGCTCCCATCCAGATCCAAGAGATCGAGGCAGAGCTGACCAAGCTGAAGGAGGAGCAGGACAAAAAAGAGGCCGAGTGGGAGGCTACACGAAAGCAACATGAAGAAACCCTTTGTATCCTCCGCTCCTAGATTGGCGAGGCTGAGCGACACAAGGCAGCTGCCGAGCAGAAGAAAACGACGCCTTTGAGTCCTTATTGAAGATGACCGAGAAGGCCGAGCTCTTTGAAACCAAACTAAAAGGTAAAAGAGATGTCCGACTTCTGTATGGTTCTTGTAATGCTTGGTGATCATGATAGTGACCATAAATGTTCCTCTTTGCAGATGAGTAGGTGAAAACCCAGAGGCTGGAGAATGAGGTGAAGGCCTCAATGAATCCTTGAGAACCTAGCACAATCAGGCTGAAGAGGTAACAGAATGGGCGAGTGAAGAGCTTGCCCGAGCCAAGCTTATTAAGCGTGGTACTGATCGAGATCTGATGCAAGCCATGAAGACGGTGACCGACATGCAAGCCCAGCTAGAGAGGGTATAGGGGGAGCGAAACACGCTATGGGATGCTGTGAAGCCACTCGCCCTCCTCTTTCGTAGGCCAGAGGATAGTGAAAGGACGTGGGTGGATATAGTGAGAGACATCCCCAATTGCTTCGAGAGCTATGTGCAGGGAGCCGCCAAGATCTGCGTCCAAAATGTACTCAGAACACTTCAAGAGTTGTATCTGGTTGTAGACCTTCATCAGGTAGACGTGTACTATGAAGATGAAGGCCATCTTGCTGCTGTGGAGAAAGCTAAAAAGAGCTCGATGGGTTGGCCACCTCCATCGCCAATGACCTAGATCTTAGGATAGAAAAGCCTGATGAATAGGCCTATAAGTTTGAAAAAACTTGTTAGTCATATGTGTCGGGTAGGCACATATTTTGTAAGAAACAATGTTCCTTTCTACTATTATAGACTATTATGGTTATTTAAAAACTGAGCCTTCTCTAATGTCGGATGTGTAATGTCTTGCTGGGTGCTTATACACCCAAGACAGTTTATTCGGGTTAAATTTTAGACGTGATATTCTTGTAGTCTGTTTCGGCTGTAAGATGTGTCTTGTATAGTCCTTTAGAAAGGCATGTAAGACTGAATAGCCAAGTAAAGAGATGATCAATGTAGTCAATATGATTAGAATCATGTTAGACTTTGTTTGTTGATGTTAAGTGGGCAAAGTCACTTGTTAAAGGAACCCTTATAACGATTGTCAGCTGTTAGGATCTCATCCTGTAGCTAACGAATCAGGGACCATGCTTCTAGGAATCACCCTACCCAGGTCAACATGTGATAGTTAGACTAAGATGTTGGTAGCTGGCTCCCGACCAAGGAGATGTGAGCCGTCTAGGTAGGAGGCGTATCTCATAAAAATATAGCATAGTACCTAGTGCACAGAGTAAAAATCTATGTATCAAGTAGTCATATCATATGTGGAGATGTGTAGCTGTGTAAGCAGACAGCTGTGTATCCCGTATATGATGTATAGTAAGGACAACTGAGAAGTTGTGTACCCTATGTTAAAGTAAGAAGATAGATGCCTCTAGCGAAGAATATTGACTTTGTGTTTAGTAAGCAGACAACTGTATATCTCGTATATGATGTATAGTAGGTGGCGTGGACTTGTAGGGAAGCCGGACAAACAGTAGCCTATCAGAGAAACAAGGGAATCTATCTGGTACGATGCTATCTTCTCTGTACTCGGACTCGCCTCTTCCTTTCTTGTTGCTGTGCTGATGCCTGCGGTAAGCTGACTGTGGGCACCCTGATTCCTGTTCTGGTTACCCGGCGGCCCTAGGCAGGAGTGGATGGGTACTCACTGTCCTCTTCCTTGATTACCCGGCTGTCCTAAGCGGGAGTGGGCTGGTGCCCGAGCATCTGGCCCTTAGGAAGGGTTAGCCTAGGATGTCACCTTTGTAGCCTACATCTCGAGGGCCGTGGATTCCAGAATAACTTTAAGTCGTTGCTGATTTGGAGAAGGGCTCTCTATTGCCGCCATCTCTTCTACCAGGGCGTAGACATCGGCGTAGGGTGTAGTGAAAACCCTATGGCTAGCTACTTCCATGAACTTGGGCTCAAGATTGCATGATGCAGAGGCTCTGATGGCATCATGATCTCGGCGCTGTCGTTTTGCTTCTTCATCGCGCAGGCGCTGTTCATAAGCTACCTCTGCAGCCAAGCATCGTTGCTCGATGTCACGACAAGCTGCCTCATACCATTCCCACTCTTCCTTGCGGTGGCGGGCACGATTGCGTCGAACCTGTCATGCTTTGTTCTTCCTCTCCCTAGCCATCCTTTGTTCGTCCGTCTCTCCGTTAGGAGCCGGTGCATCCGGGGAGATGTTGGACTCGGTCTCTTCCCCATACTAAATATCTAGGGGTTAGGCATAGGGATCTGTGGTGGTTGCCCGGCCATAAAGAATTCTCTAGAGTGCCTCGTGGTCGAGCGAGTTCTAGATTGTGCAGTCATCGCACTGTCCACGATCTTCGTAGAGCCGTGATTGCTATTGTTGGCTGGTAGGGTTCTACCATCCTGGTAAGGCAAGAGTTCCACCATACCAACTAAATGAGATGGATCTGTTGAAGAGGTGTCAGGCCGAGCACCCGGCCAATGGACGATGCCTCCTTCAGGCGTGATGGACAAGACCAGGCCCTTCTGGGCACCCATCAAAGGGGTCTCTTGCTCAGATTGCACGATGTAGCTGATCGTATCTTGAAGGATTAAAGCTAAATTATTGAGTCCGAGTGGAATATGAACTAGGTCTCTGGCTTGGACTTCTGATGGGACCTCCAACCTAGACATGTCCGAGTGGGAGTCCTGTTGGGTAATGACCTCCCTTGTCCGAGTTGGATCGGAGATCGAGAGGTGCGAAAACTCCTCAGCGAGTTGATCCAGCATGGTCGTAGAGATGTCTGGAGAAGCTTGAGGCACCGAGATCTCTATGAGGCGACTCTAGAGCTTGCCATTATCATCCACCTCACAGATCCAGGAGCCAAAGATGAACGCAGTACCTACCAAGAAAATCATGTTGTCGAGGTCCACCAAGCTCTCGACTGCGGAGTCGCCGAAAGCCCCTACCTGGCGCGTCAGCTGTCCGTGTTTGATGACCGACAACTCACCACGGGGGTACCCGAGGCGATGTTCGAAGGGCTTCAGCATACACAGAACTCGATGGTAATGCAAAGAGTCGAATGATTTATACTAGTTCAAGCCCTCTTTCGAGTAACAACCTTCACGTCTAGTCAGCATGTTACCTTTTGCACTGGATTGATTGTATGATTGTGTGTACAAGGGGGTGCACCGTGCCTCTCTTTATATAGGGAGAGAGGGTAGGGCATGAAACTAGTCCTAGCCGGTTACAATTGGAGAGTCTTAATCCTATTACAGAATCTATCTTTCCTTGTAAGCCAACTAGGTCGATCTGGTAAGCTTAAAGTCCACGCCACCTTGTCTCATGTCTTCAACAGATCGCAATCCATCCCAGGGCCTATCGGGGTACCGTCCCTGTAGGGAACCCCTAGGACCCTGGTTCGTCAGGCTTGTTCATTTCATCCCTAAACCATGGGGATTAGAGGCAATCCCTCCCAACCCCCTTAGTTTGAGGGCAAAATGAACACGACCACAATTAGATCGGGAAAAAAAGAGAAGGTGCCACTCGATTGGATCGGGGTAAAAGGAGAGAAGGTGAGTCATCGAGTCTGGAACAGAATGGGGATTGATGAGTAAAAAAGTCATGCCTTATTAGGCTGAAATAATGGCCACCAATTGCTAGGCCTAATGGACTTCAAAGGAGAGAAGAGGTCGTTAGGCTAATCTTAGTGGGGTTTCATATCCAAATTTTCAAGACTTCATATGTGTAGATAAGTTTCATCTCCATGAAACTTTCATTATCTCTCTTTATGTATTATTTGCCACATCAGCCAATTACAAGAGACCATCCTCTATATCAAATTGCTAGAGATTTGAGGGGTGGAGTACAAATAAGGTCAAGATTGGCTTTATTTTGTGAGCACTACTCCTTTGTGCCTTCAAATGAGCCAACAAAGATAGAAAAGCTATGGGGATTGTTGATCGAGTCAATGCAAAGCATGAAGAGCTCAACAATTTCACTAGAAATCAAGTTTGGGAGCTACTTGAGAGACCCAAAAACTACAATGTTATCAGAACCAAATGAGTGTTTAGAAACAAGAAAAATTAAGATGGAATATTATTAAGGAATAAAGCAAGACTGGTGGCGCAAGCTTACACACAAGTAGAGGCTTGACTTTGGAGAAACAAATACCCTGGTTGCAAGGTTTGGAAGCAATTAGAAATTCTATTGGCATATGCATGCTCTCACAACAAGTTGTATCAAATGGATCCAATGAGTTGGTAAATATAGAGCAACCACCTAGATTTGAGGATTGCAAAAATCCTAACCATTTGTACAATTTTATGGACTAAAGCAAGCACCTGGAGCAGGTTGACACTACCCTCTTTACAAAAGGGATTAGAAAGTACTTGTTTGTGTGTCAGATATATGTTGATGACATTATCTTTGGATCCAGAAATCAAGAATTTTGCGAAGAGTTTGGAAGATGATGGCTCAAGGAATGGGCACTAATGGTCATTTTGATATGTCGGTTGATCAAAAGGTGTATGGGTCAACGATGGAAGCCTACTTTATTTAGTTGCTTTCAAGCTGGATGTGATGTTTAGTGTATGCATGTGTGAAAGATTTTAAGCCTCACCTAGAGGGAATCACTTGACCGTGGTTAAGAGGATATTAAGGTATTTGAAGCATACACCTAGTGTTAGTTTGGGTTCCCATAGGATGCACAATTTAAACTTGTGGGGTACTTGGATTCAGACTATGTGGGGTGCAAGGCGGATTGGCACTTGTCAACTACTCAGAGGATCAATAGTGCCATGGTCATCAAAGAAGAAAAACTCGGTGACAAGAGTCAAACATAGGGGTATGTCAAGTCCCTAGGTGAGAGGTTGTTGACCGATGGATCCCCTGACCGATCTCTCAAGACCACTCGGGGGCTATACCCATCGGGTACGCTCATG
Organism: Saccharum spontaneum; assembly: GCA_022457205.1. Taxonomy (NCBI): domain Eukaryota; kingdom Viridiplantae; phylum Streptophyta; class Magnoliopsida; order Poales; family Poaceae; genus Saccharum; species Saccharum spontaneum. Next base: position 50,598,113 of record CM039615.1, on the reverse strand, counting down.
CGCACCCTCTGGATGGAGTTAGTAAAAGGTCCTTTGTTTGGTTTTGGTAATTGAGTGACAACCTAGGTGGACTAATATGTGTTTATATGAGATATATAGGTGATTAGTCTATAGGTACACTTGTGTGAGAAACACATGCCATGGAGGTGAAAATGGCTTGGATATGTTGCAAAGCTCACACATGTGATGGAGAAGCTTAACGTATGTGAGACATGACATGGAGTCATGTGACTACGTGGAGAAGATCAAGATGAGGCTTGGCTTAATGGACCGGTTGCAAGTGTGAAGGGCAAGTTGGAGGTTTTGAAGCGATAAACCGCATGGCGGGGAAGCTTGAGCAAGACGTGGCGCTGATGGACCGAAGCAACGGTGAAGAGCAAGTGAGGTCAAGATCGATGAACCAATAAAGTCACGTGATGATATGAAGTGGATCATATCATTTGGTGACTGAGGTTGGTGCATGTATTGTATCAACATTGGAGGAGATGGAATGAAATACGCAAGACAAATGTATAACTTATAGGGCATTTTATTTCACCGATCATAGGTGTGTAGAGAAGTTTATGACCGGGTTTAGGATAGATAGCCGTACTATTAAGAGGGACAAACTTGTTTGTATATCGGTCATCTAGTGCCACTTGAGTGATCTAACTTTGCATGTGTTGCTAGGATCAAGTGGCGTGGTGAAAAGAGAGAAAAATCCTTTGAAAAAATGTTTGTGAAAAGTTAACACACATGCACAAGGTGGTGTATCACTTGGTGGTGTTGGCACATTTACAAAGGAGAAGAAGTTGGAAGCGAGGAGGAGGTCGCAGGGAGCTTGAATTGTTTTCTGGACGACGACGGACTGTCTGCCCTTTGGTGGCGGACTATCCACGGCCCTCGGACGCTGTTGATTGGGGCACATCAGACATGATGCTTGCACTGTTCATGGGCTGACAGGTGAACGGCAGAATGTCCGGGCCCTGGGGGCGGACTGTCCATCGGCTAATTTATGAGAAACAAAGGTTCTGGATAGGTTCTGGAGTGTTGTCGAGTTTGAACAGCGGACTATCCGGGCCTTGAGGGTGGACTGTCCAGGGTAACTGTTTGAACTCTAACGACTAATTTTAGGTGAACGCCGGACCGTCCGGGGTGACCGTTGTAGCACCTAACGGCTAGTTCCAGCGTAAGAGCGGACTGTTCGGGGTCAGGTGGCGAACTGTCCGCAGTTCACTTTTCAGCATGCGCCCAAATGGCTAGTTTGAGGCCTCCCTCTATAAATAAAGGGGGTGGCCCGCCATTTGATGGCTTAAGCACCTTGGGGACTTTGTGTCCATGCTGGGAGAGAGTGCTTGGGAGCCCTCTAACTCACTTGTGCTTGCAAGAATGCGAATCGATTGCAAGTGAGTGATTCTAGTGTGTTGCATTAAGAGATTGCATGTATTGGCATTAGGTGATCGAGTTTCAAGCCGGTGGTGGTTGTTACTCTTGGAGGTTGCCTCCTCCTAGATGGCTTGGTGGCGAGTTCTCCGTCGTGAAGCTAGCGAGAAGATTGTGCGGTGCTCCGGAGAAGCGATTGTGAGAGGCATTGTGCTCACCCCACGGGAGCCGCGAAGAGCAACTCTAGTAGAACGTGTCATTGAGTACCCTCACTTGTGGGTGGGTTGTTGCGGCGCCCAATTGTTGGGCTAATCTTGTGATTGCCTATTAGCTCGCCGAACCACCAAGTGAACGGTTGACACAACGGAGGCTAGCTTGGTGGCAACCAAGTGAACCTCTATATAAAAATCACCGTGTCAATATTGTTCTTCCCATTGGTTTGCATTTCCCTTACACAAGCTTGTACTTATTTATTCATATGTTGTGATTGTGTAGTTGCTCTTGTAATTAGTTAGCTAATATAGCTTGCTAATTACCTTCCTTGCTTATGTAGCATAGAAGTAGCTCTCTTGCATAACTAATTGGCTTGGGTAGTCTTGTTAGTTACATTGCTTAGTTTGTGTAGCTAAGTAATTGTTGAGCTCTCTAATTTGGCTTGGGTAGCCTTGTTATTGATCATTGCTAGTGAGCTTAGGCTTTGTGTTTTTGCATACTAGTTTGTGTAGGAGCTCATCGGTTGCTTGAGTACCAGTTGCATAGGTTTGTGTGACCTTGCTAACTAGAATTGTTTAGGTGAGCTCTGGCTAGCTCAACACCTTAGTTGCTTAATTAAAATCTTTGTAAGGTGCTTGTGAATTTAGATAGAGGGGTGTAGTCTTGGTTAGACTGATAGTTTTAATTACGCATTTGTTTCGGTTAGCCGGTGTGCTTAATTTTAGAAAGGACTATTCACCCCCCTCTAGTTTGTCATCTCGACTCTATAGTTAGCAGAGCCCGGGCACACCTGCGGCCACTGCTCGGGCTCGGGGGTTCGCTAGGGCCCCGGGCTCCCGAGCAAGGCAGCCTGAGCCTGACTCCAACCCAGCACCGACCCGAGCCAGTGCTCGGACGAGGAACCTATGTTTTGAGCAACGAGCAACCTGCCGGGCATCCAAGGCCCTGGTAGGTACAGAGATTCCATGGTGCCAACTCATTCAACGGGCATGAGATGCTGTCCGCCACTCCATCGACATGGTCACGTAATCGGCATGACACAATAGGACAAGCAACTTCACTAGCTCCAGAGGCAGCGGGCTCCAAGGTCCACCTCATCAGCCCCCAAACCAAGGTTCCTTCACAGCCAAGGAGGTCTCAAGAAGGTTCACCAGGGGAGGCCAGACCACAGTAGACAGTCCCTAACGATCAAGTGTCAGGCATCAGCAGCGACGTCAGGCGGCACCTGCAGCTCCTCTGATTCCCCCTACATGATGAAGCCGAGGTGCATCCACACCACGGCAGGCACCCAGCGCACGTAGAACATAGACCGAAGCTCCAAACCGACTTGTACTTGACCTTCCTCAAAATATAAGGGAAGGGTCGACTCCTATAGAGAGGGAGGCCGATTAGACATCTGAAGCATCTGCTAGATACCTAGGGACAGAAGCTGAGGAAAGTAGAGTCCCCCCCCAACAACCCAACTAGAGAGAGAGCTGATTCATCACTCGCTACGAAAGAACTTCACCACCAACGAGCCACAGGATAGCATTGAGCGATCCCCCGCCAAACTCTTGTTCTCCTCTGTGTCTCCCTTGTGTTTTTAGTACCCGAGCCACCGGAGACCTACACTCCGACATCCGATTAACAACCACGATGCTTGCCTCAATTATGAACACGCGACACTCGGTTGCATATCAACGATCGAGGCAGAGTACATATCTGCGAGTAGTTGTGCTCCATTGGTATGGATGAGAGCTACCCTTTTGGATTATGGAGTCAAATTTGATGAAGTGAAATTACTATGTGATAATGAGAGTGTCGTGAAGAGCCACCAGCACAGTTTAACACTCAAGAACAAAGCACATTGATATCCACCGTCACTTCATTAGAGATCAGAAAGCCAAAGGGGATCACAATTGAGAGTGTAGACACCGAAGATCATCTAGCCGACATATTCACCAAGCTATTGGATGAAGGCCGGTTTTACAAATTTAGAAATGAGTTGAACATCCTAGAGTTCTCCAACATGTCTTGAAGAGCACGCGATATGACTAATCCCTCCTCCGACCTAAGAAATGGTAAATTGATTGTGCATTTTACGCGTACATACCTTACTAGATGTGGTTAGCGCATATAGACATGTATTCGTGAACTTATGGTCATTCATTGAAAACTGAATTAATTTGAAGACATTCTACAACTATTGTTCCTTTGGTCTGAATGCTTCTAGTGGTAGCATATGACTTGTTCATGGAGCATGTGAACCCAAGTTTTTGAATTAAGCTATACAAGTGTCAAATTCAACATCAACAAGATAACCACTCATGGGCATGCCAAGAAGCTTGAAGTGCGGCTGGATAGCAGTGGATTGAATCCGGTAACGCATGGAAGTCTAGTGGTGTTGGGAGAAAAGTCACCGTTGGGGAAAGAGGAGATTTCGTGGTATTGAGAAAAAAAAAATAGGAAAAGGGATGTGGTGGAACAGGTTTTTTTTAACTCAATTTGTGTCTAACAATTTTTGAGAAATAGAATTGTTTTTATAAATCTGGTGGAGTTACTTTTGAATCTTTCTTGAATCTCAGAAAAGAAAAAAAAAAGCTTCACTTAAAAAGAAATAGCGGCAACTTACCTGTCTTGTATTGATATATGGAATACCAGAGACGTACAGTTCTTTAGTAATGTTGCTCCCTTCTGCTTCTCGAAGCTCAATAGATGATATAGTGAATTTTTCCAATCTGATCATTTCGTACAGATTTGACTGCAAGTCCTCGATACTTTTGATGCCATCAATTTCAAGTTCCTGAAGTGATGATTTGAATAGAAGCAACAGTCGATCAAGAAACTGCTCGTTGCAATTTGTTATCTTGAGTTTCCGTAGGGTTCCAGAAATAGACTCCCATCCGTACATGCTGGAAGAGGGGTGCCGTCCGTGCATGGAGTCATCGATGCTTTCGATGCTATCAATTTCAAGTTCCTGTAGTGATGATTTGAATAGAGGCAACAGTCGATCAAGAAATTGCTGGTTGCAATTTGTTATCCTGAGTTTCCGTAGGGTTCCAGAAATGGACTCCCTTTTGTACATTCTGGAAGGGGGGTTGCATTCGTGCATTAAGGAACCAAACTCCCCTTCATACATTCGGGAAGGCAACCCCCATTCGTACATTCTAGAACGTAACTGCCATTCCATATGATCCAGTTCAAGGCTACTATCCTTGATGAAGAACTCTACACACATTGGGAAATATGGATTTAGTTGTAGGTCGTGGCAGCTTTCTATCTTGAAATAATCAAGAGTAGGGACTGCTGCTCGTTCTCTACTTTCATTAGATGGACCTGGAGTTAGTGCCGGCTTGCGGGTAACTGAAGGTGACTCATTTCCGGCACCAGTGTCCTGTGTTATGTTTATTTCCCTCCGCATGCCACAACATGGAGCTTTCAACAAATCCTTGGCCTTCACAAGCAGGCCTCGCGCACCTACCATGGACTTTCTTTTAGCTTGCTTATTTGAAGGAAGAGAACCAGGTAACTCATCAGTTTTTTCTGCTGTTTTGCTCTCTTCCTCACCACGGTCATGACTTGATGCCACTTCATGTAGTCCTATCTCATCTCCTGTTAGTTTCTCTACCTTATCACAGTCGTGACTTAATTCCACCATCTCATTTACTTGCGTCTCATTGTTGTCATCATAAAATATATGTACAGTGGCATTTTCTCGCAGACCAACCAATGTCAGTCGTCTTAGCTTCTTGCATGGTACAATTCTTACATGGCGAAGCAGGGGCATATTATTGATTTCCAGTTCTTGTAGATTTGGCAAATTTCCCAATGCAGGAATGTGGTCACATCCCTTGAGATCAGACAATATTATTTTCACCAGATTCGGGAGTGTATCATTTATATTGTTAATCCAATCTGGAAATATTCTGCCATTGTAGCCTTTTATAGAGAGATCCTGTAAATTCTGGTGGGGCTTCAAATGTTCCAGCACTTCGGTAGCCTTTGCTAGATGATCCTTTCTAATAGAATACCCAATATCAGATGAGGACCATTCAAGACTCAAGAAATGAAGTTGTTGCTTCCTACCCAGTTCCACTTGCTTTGCTTCCTCTGGTGATACCACATTCTCAAGGCATTTGATGTTTAGCTCATGATGTGTGAGATCCAGGATCTGCTGGAGAAGCATAATATTGCTGTGGTTGTCACCAGGTTGTGTCCGTACATCAAAGTTAGGCAAAGTTAGAAGGTCTACCAAGCTTGCAATGCCTTGTTCTGAGAAGAGCGTGAACCCTCCAACTGACAGGTATTTAAGACAAACCAAACCTTGGGTGACGATGTCCTCTTGCAGCATACCTAGCTCTAGTTCTCTATTGGGATCTTCTGAACTCCCTACATTTCCCGCAGAGGTTCCTGGATCTTCAGAATAAGCTTTTGCACCAACCCCGGAGAGATTTAGGTACTCCAACTTACCAAATTTCCAGTGCGGAAACAAATTCAGAAAATTCAGAATTCGAGAACAACCTGATAGATTTAAACACCGGAGCTCATAAAGACTGGTACAGGAATTCGGAAGGGCAGCCAGATTAGTACAATCTGATAAGTCCAAAATCTCCAACATTAGGCAGCCAGCATCATTCCCGCAAAATTCAGGAAGAACTTCAAGAGTGGTACAACCAGACAAATTCAAAACTAGAAGCTTCTTCATGTACTTAAATAACCCACTAGGCAGTAGTTTCAACTGGTGGCAGAAGGACATATTTAGATGTATCATATTTGCAAGGTAAATGAAATAATCAGGCAGCTCACAAAGTTTGTAACAGTGCAATAGATTGAGAAACGAAAGATTCTGAAGGCCACCAAAGTTTGAAGGCAGCGTTTGAAGCTGAGAACAATATGAAAGGTCGAGGAATGCAAGTTTCCGAAGCTTCCCAAACTCTTCAGGCAGCGATTGTAGGCTACCACATCTTGATACATTCAGGTGTAGTAGCTCTTCGAGTTTATGAATGTCCTGTGGAAGCTCTTTAAGATTTGAGCAGCCATGTAGGTCCAAATATTGCAGGTTGACAAATTCAGAAATGTAACTGGGAAGTTCAACAAGGCAAGTATTTTCAGAAAGGTTCAATGCTTGTAAACCATGCAATGAGCTCAGGGACTTAGGCAGACCAGTTTGCATTCCAGATATATTTAAGAACTTCAACAGTCTCAAATTGCCGATAGAAGCAGGTAGATCGGAAATAGTACATGCACTCAAATCCAGCACACGTAAGAATTCAGCTCCCATCAGAGACTTTAAAGTAGTCTGACCAATGCTGCACTTGTTAAAATGAAGAGCCCTTGCTGTGCTAAGAATAGACCAATTAGATGGGATTTTGTTGGAGACCAACATGTATCGACAGTTATCTGTATTTGTAGGAGGATTTTGTTGCCTGTTAGTGTCAAAGGCAATAACTTCGTCACCCGCAACTAATCTTGCAAGCTCACGAACCAAATCATGCATCTGGAATAATACACCTCGAGGTTTGCTATATCTTGCAATCGGCTGAAAAGTGAAATTGTACGTACCCATGTTAGTCAACTACCTTCCGCGCTTCAGACATAGATTAACCAGCATGTATATTATCAGAAAACAAAAAGGTAAACATAGATTGGGCAGGAGCTTCAAGAGAAAAATGCTTACTAAATACTCCATTAGTCCATAAATATAAGGGATTCTGAGATTGTTTGGACAATTTAAGATGGATAGGAAAAGATACATGTATCCCTCGTTAAAGCTGGGCTTAACCCATTTGTTTAGTGAAATTTAACATGATGTTCCTAATGTACTCAAAATCTTTTATCTTAGCATTTGTTCAATAAAAGGAGCCTCAATATTAATTCTCAAAAGGCCTAGAAATCACTAATAATTTAATAAGACCCCATTTGGATTCTTAGAATTAAATTCATTTTAATAATAATCATAATTTAGACACCTTTTAATTAAGCTAATATGGTTGTATATAGATTATATTTGTATATTATTATTGGCTATACGAGAGAGATACTTATGTGTTCCATTTCTATCACAGGAGAACGAGTTGAAAAACGTGTTATAAGTTGTAAAGTAGAAACATGGAATAGTGATTTATAGGATCAATTTCCATATCCTACCCTATGAATTTGAGATATGCTTATATGTAAACTTTGAAAAGTGGTGGAATGTTAGATTCCAAACCAAATAGCCTAGTTCATTAAGTAGATTTGAATTCCTCCAAATGAAAGGATCCAAACGGCCCCAAAGAGAAAATAAAATCAAAGCACTCATATACATCTTGAGGAATTGCCCACACCACTAATAGTACACTAATATTTAGCCCAAAATGCCATTATATCTAAAATAACATATTCAATCCTATGTGACTGCTACAAGATTCGAGAACATGGGATATATAGAATAATATATTAGAATCATGAAGGTAAAATCTCTGTAACAGAGGGTGACTAGCTAGATCACGTATAGATGAATCAATGTGGACTGGCTTTTTTATTAGTATTGGAACTAGATGAGGTTTTGTAAATAGAATAGAAGATTGAATTCCAAAAACATATGAAAGTCTTACATTTGGAGACATTCCAGCTACATCCTGCAGAAATGACATCTCACGAAGATCTTCAAAGTATATTTCTCCAGCTTCTTGCACAGTGAACGATTGGCCAGTGTGCTGAACAAATCCGAGAGCAATCCACTGCTGAATCAAGCTACTCTTCTCTATATAGCAGCCTTTGGGAAAAACAGCGCAATATGCAAAACAGAGCTTGAGATGATAAGGCATGTATTGATAACTAAGCTTCAGCGATGGTAGCACTTTCGTATCTCTGAATTCTCCATCATCTCCATCTTCTGCCCAGATATCACTATCCCGTATAGCTTCCCATTTAATATTTATTTTCCGGCAAAGGCATCCCAGAGCACTTGCTGCTAGTGGAATTCCTCCGCATTTCTTGACTATCTCTCTTCCTATACTTTCCTTATCAGCATCCGGCTTTCCATTTGGAAATGCCTTGGCTCGGAACAACGCCCAGCAGTAATTGTCCGGTAAAGCACCTAATTCTACACCCAAACTTCCATCCATTAGCTTAGCAACTTTTACACTGCGTGTGGTTGCAATGATCTTGCTGCCTGCTTTAGCACCCCGCAGCAATGTCCTTAGTTTTTCCAACTCATCTGGATCTTCTTCCCATATGTCATCGAGAACAATAAGAAACCGTTTCCCTTGGACAATTGTTCTCAAGCGGTCGCGTATAGATTCTAAGGTGGTGTCAGCGGACCCACTTGATTTATCCAATCTGGAGATGATAGCTTGACCAATGGTCTTGATATCAAATTTTACAGAGACATAGACCCATGCACGAATTTCAAATAATTCCTCGTTTCTAGTTCTATCATCATTGAAGACCATTTGGGCAAGAGTAGTTTTACCTACTCCTCCGAAGCCATAGATAAAAACAATGAGGCAGTTTGGGTCATCTGTTTGCAACATACTGATTATTCTTTCTTTTTCTTCCATCCTCCCAACGGGTACTTCATTACCTTCTGAGATTGTCTCCCGTTTACTGATCACTTCTACATCATTCTTGCTAGTGTCTTCTATGAACTTGAATTCATTCTGATGAGCTAATATCTCATCTATAGTCTTCCTCATCCTTTCCATTTTATGAGGCATCTGCAGCCTTACAAAGCATGAAACTAACCCCTGTTGACAATAAATGGCATGGGTCAGGAACGAGTTTATCATAAGCATAAAACTAACCCCTATTGACAATAAAAGCAAAGTAATTGTGTTTTCTTTCTCATTGGTCCTCCCAAGGGTAATTTCGCTCTTAAATGATGTTGTTTTCTGATAATTCTTGATCACTTCATCATATGTGCTAGGGTGTTTTATAAAGTTGATTTTATTCTTGTGTGGTGACTTAAATCATACTTGTTGCAGGACTCACAAGAGGTGTGCTATTATGGCTTCTAATTCAATTAGAACTTATAGTGTAGAATTCTACTAGGAATAGAATTCCTAGTTGGATGTACGGGGGCCTTGGAGAGGACTATATCAACAAGGGGTTGAACTTTATTCCGATGATCTACTATCTCTGTTGTATGGTGAATCAAATGCTACTTGTAATAGGACTCACAAGAGGTGTGCTATTGTGACTTCTAATTCTATTAGATATTAGTGTAGAATTATACTAAAAAAATATAACTCCTATATGTACGGGGTCTTGGAGAGGACTATATAAACAAAGGGTTGAGGCCATAGGCATCAACCAAGCCAACATAAGGATATAACTCAAGGCTTGTAAGAGTGCTCAAGATGATTAGGATAGATAGTTCTATTGCACTAGATTCTTGTATAGCGCAAGAATTAGTGGGTCTTAGAGGGTCAGGTATGGTTGTGAGAGACCAACAATCACTTGTACTCTTTTGCAATTGTGCTTATAGAATTTATAGCCAAAATCTTAACCTTTTATCGTGATTGCTTCAACATCGTCATCTAGGGTTTTCTATGAGATTTGTGTACGCTGTTCTTGATATGGTGCAAGCTTGTGTCATTCCCGCAATATATTTTCAAAGATTTGAGGTTTGCTGCGCATAACTAGGGGTATCATATTCTAACAAGTGGTATCAAAGCCAAGGTCAGATTGATTGGATTTTGTGAGAAACCTAGTAGGGCTAAGATCAAAGCATGAAATTAAGACTATATCAAGGATGTGGAATCAAATAGAAAAGTTAGATAACAAAGGGAATTTTAGGGTGTGGGAATGCATGCATGGTAACAGATGTGCTTGTCCCACAAAGATTAATTGATGCTCTCGAGGGCGCCAAGACGAACAAGACAACTGATGAAGAATGGAAGGAGATAGAGCAGAAGGTTGTCAATTCAATTCGATTATATGTTCTAATGAGGTAAAGTATTGGGTAATCAAGGAGAATTCACTAACAAAATTATGGAAGAACTTAAAAGAACTGTATATGACAAAGTAAATAGACAAATTGATGGGTACTGAAGTGTCAACTATTTAGGTTACACATGAAAGAAGGTACACTATTCATCGACCATCTATATGTCTTCAACGAGCTTGTCATGCAGCTAGTTAGTGTGGATGAATAAATTGAGCAGAACGATAAGGTCATCATACTGGCTTCATCCTTATTACCATCATGGGAGCAATTAGTGATGAATATTCTCATCAAGAAAACCACTCTCAACTCCAACAAAACATTTGAATACCTATTAGAGGAGAAGTCCTTGAAGAAGCCATAGGAATCTTTATTCTTGGGTGATCAAGCTTTGACTATTTCAAGTGAAGCAGGAAAAGTTAAGAATCATGGGAAGAAGAAAGGCAAGAGCGAGGGACAACGTACATGCTATCTATATGTGACAAGGTTGGTCATATGATAAAGGACTATATAAGTTTGAAGGCTATGAGAGGAGCATGCTTAGTGGCAAGTGAGGATGAAAAGAATGTATTTATCACCAGTCAACCAAGTACTGTTCATGATTGGATATTAGATTCAGAGAGTTGCTTCCGTACATGTTCGGTGAGAAAGATGTTTGATGAAGGATCTCTAGCTACATCGGCGAATGAAACCATTCACTTGAGGATTGTAAGGACTATGTAGTCACAGAGGTAGGGATGGTTACATTGGAGATGCATAATGAAACACAATGCACACGGATGGGAGTTTGATATAGCCCGATTTGACAAAATAATCCAATATATGTGAGGTCGCTAGAACTTCAAAGTTGTGGCTTATCATTACAAGGTGGAGTCATGCGAGTTCCTTGCAAAAAAAATCTGGATTAATGGAGGATACCGAGTGATAGGAACTTCTTATCAGGAGAAGGAAGTCATCTTGTCAACGACAGACACTCACATCTCAGCTGTGTTCAAGTGTGAGGCTGCCAAGATGGTTGCAAAATCTAACGGTAGTAGCGGCAAATTTACGAGCTATTAGAAGAGGAAAGACGTGGTGGGACTGACCACACAATAACAACGAGCAGGTGGAGCTCAGAGGTAGTACAAATATATGGCATGGAGGGCCAAATGAGAAGGTGGTGGTCTAGTTAACCAGGTGGTACTAATCTATGGCATGGAGGTTCATATGAGAAGGTGGTCTAGTTAACCAAAGTACACAACGAAGGAGCTCTTAGGTGGAAGGTCCATGCACTCCAACCCGAATACTGACATCGACATTGTGGTGATGTGCATGAGCCCCGATGGTGGGGGTACTCTCAACCTGGGTCATCAATACCTAACAGCGGGGTTACCTAAACCCCTATATTAACACGATGACAACATAATTAAGCCACTAATTGATTCTCTTAATCGAATAGGGGCTCAGGGGCTACATATAGTTAGAGCACTTACGCGCCCCCACCGGATAACAGGAAAGGCCCATTGGGCCTAAGGATGGTAGCGGGGCAGGTCTAGACCCAAAACCCGCAGGTTTTAGACCCGGCGAGGGCGGGTGCAGGTCTAGTTTTTGCCCCGTGGGTTTGCGGGTTCAGGGACCCGAATCGGGTCGGGTTTAATAATTCTCCCACGGGTACCCCATGGGGACCCAAAATTTGAGCAGGCCAAGTAATTTAGGCCTAGCCCATAGAGAACCCTAGGTATATAACTAGGAAACAAGCTTTCTATCGATCAATTCCTTGTCACCCCTCCCACTCCCAGCTGCCACTAAGACCCCGCATGGTCGCACCGCACGGGAACGCGCGAGCGAGACTCGCCCAGCGCTCCTCCCGTTGCCTGCTCACGTACTCCCATGTCCCCTCTCTGCCGCGAGTCAGCGCCGCCCCTGCTTCTCTCTCACGTACTCTCCTGTTGGCCGGCCGCCATGGCCCAATCCCATGAAGGAGTCGATCCATGGCATACACTAACCTCTACGGCCGCAGCTCCATGCCGTAGCGACACTGACGAGTTGATCTTTGCGACCAGTGATGGGATATGGCGAAGGGGAGCATGACGGGGACAGCAAGGGCGATCGGGAGGCCACACCGTCGTCATCCATGGCCAGAGCTCTGGCAGCCGATGAGCCCGCCTATGCTATGCGCCTGCTGTTGTGCTTCTGCAGTGATAGGTTTCTGGGAACCCGTCGGGTTTTGGGGACCCGGCAGGTTCGGTGGCGGGGGCAGATCTTCCCCCATAACAGGGTTCGGGGCGGGCTTGGATTTTGTTGTCGGGTCTCGGGTGCGGATCCGCGAATGCTCCACCCGCCCCGAACCCGCCCCGTTGCCATCCTTAATTGGGCCCAAGGCATCCCAGTTCTAAATGGTCCCGATGCGGACCCACGGCCAGATCTCGACGGTCGAGGGCTCGGTAGGCCCCCAAGTGCTCCCGAGCTTGGGCATTTGGGCAACAAAAATTGACCAAGGAAATCTAGGGAACGTAGCCCCTCGCTACACTTTCTTGACCGACCGTCCGCTCGCGGCGATAGAGGGAATCTTCCACCAGGGGTCTTACAAAATCCTAGAGCCTGACACGTGGGTAGTACCACAGGTCTGCAAAGCCTGACGGGGCTCTATTGCCCATCTGCGTGAGGCTGTGCCAGCCACTCCTAGCTTAAAGGCCACTCTTTAGATGTGGCACAATTCGACAAGGGGACATGCACTATGCATGCATAAGGAGGAAGACGGACACAAGACTCCCTTGGTCAGTGTCTCCTGATGCACGCCTATCCCCTTGGCGTACCGTCGACCCCATGGAGAGGATGAACTTAGGAGAGGCATAAAGGCATCCCAGGCTCTGACTGCCAGCTCTAGGCCCCTGCAGGCAGTGTCAGGGCAACCAGTGGCGGAGCCAGGAATTATGCATAGGGGGGCGGTCAAAGAGTTTCGACATATGAGAATTGACTGTAGCTTAATTGTTTAGATTTTTGTTCTGGGGTTAAGCTCTATTTTCCTAGTTTTATTTCAGTATTTGATGATTTAACATGCTCGCTATTTTCCCCGTGGTAGACGACCGTGTCTGTTGACATTGGGGTGCATATGATAACTCATGAATATTAAAATCTACTAGCTTAGTATTTCGGAAGTGCTCATACCCACGGTAAGTGAGTGTTTTGTCGACAATGTGGTGCATGTGATGACTCATAAATCTTAAAATATGTCGTCTCAGTATTTCGAAAGTGCTCATAGTGGAGTAGGAGATGTGTGTTTGTTCATAGAAGTGATATGCATGCGTGTATGTGAGCGTCTACATCTATAATGCGATTCACAGTAAAAAGAGATGATCACTAAATTGTTGTTGCTAGTCAAGTATGCGTTCAGTAAAATATAAAGTATAATGAAACATAAGTATTATAGTAGAACAAAAAAATTCAATAGATATATATGTCCTATTATGATAGACAAACAAACTTAGATAAATCAAAGTATTTTATTGTAATTGTATTCTATTCAATTTTGTTGTCTAGAGGATATTAGTAGACATATATAACATGATTTTATTTATTATAGCCTTTTAATATAAACATAGACTATTAAACTCTTTGTATATTATAAAGCAGTTTGTATTGTTAGGGGGGCCATGGCCCCTGCTGGCCCCCCTTGGCTCTGCCAGTGAGGGCGGCATAGCATTGTCAGGCACGACCACAGGAGAAGAGGACAACACCCAAAGCCCTCCACCGAATAGAAGATATTAGGACACGAAGCCTTAGCGATCCCTTCTCAACACCTTGTAGACCTCTGAAAGCTCTATGTTTGGTGTTGGTAATTAGTGACAATGCCTAAGTACTAATCCTATGCCTAAGTTGTATGTAGCATATGAGGATTAGTACATTCCAAGGTTGGTGGCAAGATGGACATGGTGATCATGACGGCCACACTTGGATTTGGACGCAACCCTACGTGATCAAGGCAAAAGTATATGCTTAAGGGTTGTGTTTTAGTAACCAAGACACCTAGTGGATAGATAGCCGTACTATAAAGAGGGGAATTACGCGGCTATTGAACTCCTAAGTACCTCTAGGTGTGCATTTCATAATCATATGCATTTGGATAGAACTAATAACGCCTCAAAAAATGATTGTGAAAATGCTAACACACTCGCACATAACGTGATCACTTGGTGGTGTTAGTACATTTGTGAAGGCGGTGGAGTTTGAGTGGTAGAGAGGGTTTGGGGTCCTCTCTCCCACCCGCCGAGTTTGTGAGGCGGGATTCAGGCATTTTCAAGGAATTGAAACGCCTATTTTCCACTACGCCGGAAGTCAGAAATCAAACGGAAGCGAACGGAGGTCACAGTGGTGACTGGACGCTGGACCGGACGCGGTCTCTGTTTGACCGGACGCGTCCGGTCAGTGTTCAGCATCGGCGCGTGTTTCAGCTTTTTGATCGGACGCGCAGCGTCCGGTCGTTGAGGGAGCTTACTGGACTCCAACCGGACGCTGGTACTGTGGCGTCCGGTCAGTTCTGCAGCGCGTCCGGTCGCTGTTTCGTTGTGCGCTGCTCAGGCTTGACCAGCGCGTCCGGTCTGTCACGGGACCAGCGCGTCCGGTCGAGCTTCGCGCGTCCGGTCGTTCCGTGCAGCGTGTCCGGTCGATGCTTCGCGAAAGTAGCCGTTGTGTGATCGGCGCGTCCGGTCCGCGCGACCAGCGCGTCCGGTCAGCGCGACTGCAGCTGTTTTAAGTTCCTAACGGCTATATTTGAAGGGGTACGTCTATAAATACTCGTTGGCCGGTTCAAAGCTCCACCTCTTGAACATTTGACATACTTGTGAGCACTTTGAGCTAAGCAACTCCCCTCCCACTCATCTCTCTTGCTTCTTTGCATATTCGAAGTGAGATTGAGTGATCCAAGTGCATTTGCATTGTGAGATTGCATCTAGTTGGCACTTGGTGGTTGATTTGCTGCGGGATTCTTGTTTCTCTTGGTGGTTGCCGCCACCTAGACGGCTTGGAGCAGCTTGGAGGCGTTGGCAAGAGTTGGTGATTGTTCTTGGCCACCTCCAGTGATTGTGAGGGGTTTGTGCCTACCTCGGCGAAGCGCCAAAGGCAACGTTAGTAAATTGCTCGTGTCATTGCAACCTTTTGCCATTTGGTAGGTTCTTGTGGCGCCTTTTGAGAGGCTCAGTGTGAGACCAATTAGCCACCGAACCACGTGGTGAAGAGGGACACAACGGGGACTAGCGTGCCGACAAGCACGTGAACCTCGGGATAAATGTTCGTGTCATCACTTTCATATTGTGATTGATTGATTCCGGTGTTCGGTTGTCTTGGTATTCATTGTTGATCATATTGGTTGGCTCAATACTTTGTCCCTCGGTGAAACTCTCCTAACTCAACTCCGTATTACTTTCTCAGTTATCTTTGCTAACTAGTTAGCTTTCCTAGAGTAGCTCTTTTGTGTAGCTTGCTAGTTATAGTTGTAGTTACCTTCTCGGTTTGTCTTGTGCGGTTGAGTGCCATTATACTAGAATTGTGAATTGAATAGGTGGCTTGCAAACACCCCGTAGGCTAAGCAAAACTCGCATCTCGCTATTTGTTGTATTGATAAACTTGTTTAGCTTGTCTTTATAGAAAATTTTAAAAGGCTATTCACCCCCCTCTAGCCATCAAGACCTTTCAACCTCTCGCTCGCCAGAATATTATGAGCGGAGGTCCCTATAGAAGGGACAAATGCCAAAACAAATCCTAGATCAGAACTAGCTAACGCTCTCCTACAATATCACTCATTGTAAGAACTTGCTTGAGCATTCTAAGACGAAGAACTCGCTGTTGGACGTAGGGCTTAGACACCCAAACCAGGATAAACCTTTGTGTCTTGAGTGCTACCATGAGGATCCCACACATAGACCCAACAATCAATCCACTAATTACTCGTCGTGGTTACAAAATTAGTGAGTCATAAAGGGTCAAGTAGGATTGTGAGTGTACTCTTTTGGGTTGTGCTTAAAAAATTTGATGTCAGTTTCACCAAAATCTTAATCTTTTGTCGTGGTTGCTTCAACATTGTAATCTAGTTTTTTCTATGAAATTTGTCTATGTTATTATTTATACGGTGCTACATTATGTTATACTTTTAATATATAACAATACAATTTTAAAGATCCGAGGACTACTGCACATTATTAGCTCGTGGGCTTTTCTATTGTGGGCAATCAATATCACTGCCGGTTTAAACCAAAAGCCAACAGTGATAGCACAACACACCACTATCGGTCGATATGAACCTTCACTGTAGGTTTTAGACCACCAATCATTTTCTGATTTTGAAGCTAAGAACTGGCGGTGGAAGATTATCACTATCGGTTCCATCGCAATTGGTAGTGCTGGGTTGGCAGTGAAGGTCGGTTCTGTTGCAGTGGTTTCCCTCATTCCTTTTATTTATGAGGCATAACTTCAACCTTTCAAAGCATAATAAAAGTAAAGCCTGTTGTTGCATATAAATGGCATGTATGAGAAACTATTTCATCATAATTAAGCTACTGCAGTTTAGCTTTGAAGTAGGCAACTCACATTTTTAGTGTTGCAGAGACCTTCACTCTCGTGGTGGGCCGTTGTCCAGGACTCGAAGAGTAGCAGCATATCCTCCAAGTCATAAGCCGCAGCCTTGAGCCTCTTGACCGTATCACGGTCACGGACGTCGGTCCCCAGCTTTGACGACTGCCTCTCCGCCTCCTTGAGGACTGACTGGATGCGGGACAGCCTGTCCGTGATGCTCTTCAAATCGTCACTGAATTTTAGATGCCGAGCAATCTCGTTCCAGGTGGTGTTGAAGGTGAGGCTAGCCAGCTTGCCGAAAACCTCCTTCAGGACGACAGAGGCGAGCAACTCCCCGACCGCGACCATTGTCAGATAGGAAAGTAACAGGCTGCTCAAAACGAAGAGGGAGTCAGGCGAACAGGGAGGCTAGAGGGAAGCGACAAGTGCGAACAGGGAGGCTAGAGGGAAGCGACAAGTGCCGTGTACGCTAGAACCTTACCACCGGGAGAAGAGGAGAGGCGACGCGCGGTCTGACTGAGGTCTAGCCGTCCGCCGCGCCAGGAGTCAGGCGGCTGGCTGGCTGTGAAAGGGCGGCGAGGGGCACACTAGCAGCTGCAGCTGATGCGCCAGGAGCAGGAGGCGAGCCAACTAGATGTGACGCATGGTGCCGCACGTCGCCGGGGGCTGACCACCCCTGCAACTGCTAGATGACTGGAATTTTGCGATCCCACCGAGGCACCTTCAGATCTGCGATTGATTTATAGAACGAGATCGAACATTGCTTGCTCGCGCTTTGACACTTAACAGTGCGTGCTTTTCTTTCCACTCCTGCATCAAACATATTTTTGACACAAATGAGAATTCCAGTTGTGCATACGGACGTGTAATCTTTTCGACACCGCAGTTTTCTGTGGAGTGCAAACCGACCGATACGAGAATGGGAGGGGACGGAGAGAGAGGTGATTCGCATCGTATGTGAAGAGATCGAATGAATGTTATAAACTTACAGTATGATATAGAGTATTGTTGTTGTCGGGCCAAAGCTTTCCTTCAAACCGATCGAAGCCTACACAAAACTTCGTTGGGGATGAAAAGTGGCAGGAGCACAGAGCGCTGGAAGCACAGGCTCGCTCAACTGAGAAGCAACGGCGGAGGGAGCGCAAGAGCCCGCGGCAAAGGGCAGCGGCCAGAGCGCTAGTGCCGCCGGTGAGTGGCTGGTGACAGCAGCGACCACTACCAGCGAGATCCCGACGTTCGGAGGGAGAGGATGGGAGCCCGAGGGTGCAGGTGAGAGATTGGATGCCAAATTCTGCAGTGCGAGGAAACGAAGTGGACCATTTCTTTTGTAGATATATCCTCAAGTTTGGGGTTAGACAGAAATGCATAAAACCCCTCTGTAAGTTCAGTGTTTTACAAAAAAGAAAACCACCTCTGCATTTAAATGATTATAATCTCTGGATAAAATCTATTTTCAGTCTCCAACTTGCAGGCAATCCGATTTGATTGGTTATTTACATATAATCCCTTATCCAGGCTATTATAGTACAATTCGTTCTTGCTTGGTTACCCGCATAAGTCTATAAGCAGGCCATCCCATAATTTGGTCAAATATAATGTTGCAAATACAACTATCCATCCTCCCTCATGTACCTGCTCTAGAGCATAAGACCAATCACACGCATATGTATAGCTTCTTATTCAGACGAATTGAACAAAATAACAGCAAATTGTATTATATATATTATCCAGGTTATAAGAGTTTGTCGCATAACCTTTAATGCAATGCAATACTAATACGATAAACCAATCAGATTCTATATTATTCTAAATATATATCTCTCAATCCATCTCAAGACGAGGCAGCAGGCTCTCATTGCTCATGGAGCATCCATTTATTAGATAAAGGAAGGAAGTTGGAACAAGTCATCAACTTGCCAAGTTGCTGATATATATTTGTGCGGCAAGTTGTTGATATACTTTCACCGGCTATAAAAACGTATCGCTTAGGACAAGAACTAGAAACAGCAATAACTCTTAAGTTATTTAGTTTGAAAACATGAAATTTATATTATAGAATATTATGAAAACGATACTTGCAAAAATTTATAATTTGAAGGATTATAAAAATGAACTCTAGGAAAATTAATGGTCAAAATTATATGCATTGAGTACCGTACAAAACTGAATAAATGTTTTAACCAGAGGGAGTTTTATTTGACCACGTCAGGCGGTGAATATATGTTTTAGAGATGACCTCGATAAATGGTGGATGACGTGCTTGTAGCAGTGACCATCAGGGCAACCTATGGCGCATCTTCAGCGTACATTCCTCTAAACTTACAACAGAGTGATTAGTTGTGAAAGAATCTGAGGAGCGTATAGCGTGGAATGCCGGTGCCCTATCTTGGGTCACCAAGCGGCTGCGTGTTAATAATTGATTACGAGGAAAAGCCCCTCACGTGACTTACGTAGTCACAGCATAAGGCTTGATCCTGTTTTACAGCATGAAGAAACAACAAAGGAGAATAAGTCTAGTGGCCAGGAATAAGTCTATCGGTTAGAGCAGAACAAGTCTACCGGCCAGGACTTCTCAAGCTATTGCATGTACACGTACAGTTAACACTTCCCCTCAATCTAATCTCCCTAGATTAAGGTTACTCTTGGAGTCTTCCATCTGTCGAACTGTGAGTGCTTTTGTAAAGCCATTTGCAGCTTGATCCTTTGTAGATATATATTCAATATCAAGTAATTTTCTCGTCACCCTTTCTCGTACAAAATGATAGTCAACCTCAATATGCTTGGTACGAGCATGAAACACAGGATTAGCAGAGAGATACTTAGCTCCAATGTTGTCACACCATAACTTGGCAGCTCTAGGTGCATGTATATTAAGTTCAAATAATAATGTCTATATCCACATAACTTCAGCTGTTGCATTAGCTACTGCTTTATATTCTGCTTTAGTACTTGATCTTGATATTGTTGCCTATTTCTGGGCACTCCAAGATACAAGGTCGTTAGAGCCTAGGAATACAGCAAAATCACCTGCGGATAGTCTGTCATCTGCACATCCTGCCCAATCAGAATCAGAAAAGGCACTCACAAGTAGAGATGAAGATCTACAAATTTTTAGTCCCAGCTTGATTGTATGTTTCAGGTATTTTAAAATTCTTTTTACTGCAATCCAGTGGATAGTAGTTGGGGCATGTAAAAACTCGCAAACTTAATTGACAGAAAACGCAATATCAGGCCTGGTTAATGTCAAGTATTGCAGTGCTCCAACAACACTTCTGTAGTTCATAACATCACTTGGCCCAAGCAATGAGCCCTCATTGGCCGACAACTTTTCTGAGGTGGATAACGGTGTACTTACCGGTTTGCAGTTAATCATGCCCACTCGTTGCAACACATCATTAGCATATTTTTCTGTGTCAATACAATACCATCTCGTACCTTGTTAACTTCAATCCCAAGAAAGTAATGCAGCTCACCAAGATCCTTCAAAGCAAAATCTTTATTTAAATCCCGTAATAGTGCAACAGTTGCATCCTGCGTAGAACCGGCAACAATAATGTCATCAACATAAATGAGAACAAATATTTGGGCTTTCCCTTGACTATAAAAGAATAACGAGGTATCTGCTTTGGAAGATCTGAACCCAAGTTCGTGTAGTTTTGTACTCAGCCTAGAGTACCATGCTTGAGGTGCTTGTTTTAGATCATATAGTGCCTCGTCTAACTTATAGATAGAGCCAGGCGAAGACCGATCCTCGTAACCATGAGGTTGTTTCATATATACTTCTTCTTCTAGAAGCCTATGTAGAAAAGCATTCTGCACATCTAACTGGCGCAGGCTCCGGCCTCTAGAAACAGCAATAGACAAAATAATTCTGATGGTAGATGATTTAATAACAGGACTAAAAGTATCCTCATAATCTATCTCATATCTTTGTTTAAATCCTTTTGCTACTAGACGAGCTTTATACCTATCAAGATTTCTGTCAGCTTTTCTTTTTACCTTGTAGACCCACTTACAATCTATGACATTTATCCCTTTCTTAGGTGGAACCAAATGCAATGTTTTATTTTTCATTAGAGCAGAGTATTCTGTGTCCATGGCGGCTTTCCAGTCTTTACTATTCAGCTCTTCTTCTAAATTACGAGGTTCTCCAGACGATGTAAAACAACCATACGACTGTTCCATCTGTGTATACCTTTTCTTTGCGAATGCCGCCTTGTAGGCGTGTCTTGGGGCGAGTTACATGTTCTGGTGATACAGGTGCAGAATTTGTTCCTACAGACGATCCTGAGGCAGTCGCTGTTGTAGAGGATCCGGAGGCCGCAGCTGCTGGTAGCGGTGACACATCCTCCTGCTGGCTGCCATCATCGGATGAGGCCGACACATCCTCCTGCTGGCTGCCCCCTTCTCCATCGGTGGCGTGATGGGATGTTGGATCTGCTTGAGCCTTTGTGCTGGTAGCACCGCTCAAATTCCGCATGCCACCTGCTGCATCCATGGTACTGTTTTCACTAGAGCTTTGACCAAAATTATTAGCATGGTTAGGAAAATTAAACATACGGCCATCTACTGTTCCATCCTGTTGAGAAGATGTGAAGGTAAAAGGAGCAATTCAGAGTGAAGTCGAGCACCCGCATTAGGATGTAATTCAAAAAAGGGAAATTTTGTTTCATCGAAGACAACGTCTTTAGATATGTAGATGCGGCCTGTGTTGACTTCAAGACACTTGAATCCTTTATGATGCTCACTATATCCAAGAAAAACACATTCTTCGGAGCGAAATTCAAGCTTGTGCTTGTTATATGGTCTAAGATTTGGCCAACATGCACAGCCAAAAATTCGGAGAGAAGGATAGTTAGGCTTTCTTTTGAATAGACGTTCTAAAGGAGTGTCATACTGAATGACTTTACTGAGAATGGAATAAAAAACCATATTATAAATAATAGTGTTATAATCCACCTGAACCTGCTTTTATTGATTAGTATTTTTCTTTTGAAGTAAGAATAATTCATCACAATAATTCAGGAATCCCAACACTCTTATTATTACAGTTTAAAATATACTCCATCCATTCCAAATTATAATTCGTTTTGACTTTTTTTATTCATACATTTTGCTATGTATCTAGACACATTATTATATTTAAATGCATAACAAAATACCAAAAAAATTAAAGCGGCTTATAATTTGAAACAGAGGGAGTAGATTATAAAAAAACAGTTGTAATCCAAATAAACCTTTACTACATATACTGTACCATTTTTTGGGAACAAAAATGCGCTATGGTGAAGAGGAGAACCCGAATGGACGATTCTGCAGTCTTGCTGAATATTTCCATCCCACTTTTTTTTATCTGTTACCACTTCAAAAATACCAATCGCTTTCGTCAAAAAAAAACTTTTCGTGCGCGCGCCCGAAATCCTCCTATGCCGATTCGGAAAACCAGAAGCCGCCGGGCCCCTTCGAACGCCAGATCGGTCAAGACGCGAAACGGAGCCGCTCTCGACTTCGCTCGCGCCCACCGCTGCATTCTGCGGCGTCGGCGTCCCGACCTGCAACGACCCCGGCGAAGCAGCGACGCCCAGTCCACGGCAGCCGCCGGGCAACTCATCGCCGCGCCCGCCGGGACGAGGGACGCCGCATCGCTGCACGCATGTTGCTCCGGCTGTGCCACGGCTACTGGCGGCAGCGGGTTTGGTTGCTGGCGGGTGCCTTCAAGGAGCGGCGAGTTTTGCATCGACGGAGGCTATAACTTGTACGAGAAACGTGGAAGCCAGTAGCCACCGTCATTGCTTGACGGAAAAGTTTCCCGTGAAGCTTTTGCTCCTTCCTATCGCTCATCCGAAGTATCCAGCCAAAAAAGAATAAAAAATAAAGAAGGCTTGAATGAGTTAAGAAATAGTTTAGGATTCTACGGCAAAATCATTGATTATATAAAAATAGAGAAGGCTAGAATGAGTATAGAAATAGTTTAGGATTTCAATGCAAAATTGTAACTAGATGTACACGATACAGGAAACGCGTTATATATTTTCTTTGTAATTAGATTTGTAGATTTCATAATATATTCGTCTAAGCTACAAAACATGTGTGTCGTCATAGACGTGGACAAACATTCGTGATATCACCACCTAAAAAATATGGACGACTTTCGTCCAACTCCTTCGTGTACGCGCCTGCTCGACCTCTCTACGTGTATACGTGGCTGGCTTGATCTGGACACGTACGCTCGTCTTCTCCGTGTACGTGCCTGGCTCGGCCTCGAATTCACAGAATTGGTTTTGGTGCACTGACCGGAATGAGGCGTTTCTTTAACTCGACTCTACTAGGCACTCTTGCTGTTCCAAAATAAGTGTCGTTACATGCTCGATGAACTTTCTTAAGTTTATATCTCTAAAAAAAGTTTACTATGAAAATAGATTTAACAATCAATCTAATGATATTAATTATGTATTATAATTTTTTATATATATTTGGTTAAAGTTAAAATTGTCTGACTTCTTGGAAAATGAGAACGACTCGACGCAGGGAGTATATGTTATTTTACGAAATCTACTCATTACCAAATCTACCTGATGATACTAAATCTCGATCCCTGCTCATGTGTCCACGGTCGATACAAATTATCCTCCACTGAAAGCTCATGCATCCGCGTCCTATCCGGTTTTAAAACAAAGACTGGATCCACGTGTCTGCATCCAGTACGAAATCCTCGAATCTCACACGTCTGTGTTCAAATATAGAGGTTTAGTAAAAAAAAAAAGTGCTCCTGTACAACACACGGGCATATATCTGGTTTACATTGATTATTTCTGAAGTCGCTCGCATCTATTAACTAGTACTACTTTAAAGTACCGTCCCTAGGCCAATTCATTGGCATTTCGTGCAGTGAAATACTGCTGTGGGGATTAGATTAGTCGACGGACGCGGAGTTGACTGACCCATTACGAACTCAAGTAATTCATTCATGTCTACATCCGTTTGAGAAAGGCCAGCCTATAGTATCGTTGCGACACAAACACTTTTAATATATTGAACGGTTTACTTGTCGTACTACTCGTCTAGTCTTCCTCATCGATAGCTTCGACGTGGGCATTATTTTTTTTTCTTAAATTAAGGGAATCAACGTAGTTTACATTGAGGGAATCGACGTAGTTTCGATGTAGGCATTGCATTGATGTGAGGGGATACCGACCGGAACTGGTCGTCTGCTGAACACCGACGATGACAGGAAGGTTCGGAGGTAATTACACTCGCCGTCTCATTGGTCTATCTATCGTGCTGTACAAGGAAAGTACAAGGACTTCTCACCTGCCACTGCCATTGGCAATTCTTCAATCCTATCACGTCATACAGAATGAGACACATGCCTTCTGAAATTGGCTCCTCCACCATGAAAAATGCCTACATCGATCAGCTACCCGCAAAGTCCAAAACCGTCGAACTCTCAAAACCGAAATCTGGCTCCCTGAACTTGTTAAGTCGTAAACTGCAAGTCTATACCCCTTCAAGAGGTGCTAACTAGGATAATTTTTTTGCAAAATCCACCCTGCCATACTTCTTCTGCCTCCCGACTCCCCATCTGCGCGGAGCACGCGATGGCGGCGTTGGTGTACAGCAGCGACATGGCCATGCTTGCCGCTCCTACAGCTACAGGTGCAATCGCTCCGTAGAATGCAATCGCGAATGCATCCATTTTTTTGCTGCTCGTGGACGAACAAATCTAGAAGAAATCTCTGAAAAGCAAAAGGAACAGCCCAAGCATGGGCATCGGCATCGGCTCGGACGCGGAGGTGAAGGACATGTCGTCGAACCGGCCGCTCAGCGAGTCAGCGTCCACGCGCTCGCGTCCGTCAGCGCCGAGGACATCGGTGAGACCTTCTGGCACAGCTCGGCCTTCACTGGCGTGCGGCTCAGCGTCGTCGACGTCGAGTAGTGCGTGACAGGCGGCAGCTGATGCTGCGCCGCGCGCCCGTCCTCGGCGGGCCGTCGTCCACCTCAGCACCCCTGAGTTCCAGACGTCGTTGAGGCGTAGACGAGAGTGCCTGCATGCGCGGGAGCATCAGGTTGGCCTGCCGCCGTACTAGCTGGACCCTCAGCATCGCCTGCAGCTTCACCATCCCAGCGCGCACAGTGCCTTCCTTGTCTGCGGGCAAACCATCCCTCGCGGCCTCGCAGCGCGCACAGCCAGGGAAAGGATGACCGGAGCCAGAAGATACTATGGCAGGGTGGTTTTTGAAAAAAAAAATCCTAGTCAAGACCTCTTCCAGGGGTATGGACCTGCAGTACACGACTTAACAAGTTCAAGGGGTCCGGATTTCTGTTTTGAGAGTTTGTGGACTTAAGTGGCACAAGACCATAAGTTTAGGGGCTGCTAGCGTATTTAACTCTTGTTTTTACCATGTATCTAGACATAGTGTATATTCAAGTGCATAGCAAAAGTAACATATCTAGAAAAGTCAAAACATCTTATAATTTGAAATGAAAAGAGTACTTAAATCTCGTACATATAGTTTAGAAATAAAACCAAGAAGCAACATGCCATAGGTCTACCAAACTAGCTGAATAGCAAGGCATTCATGCGCTGTAGGAAGTCCAGGCAAACACACTGCACCGGTGTCCAGTGGCAAAGAAGAATCAACCACCACATGCAACGGTTGAAATTCAAGCCCTCAAGTTGATAGGCTGCATGGAATTGTGGATATATATTGATAGGCTGATAGCATGCTGCAGGTCAGCGTGCAGTCCCTTCTTTGATGCTGGAAAAGACTGATACGGAAGGGGGAAATTTTAAGTACAGGATGAGAGGTGCATGGAAAACAATGTAAGCATGTGGATGCATAGGCCTTTGCAGAAGCACAGGAGGCCTATCTTTAGACACCAACCACTTGCTATTGCTAGTACTTCAGTTCATAACATTTTAAAACCTAAACAGAGCAGGGTCAAAACTCACGGTACGATGCAAATCAATCTATGGCCCCGTTCGGCTGTGCTGATAAACCGACTGAAAAACACTGTTGGTTGATTTGTTGTGAGATAAAAACACTGTTCCGATTGAAAAAACAAGCTGAAAAGTACGGATTATAATACTTCTACTTCATCAACCACGAGTGACGAGAACGAGAGTGATATATCAAGGCACTTACAAGCACCATTTTGAATAGGTAAAAGATCATATATAGGAAAGGAGGGCCAAGATTCATGATTGGACGCAAACCTATGCTTCCAACTCATCAACAACGGTAGCAGTGTACCATTCCTGAACGGTAGAGGCTACAACTTTGCTCCATTATCTAAAAAAAATCAACAATGGGAGGAGCACACATGAGCACATAGAAAGGATATCTACAGAGAATTATATATACTTTATATGGGATCTTTGTTCAATAAAAGTGTTCAGCTCTTATCAACTGAACATTTCAATTCACAGTGAACAGGGGGGAAAGAAATGAGAGGAATGTGCAGCATCTGCCAGAGGCAATGCGTGATGACATTCAGTCGCTTCGTCCAGCACGAGAGGACCCAGTCAGCTAGAGTATTAACTATCTCTGACTGTCCACGGAGGTTGTATGTCTTTGTATTTCTTTTACCCGACTTTTCGTTTTTTTCTCCTTTCTCCTTTGGTTTTTAATTTTAATGTAAAGACTTCAACTGCTTTCTACTAAATACTAATTGAAAAGGCAGACCCCCATCCCGTCTTGTGAAAAAAAAGGCAGAGGCCAAAAGCATGCTGCAAAAGGCTAAAAGCTCATGGATCAACGTACATTTGCAATGGGTGAATGGCATTATGACAGCAGATCCTTCGAGTTTTGTTTGCTGGCAGAGCTCAAAACTCTTATTTAATTTGCACAAACAGCTAAATATACCTAGCGTACGTAAATCTAAACAGTAGTTTAGTGAACCACAATCGTCATAGCCGTGTCTTAAAAAGAGCACGATCATAATTCATGACAGGGTGAAAAAAAATACGGGGGGGTGCAAAAAAAAAGATCTATGCTTGTAGCTCGTCGAAGTCGAGGAGAAAAATTATTTGAGAGGTGTACTAACACACATATGAACACAAAAGAGAGTTGCACAGAGAGTTTATGTATGATCCTGATAGAATGAAAATCGTTGACCTCATCTGGGCGGAAGATTGCAATGCACTAGCACATAATACTATCATGGCAACATCACCAATTATCGACACAAGAATGTGCCTCGATTCAATGGTTATACTTCATTGGATGTTTGATATGCATATGGTGCCTCTAATGCCAAATAGAGAATCTACAACTCTGCATATTCGTCTGAAAAATGAAAATTAAGACTACCATCTCACCAACAACAGGAAGCTGAAAAGAGGAATACACGAACCTATGTTTCCAGCAGATGCTGAACCGATAC
This sequence comes from Saccharum spontaneum, assembly GCA_022457205.1. NCBI lineage: Eukaryota > Viridiplantae > Streptophyta > Magnoliopsida > Poales > Poaceae > Saccharum > Saccharum spontaneum. Next base: position 50,570,698 of record CM039615.1, on the reverse strand, counting down.
AAGGAAATTGATTCTAGGTCCATTTTCTCCGCTCTATATGCACCTTTGCACCATGTGGTAGCTTGCTCTTATCCTCTCCAGATATACAACTTTGCTCAAGCAGATAACCACAACAAAGGGTCAATGCCTTCAATGTGGTGAGCTGTTGGATGCATGCAGATGCAGGCAAAGTCTGCCAAATGTAGGTATCTAATTTGAATTCCTCAAGGGAAGTGATCTCCGGTAACCACTCTGGTAGTCCTTTGATATTCTCACAGTTCAAAATCTCTAGCTTCCGGAGGGATCTCCACCCTCGGATGCTCTTAGGCAATGGCATCTTGTCAGCGCAGTGGTCGATAGTCAATTCTACAATACTATCGAAGTGCTCAAGACTGTTCCACGATGCAGAACACAGCCCTCTGCTGTGCCTAATCTCCATTTTGGATGGTTGTGGTAACGGGGTGGATGGTCTCATGATTCGCTGAAAAGATGGACATAGGTCTTGTCTGGGACTGCCTGGGCCTGATAAGACATACGTGGCGCTCCTTGGAATTGATGGTTCAAACCTCAATCGAGAACAACAGTGTACCTCCAAATCTTGAAGGCTTGGGAACAAATTGTCGTCGTCACCCTGCTTCTCCATATATATTTCGAACTCCTTGTCAGTTACTTCTGATAAGATAATTCTTCTGAGCTTCCTAAGTGGTTCGGTGCACCAGATGCGAACTTTTGGCACTAGGCTCTGTATCCATGAAATGTGCAGCTCTTCAAGACCCTGTAACTGATCCAGATGCACATGCTCAATATGCACATTGGAGAGCTCCAGTTTCACAAGGTTTGTGAGTGAAGACATCCAGCTGGGGAAATCAGCACCAGAATAGTTTTTTATGCGAAGTATTTCCAGGCCACCATTAGGCTGGAGCTTTTCTAAAACATGCTTATTAGGTAAGCCTCCCTTATAGTCAGGATCAGGACTCCAGTCCAAACTCAGTGAACGCAGATTATTTTTCCCTATCAAATCCAAATTTGCTTCCTCTGCTCTGCGGACAAGATGAAGATCCTTGATTTGTACTTCAACAATATGAGGGCCACTTCTGCGGAAGGAAAGAACAGGTCTCTGCACTTACCAGAAACGTGAGGAAATAGTAGTAAGACATGTTGCAGTGGTCAAGCATGTAAGGACAAAGCAGCCTACAACGAAATTAATTTACATAACAAAAGGGTAAAATGCTTGGTTCGGGGTACCATCCAGTGCCTAAACTCATAAAATGCGCATTTAGAACCCGAAAGTTATCTAATCATGTTATGTGAGGTCCAAATCACCAGCATGCGTGTGGGTGCCATGTCATCGCACAATCAGTGTGCCATGCGTGCAGATTAACTTAAGTTATGGTGATTTAGATATCATGTGACATGATTAGTAAGTTTTGAAATATAGATGTGCATTTTATAAATTTGGGGACCTAAATGGCACCTGAACCAAGCTCGAGGATTGGGTGTGCATTTTACTCTATAACAAAATTCAAAGCTATATCTACTGATAAGTGATAATGTCAACGCTTACATACAAAAATTGTTTATCACATCAATAAGCTATCACGTGCATATAAATAATGCAATGATCAAATACAAAGCAGGAAAAAAACTATAAATATTACATTCTGAGGTAGAAAACAAGGAGGGGTTGAGGTTGGTAATTTAGGACCGGGAGTAGTTTACCTTAGGTACATAGCATAGATGTTTGATGTGTTTAATATTGTCATAGTCCTCTCCTCCCAGTGTGCAACCCTCAAGGATTCTGAAATTGCATTCCCTGAGAACTAACTTGTCCAAAGCAGTCAGGTCTCGGATCGATTGGGGCAAAAGCTCCAGTTTGGCAGCGTGCACTGTCAGCTCCTGTAGTGATTTTAGTTGTCCAAGCCAATCCGGTAGAGCAGAAAAATCCCAACATTCTACTATCTCTAGTTTCCTGAGGGAGCAGTACCATTGGATGCTTTCTGGTAAGGTGATAAGGCCATTGCAGGAATGAACACTCAGTTGCTCGAGATTATCACAGTTCCGGAGAAGTTTGGAAATATCTGAAGAAAAGCCACAGTTCCGTATTTCCATGTTCAATAATGCCAAATTCGAACTACCAATGTATCTCTCATATGATAGTACTTCGCTGCTTCTTTCTATGGTACAGCACCGGCTTCCTGGGAAAGCTGGAACAAACCTCAGCCTGGGGCAGTCTCTAATGGTAAGTACTTGGAGATTTGGAAATAATATTTCATCTCCATGGCTTTCCTGAAGCCTCTGCTCATCATCACGAGTTCGTACTGTGGTCGTCCACTCCTCCAGGTTGTCCATACTCGCAAGCGTAAGTTCTCTCAGTTTCATAAATGCCCTGTCAGCCCCATATATATCACCACCCACTTTTCTGACGCTGGGCATATTTGAGATGTGCAGCACTTCTAAGTTTGCTAGTTGGCCTAATAAAGGGAGATGTTGGCACCATAACATGTCAGAGAGCTCAACTTTCACAACATTTGGAAGGAAATGACCTATGTTCGTTACCCAGGGACAAAATGTATCACCCCTATAGCCTTGTATTTCAAGTGTTTCTAGGTTCCCATGAGGCTGGAGTTTCTGGAGAACCACAATGTCATTGACTATGCTTGAATCCTGTGGTAAACTGCTTCTGGACCACATCAAAATCAGTGACAGCAGTTGCCGATATTGGGCCAACTCGCTGCATTCGCCTACTTCCTCTACTGTCTCATCAATATGCTCAAGACCGTGGATCATTAGCGACTGAATTTCATTATCAAGATACTGATATAGAAGAGAGAAGATACTGGAGCAACTGGTGTTGGAACCAGCTGCAAAGTGTAGGCGGCGCTCTTCCTTCTCTTCTTCGGTCTCCTCTTCTTTGGTCTGCCGGATGCAGGTGGGGCTTGAGCCCACCCAACCCCCTTGCTTCGGTCTCACAGTAAAAAGAGCCACCTGCGTCATACCACATGCAAGATTAATTAAGAGCTAAAGTTAGATGGCACGGTTCGATGTATAGCAACTAAATTACTCCATGCATGACAGTTTTTATTTTAAGTAAATTAAATTATTTTTCTTAATTTGGTGGAGTTGCTTTTAGATCTTTCTCAAATTCCAAGAAAAGTGGGCTTTACTTAAAAGAAATAGTGGCAACTTACCTGTCTTGTATTGATGTATGGAATTCCAGAAATGTACAGTTGTTTCCTAATAATGTTGCTCCCTTTTGCTTCTTGAAGCTCAAGAGATGATATAGTGATTTTTTTCAATCTGGTCATTTTGTACAGATTTGATGGCAAGTCATCGATGCTTTTGATGCCATCAATTTCAAGTTCCTGTAGTGATGATTTGAATAGAAGCAACAATCGGTCAACAATATTCCGGTTGCAATTTGTTATCTTGAGTTTCCGTGAGGTTCCAGAAATAGACTCCCATCTGTACCTTCTGGAAGTGGGGTCTCGTCCGTGCATTAAGGAACCAAACTCCCCTTCGTACATTCCGTAAGATAACTCCTGTTTGTGCATTCCAGAAGGTGACTCCGGTTCCATATCATCTAGATCGAGACTGCTACCCTTGATTAAAAACTCTTCACACATTGGGATGTAATATGGATACAGTTGTAGGTTCTGGCAGCTTTCTATCTTGAAGTAATCAAGCGTAGGGACTGCTGCTTGTTCTCTTGTTTCATTAGATGGACCTGGAGTTAGTGCTGGCCTGCTGCTGGTAACTGCAGGTGACTCATTTCCGGCACCTGCAGTGTCCTGTGTTATGTTTGTTTCCCTCCGCATGCCACGTGGAGCTTTCAACAAATCCTTGGCCTTCACAAGCAGGGCTCGGGCACATACCATAGATTTTCTTTTAGCTTGCTTATTTGAAGGAAGAGCACCAGGTAATTGGTCAGGGTTTTCTCCTTTTTCACAGTCGTGACTTAATTCCACCACCTCATTTACTTGCGTTTCAGTGTTGTCATCATAAAATATATGTACAGTGGTGCCTGCTTGCAGCTTAACCAATGTAAGCCGTCTTAGATTCTTGCATGGCACAAGTCTTACATGGACAAGCAGGGGCATATTATTGATTTCCAGTTCTTGTAGATTTGGCAAATTTCCCAATGCAGGAATGTGGTCACATCCCTCGAGATCAGACAATATTATTTTCACCAGATTCGGGAGTGTATCATTTATATTGTTAATCCAATCCGGAAATATTGTGCCATTGTATCCTTTAATGGAGAGGCGTTGTAAATTCCGATGGGGCCTTAAATTTTCAAGCACTCTAGTATGCTTATCCAGGGGCCATAACTTTTCAAGCACTCTAGTAGGCTTATCCATTTGAATAGGAAACCAAATATAGGACCATTCATAACTCAATGAATGAAGCTGTTGCTTCCTTCCCAGTTCCAATTTCTTTGCTTCCTCTGGTGACACCACATTCTCAAGGCATTTGATGTTTAGCTTATGTTGTGTATGATCCAGGATCTGCTGGAGAAGCATAATATTGCTGTGGTTGTCACCGGGTTGCGTCCGTACATCGAAGTTGGGCAAGGTTAAAAGGTCTTTTTTTTTAGATAAAGGATAGTATATATCCGGCATCATCTATCAGCCGATAGAATCAGGCCAATTATTACAAAAGGTAACCCAAAGGGTAGCACACGAGCTGTAAAAGGTTCTGAGTTTACAACGAGACACAAGCATAAAACAAACGAAAAGAGTTTTGACTAAGAGAGACCAATAAATCTTGTTGAAAACCATCCATTGGAACCGAAGAATTGCAAAGCTGATGACTCCAGATATTGGCCAGCTGAGACCAACTGGTCCCGTAGATCATCATGCCGCTGCAACTTTGCCCACTGTCGGAGCCAGTGAGTTCCCCTGAATAGTACCTGCAAAAAAGATTTTGGTCTACATTTGTCAAAAACCACCTCGTTTCTTGTTATCCAAACTGCCCAACAAAGTGCCGATGCTGCAGTCAATAACAATGAGTTTTCTTTTTTATTACCCTTCTTTGACCACCCATTAAAAAGGTCATCTATATTATGCGGAGGTGTTAATCCAAACAGTAAATGTACTGCTCGCCACAGAAACTTGGCATACATACAATCCAGAAAAAGATGTCGGATAGTTTCTGGACAATCACAGAAGCAGCACTTCGTGTCGCCGTTCCAATTACGCCTAACTAGGTTATCCTTAGTTAGAGTCACCCCCTTCTTAAGGTACCACAAAAATATTTTTATTTTTGTAGGTACCTTAATTTGCCAAATATCCTGTGACACTCTCACTCCATTGTTAATTAATGCAACATACATGGATTTGACAGAGAAAAACCCTGATGAATGTAACGACCATACAAAAATATCCCTTTCTTCAGGTAAGTTCACATCTTGTAAAGATGAAACAATTCTGTGCCAATCCCTTAGGTTTGCGCCCACTAAATTACGACGGAATGAAATATTTAGTGGGGATGAACTAAGAACTTGTGCCACAGAATCTTGTTTTCTTCTCACGATATTGAACAACGAAGGAAATCTATCTTTTAGTGGTTTGTTTCCCAACCAAGTGTCAAACCAGAATCGAGTTTGTGACCCGTCTTTCACTTTGAAGGAACCAAAACCCAAGAAGGTGTCTTTTACATTCCCCAAACTTTGAAGGAACCAAAACCCAAGTTGGTAGTCTTCTCAGAAAAAGTTTGGGGAGTTTTGTGACCTGTCAGTTGGAGGGTTCACGCTCTTCTCAGAACAAGGCATTACAATAGAATCGAAAAGAGGCTTAGCGGGTGGAAAGGTAAAATGCTCTCAGTTGGGGGTCGTTTGGTCTTAATAAACTCGGTGCTCTCTAGTTTACCAATGTTTATGCTTTCTTTTTTCGAGATCCCAAACTTTTCAGGCAGCAATTGTAGACTACCACATCTTGATATGTTCAGGTGTAGTAGCTCTTTGACTTTATGAATGCCATGTGGCAGCTCTTTAAGATTTGAGCAACCATGTAGGTCCAAATATTGTAGGTTGACAAATTCAGAAATGTAACTGGGAAGTTGAACAAGGAAAGTATTTTCAGAAAGGTTCAATGCTTGTAAACCATGCAATGAGCTCAGGGACTCCGGCAGCTGGCCAGTTTGCATTCCAGATATATTCAAGAACTTCAGCAGTCTCAAGTGGCCGATAGAATCAGGTAGACTGGAAATAGTACATGCACTCAAATCCAGCACACGTAAGAATTCAGCTCTCATCAAAGAATTTAAACTAGACTGACCAATGCTGCACTTATTAAAATGAAGAGCCCTTGCTGTGCTAGGTATAGACAAATAATCTGGTCGCGATGAGTCACGTATGTTCGAGATCAACATGTATCGACAATTATTGTCTGTATTATCAGTAACATTTTGTTGACTGTTAGCATCATTAGCATCAAAGGAAATAACTTCTTCATCCGCAACTAATCTTGCAAGCTCATGAACCAAATCGTTCATCTGGAATAATACACCTCGAGGTTTGTTATACCTTGCAAACAGCTGAAAAGTGAAATTGTACCCATCTTAGTCAACTACCTTACCTCAGTTTAGCATCGATTAAATGGCATGATAGCATGTACGGATTATTATAGAAAACAAAGCTAAACAATAATTGAGAAAGAACTATACAAAGAAAAAGGTGCTCATAGATCCTCCATTTGTTCCGGAATATAGGTCGTCCTAGTTTTGACCTAACTCCCAAGTCAAAACAAATACAAAATAAAAAAATTATTTAATGCTGAATTTAATGAAAATAATTTGACATAATATACATTGGTGCATTTTCATAACTTGGACATCCGATTTGTCCAAATTAGATCTATTTGAGTCGGTTTGGTTTGGTTAAGGACATTGTCTCGCTATCACATGGACTGGATCAATCTATTACTATGCCTTTTACCTTTATCCTCCTCTACCCTGCTTTCCAATGCAGATTTGATGTTTATCTCTTGATATTGATGACCAGAGCTGGCACATGCTTGTTGACTAACCTAGGGCCCCTGGGCAAGGCACAAGCCTTTATAAATGGAGTCTCTCATGGGCGAGAGCTTTGATGGTAAACAATTGACATAGTAGACATATTTAGGCTTAACCATTTCGTTTGGCAAAAGACATGGAGATGTAGCGGCTATGAACTTGGAGGCGATATTTTCTGGTGTTTGAAGGGCTCGGTCTATTATGCTGCAAATATTTCGTGAAGTCAAATACATGTCCAGGAGTATCATGCTTGAGTATGTATGGATGAATGACAAACCAGGAGATGGAGAAGGCAGATGCTTTATTTGCGCAGCTTGAGTTTTGGTTATTAATGTTGCTGGCCAAAATAGGAGGCTTTGCATGCACGTGTCCTACGTATCGCGCTCATCGCCGGGGGCGCACGGTGATGTGTTCTACATATCGCGCTCATCGCCGGGGGCACATGGTGACGTGTTCTACATATCGCGCTCATCGCCAGGGGCACATAGTGACGTGTTCATGTGCGAACAGATGGTCTTTTCTACTTTTCTTCGTCTGTCACCACGAAAGTGCAATAGCTAGCATTTGCTTGTTTGCTAGTAAACTAGACGTCCATCACCTTGAAAGTGTGATAGTTGTCACTCCCTCCTGAGCAGATATTCTACCAGTGATTAGCTCGTGAAAACTAGAGAATTTATTAGTTCCAGAAAGGGAACAATTGGAAATTTGGAAACTAGAGTATCTGGTTTTTTTCGAGATCGTGCTTTAGCACGTATTTCATTAAGCAGAATAAAAGGAGTTTTGATACAGTCAGGTCAAGTTACGGTAATCCAAAGATTACCGAAATCAACACCCTTCACCCACACCACACTCGCACGTGGTTGTAATTACATGAAAACTAGAGCGACATAGGTGTTGGTGGCGAGGGGCTAGTTGGCATCGTCGTCCAACCCGATCATATCCAACTTCATGGCCACTGGGTCAAACTCCCCACCAAGAAGAAGCTGCAGCGCCTCATGGGTGGAGTCTGATAGCGGGGCCCGGAAGGTCGCCTTGTACTTGTGCACCGTCTCGGAGTCGACATTGGGCGATGGTGCCTCCACTCCCAGTTTCTGCATGAAAACGCGCTGGGCCTGTTTGGTGGAGTCTGCCTCGCGTGGCAGGGCAGCAATGCGCTCACTGCATCGCAACGACGTAACAGGGACCGGCGTTCGAGGCTTGCGCAACCTCGGCGGCCCACGAATGAGGGGTGTCTGTAAAGGAAGACAGAGCCGCTCCTCTAAACTCTCCAGAATCGACAATACGGTCGTTGCGTGAGGCATTCCGCCATCAACAGCCGACATGGCTGGATCTTGGGCCGAGGGTGGGGACTGTGACAACAGGGATGCACCCGCATCAACCGATGGAGGTTGAGAACTGTGGCCTTCGTCGACAGGCCTGAACAGCTCAAGCTCCACAGCCTCCGAATCCGGCACAGGCGTCCGTGGTCGTTTCCTGCCCTGAGCAGAACGACCCGGGGTTTGACCAGCGCACGCCATAGAGACCATCGACTGGAATGGTGTAGAAGCGGCCGCCTGATCAACACCATGTTGTCTCGCCTGAGGTATCGCGACCTGCGGCAATGCGGGCGATTCCGCCGTAAGGGAGGCACCCGCTGGCCAGCTCGCAATGGAGGCGGTGAGCGCCTCCAGCATCGGGTCAAACCACACAGGAGACCCCACACCCGCGCAGGACTCGAAGACCAATGGGTCTGGCTCAGGAAAGTAGGAAGCAGCAGCGTCAGAGGCCTTTCTTGGCACCATCAGAGCGGCCCGCGCCGACCTCCGGAGGCGCCTTCGTCGTCGGTGATGCTAGCCGCCATTGGCAAGAATGATGCAAGCGCCCCGTGAAGCACCGTGGTTCGCTGGTCGAGCATCGGAGCTGTTGGGGGGCTCACCGTGACCCTCCCTGGGAGCACAGTCGGCAACGGCAGTGGTTTTTGGTGCCGCGGAGGTGCCCGTGGCCTCGCCGCGGTCGGCTGCAGCGTCGCCGGGGGTGGTCTGTGCTGCGTAGCACTGGCTGTCTCTGACGTCTAGATCACCTCCGCAGCCACCCTTGGCCGACGGACGCAACAGCAGCCGACGAAGGTCGGGTGGCTAGGGTACGGTCCCGGGCAAGCGGACGCGGTCGGCCGCCTGAACCGGAAGCTGTAAGAGGCTTTCGCCGTCGCTGGACACCACCGACCGCTGGCTAAGCATCGGAGTTGCTGGCATAAACCGGGTGCTGCCGACGACCCTCAACACCGACAGCACACGAGCTCCGAGAGCCCGCATGCTTGTAGCTGTCATTCACCTGCGAACTAGGGCGCTTGCAGTCCCTAGCCAGGTGCCAGAACTCATGGCAGCACAGGCATCTCGGCAGCCGACGATAAGTGGCAACCCTGTGGGTGTATGACAGGCAGTTGAGGCACCTGTCCCGTAGCGCGTCTAGGATGCGCCGACTTCGACGTGGCCGAGGTGCCCCCATGGCGTCGGCGCTCCTCTGGCCGACAGGAGCACGAGACACCTCCCACCATCCGTTGGCGTCAGGGTCTGAGATCCGACGACGGCCGCGACGTGGCACACGGTGGCCTAGCCTGAGGAAGGTGGGGACGCGCTCCTCGCCGAACTTAGAGCCATCCTCGACCCGAATCCCCAACCTCGAGTGCACCGGGGCGCGCTCCTAGTTGGCATGCGGGGGCGAGTCTGTCCCATGTCCGCTGTCGAAAGCGCGGAACCTTCTCCTTCGGCGGCACTTCGTACCTAATGGCCTGGCGACAGCCGGCCTCTGGACCGCCTCCACCGGCCACTTCTCAATGGCCCGGGAGCCAGGGTGGGAGCTAGGACCCACCCTATTAGCGATGGTACCCAACCGGACGGCGTCGAGGTAGGATGGCCGCGGCACCGGAGAGGGGTCTGAGTCGAAGCAGTCCGATAGCTCCGTCCAACACATGAACTTGGAGCGTCTGGGAGTTCCGCCAGGATAGAAAGGCGGGGGCATTCGGCGAGAGCGCGGACCCCATGCCTGCTGCGGCCCGCCGTGTGCATCGGAAGGCCACCGGTGCCGGGCTGGCCGCCGACAAGCTGGATGGCGAGGCGGTGACAGAGGCCGACCCAGCACCAGAGGGGGCCGCGTGCGGCAGCGTCTCAGTGCCGGCACCAGCCGCCTGCAAGCCACCCGAAACGGCGGGCTGCAAGCCGGGAGCTGCGGCGTCAAGTGAGGTTCGGTTCGGCCCCGGCAAAGGTGCGCACGGCCCGGGACCAGCGGCCACAGCTGCGCGCACATCCGCTTCATCGTCGTCATCGCCTTCATCCCCGCTGTCGCCTTCCAAGACATCCTCGATGAGAACCGTTGCCTCGTCCTTCAGCTGCTGCTCTGCTGTCCCCGGCGCGGCCACCACGTCGACGTCAGGGGAAGGCTGGGAGAGGGTGGGCACCAGTCCCGGAGCGGACGCCGGCGCAGGGCGGTGGCCGCCAGACCCGTAGTAGGTGCCGGCGCAGCTGCTGCCCGCGTGCAAGCCATGCTCGGACGAAGGCACTGGTGGCCCGAGCGGAAACAGGATAGGAGCATCGGAGGCTTTGAACCTGCCGAAACCTGGGAGAGGGCTGGAGAGTGACCTCTTCATCTGGGCGCTGATGGGGAGGAGCGGCTGGGGAAGGACCGGATCTCGCCGGATTGGTTTCTGGCAGCTTGGGGAGGCCGGAGGAGAGGGACGGGTCGGGGGGTCAGGGTCGTCCATCCCTCCGCCACCAAGAAGGATTCCTGAAACCTTGCGTTTTTTTGGAAATGGTGATTTTCCTATTGCATCATTTTTGGATTCTGACAAATGTCACTATGGGTTGCACATACAGTGCTCCATGAGTCCGCTGCTGTCCTCAACCTCCACGCACAAGCCATCACTGTGCAGAACATCCACTCCCTTGTCCCGATCATCCTCAACCTCAAGATTAGCGGTTACAACCACTGGCACAAGGCCTTTCTCCTCATAGTAGGCAAGTTCTCACTCTAGGGACATGCCGCTACTCTTGATCACCCCAACTGGGCTTGCATGGACAACATTGTCTGTTCATTGCTCCTCGGCACCATCGCCAACGATCTTGTCGAGACTGTCATGGAACGCAGTGCTACTACTTGTGCATCCTAGCCTGCCATCGAAACTCAGTTCCTTGGCAACCAGGAGAGGCTCAAGTTCTCTACCTTGACACCGAGTTTCACAACTTCATAAAGGGGGGCCTCTTCATCACTAGTACTGTTATTGCTTCAAATCCATGGCAGATGCCCTCTCTAATTTGGACGAGTTCATCCCTAACTATACACTTGTCCTTAATGTGCTCCGCGTCCTCAAGGAGAAGTATTCCTCCATCAGATTGCACCACAAGCGTGGTCGTCCCTTCCCTACTTTCTTGGAACCTAATTTGACTTGCACCTATGAAAGGTCCTTATTTGGTTTTGGTAAATGAGTGACAACCTAGGTGGACTAAAGATGTTTATGTTGAGATACACGTACAGGTGATGAGTCCACAGGTACACTAGTATGAGCAACTTAAGCCATGGTGGTGAAGTGGCTTGGATACGTTGCAAAGCTCAACTAGTTGTGATAAAGGAGCTCATTGCATATAAGACATGACATGGAGTCATGTGTCTAGGTGGAGAAGACCAAGAGACATGACTTGGCTACGATGGACTGGTTGCAAGTGTGAAGGGCAAGTCGGAGGCTTTGAAGCGATGGACCGCATGTGCCGAAGAAGCTTGACCACAGACTTAGCGCTGATGGACCAAGACAACAGTGAAGAGCAAGCGAAGTTACGATCGATGAACCAATAAGGCCACATGAAGACTAGACAGCCCCCCCCCCCCCCCCCCCCCGGGCCAAAATCCTAGAGAACAGATCTTCCGATCCAGTCCAATAGCCCTTCACAACCTGCGCGAGAGGGTGACTCCGACTCCCACCTCTGCGACGCCAACTCTCCAATGCTCCCTCCCTCGGCATCGCCTCAGACCTCCGTGACCGGGCACATCCAGGTGCGGAGGTGCCTAGTCGGACTCTGACTCCGACTTGCCATCCCCGTCGCTGTGTGCGTCTGCAGCCTCTCCTTTACCTCAGTTCCTCGCCAAGTTGCTTCTGGTCCAGTTAGCAGTCCGCCTCAGTGCCTCTGCTCTCCTCTGTTGCTGGCCACGGGCGCAAGCAAAGGTGTGCTCGGTGCTCCTGCTGCCCCCTTGGTGCTTCCATTTCTCAGTTTCAATTAATGGCCTTTTGCCCGATGAGATTATTCTAGTTTCATTATTCCAGCTCATTACTTAGTTTCTTTGTTGCAAACATCTAACCTGTCAGATTGCTTCAAAATGCTATTGAAAGAATTGCATCGATTTTAGCCTTGTATGACTAGTATGATTTGTACTCTCCAACTATTTAGCCCCCCTCTTGGTCCGTTTTTGGATCTGCCACTGAAGTGGATCATATCATTCATGTGAGATCAAGCCATGGAAGACTTGTGTTGTTTACAAGTGGCTAATGGAGGTTAATGCTTGTTAGCATCACAAATAGAGGAGATGGAATGGAATACGCTAGGAAAAGGTATGACTTGTAGAACATCTCATTTCACCGGCCAAAAGTTGTGTAGAGAAGTGTATGGCCAGGTTTAGGATATTGCATATCGGCCATCTAGTGCCACTTGAGCGATCTAGCTTTGCATGTGATGCTTAATGAAAACTACCCATGTACCCCTATTTATTGAAGGTGATCCACGCCAATTAATGAATAATCCACTAATTAAAAAGAATGGAGGCATGCAGTGCATGTCACAATCTCCTAAGTCCCAATCTAGTGTCAGCTAAAACATCAAGTTTTTTGGAACATTTTTTATTCTAAATCATCAAATTTTGAGGGATATGTCTTAGTTCTAGACAAACCGACACAAATAACCGTGGGTTAGATTTTTATGGTATTGGAGCTAGATGAAATTATATAAAAGAATTTTGATCTCAAATAAAATATGCAGTAAAAAGAAGGAAAGACTTACAGTTGGAGACATTCCAGCTACATCCTGAAGAAATGACATCTCAAGAAGCTCCTCAAAGTATTTTTTTCCATCTTGTTGCGCTGTGGACGATTGGCCTGCAGTGTGCTGAACAAATCCAAGAGCAATCCACTGCTGAATCAAGCTGCTCTTCTCTATATGGCTGCCTTTGGGAAAAACAGCGCAATATGCAAAACAGAGCTTGAGCTGATAAGACATGTATTGATAACTAAGCTTCAGTGATGGTAGCACTTTCTTATCTTCTGCCCAGATATCACTATCCCGTATGGCTTTCCATTGATCAAGATCATTGTTCGAGCAAATGTATCCTAGAGATTTTACTGCTAGTGGTATTCCTTTGCATTTCTCAACTATGGCTCTTCCTATATTTTCCATATCTTCATCCACCGATCCATGTGGAAGTGCTTTTGCTCGGAACAGCTCCCAACAGTAATTATTGGACAGAACATCTAAATTTGTTGCTGAACGTCTATTCAAATGCCTAGCAATTTTTTCATAACGTGTAGTTACTAAAATCTTGCTGCCTTTTTGGCAACCTAGCAACAGTTTGTTTATGTCTTCCAACTTAAATTGGTCTTCTTCCCAAAGGTCATCCAGAACAAGAAGTAACCGCTTATTGTTGATAATAGTGCTCAGATTCTTTAGGACAGACTCTAAATCAGAACCACCATTGTTAGAGCCGCTTGGGTTATCCAGCTGGGACTGGGAGATAATAGATTTAGCAATGGAAATCAAATCAAATTTTACCGACACATAGACCCATGCTTGAACCTCAAAAAAATACTTGGTCCTATAATCATTGTAGACCAATTGTGCAAGGGTAGTTTTACCTACTCCTCCAATACCATAAATAGGAACGATGGATGGTTCTCCATCTGTTAAAAGCGAACTGATAATGCTTTCTTTCTCATTGATCCTTCCAACGGTAATTTCAGTGTTAAACGATGTGGTTTTCCGATTGTTCTTGATGACTTCTTCATCATCCGTGCTAGGGCCTTTTATAAAATTGAACTTCTTCTGAAGATCTAAGATCTCGTCTATCTTTTCTCTCATTGTTTTAATTTTATGAGGCATGTTCAGCCTTTTAAAGCATGCAACTAACCCCTGTTGACAATAAATGGCATGGGTCAGAAACGAGTTCATCATAAGCTACTGCAGTTTAGCTTTGAAGTAGGCAACTCACCTTTTTGATTTTGCGGAGGCCTTGGCCCTCGTGGGCCGTTGTCCAGGACTCGAAGAGAACCAGCATATCCTCCAAGTCATAGGCCGCAGCCTTGAGCTTCTTAAGCGTGTGACGGACGCTCACCTCCCTTGACGACTGCCTCTCCGCGTCCTCGAGGAAAGATCGGATAAAGGACAGCTTGTCCTTGATGCTCTCAAAATCTTTACTGAAATTCAGCTGCAAAGCAATCTCGTTCCAGTTGGCGTTGAAGGCGAGGCTACCCAGCTTGCCTAAAAACGTCTTCAGCGCGGCAGCAGCGAGCAACTCCCCGACCGCAACCATGGTTGTCAGATGGTAAAGTAACAGGCTGTTCGAAACCAGAAAACGTGTGAAGGAACGAACATGAGGCTGGAGGGAGGCGACAAGCGCCGTGTACGCTAGAACCTTACCACTGGGAGAAGAGGAGAGGCGACGCGCGGTCTGACTGAGGTCTAGCCGTCCGCCGCGCCTGGAGTCAGGCGGCTGGCTGGATGTGAAAGGGCGGCGAGGGGCACACCAGCAGCTGCAGCTGATGCGCCAGGAGCAGGAGGCGAGCCAACTAGATGTGACGCATGGTGCCGCACGTCGCCGGGGGCTGACCACCCCTGCAACTGCTAGATGACTGGAATTTTGCGATCCCACCGAGGCACCTTCAGATCTGCGATTGATTTATAGAACGAGATCGAACATTGCTTGCTCGCGCTTTGACACTTAACAGTGCGTGCTTTTCTTTCCACTCCTGCATCAAACATATTTTTGACACAAATGAGAATTCCAGTTGTGCATACGGACGTGTAATCTTTTCGACACCGCAGTTTTCTGTGGAGTGCAAACCGACCGAAACGAGAATGGGAGGGGACGGAGAGAGAGGTGATTCGCATCGTATGTGAAGAGATCGAATGAATGTTATAAACTTACAGTATGATATAGAGTATTGTTGTTGTCGGGCCAAAGCTTTCCTTCAAACCGATCGAAGCCTACACAAAACTTCGTTGGGGATGAAAAGTGGCAGGAGCACAGAGCGCTGGAAGCACAGGCTCGCTCAACTGAGAAGCAACGGCGGAGGGAGCGCAAGAGCCCGCGGCAAAGGGCAGCGGCCAGAGCGCTAGTGCCGCCGGTGAGTGGCTGGTGACAGCAGCGACCACTACCAGCGAGATCCCGACGTTCGGAGGAGGAGGATGGGAGCCCGAGGGTGCAGGTGAGAGATTGGATGCCAAATGCTGCAGTGCGAGGAAACGAAGCGGACCATTCCTTTTGTAATCCTCTGTATAAAAGTTTGGGGTTAGATAGAAATGCATAAAACCCCTCTGTAAGTTCAGTGTTTTACAAAAAAAACCACCTCTGCATTTAAATGATTATAATCTCTAGGATAAAATCTATTTTTCAGTCTCCAACTTGCACGACAATCCGATTTGATTGGTTATCTACATATAATCCCTTATCCAGGCTATTATAGTACAATTCGTTCTTGTTTGGTTACCCGCATAAGTCTATAAGTAGGCCATCCCATAATTTGGTCAAATATAATGTTGCAAATACAACTATCCATCCTCCCTCATGTACCTGCTCTAGAGCATAAGACCAATCACACGCATATGTATAGCTTCTTATTCAGACGAATTGAACCAAATAACAGCAAATTGTATTATATATATTATCCAGGTTAAGAATACGTCGCATAACCTATGATGCAATGCAATACTAATACGATAAACCAATCAGATTCTATATTATTCTAAATATATATCTCTCAATCCATCTCAAGGCGAGGCAGCAGGCTCTCATTGCTCATGGAGCATCCATTTATTACATAAAAGGAAGGAACTTGGAACAAGTCATCAACTTGCCAAGTTGCTGATATATATTTGTCCGGCAAGTTGTTGATATACTTTCACCGGCTATAAAAACGTATCGCTTAGGACAAGAACTAGAAACAGCAAAATTATTTAGTTTGAAAACATGAAATTTATATTATAGAATATTATGAAAACAATACTTGCAAAACTTTATAATTTGAAGGATTATAAAAATGAACTCTATGAAAATTAATGGTCAAAATTATATGCATTGAGTGCCGTACAAAACTGAATAAATGTTTAGCAGAGGGAGTTTTATTTGACCACGTCAGGCGGTGAATATGTTTTAGAGATTGGTAATGCTATCATGGGGCGTCCCGGGATTGAGGGACACGGCTTTCCACTAGCTGCCTTATCCGTTCGGTCGCTCCGTCTATGCCCCTTCAAAAAAAATCTTTCGACACGCTCGGCCTTCATCGTCATGGCCTTATTTACCGCTCCATCGGACCTCCGCGCCTGACTCCAACACCCCGCCAGCCTTCCCCACTCCGCGCTCCACCGCGTTGCTCGCCTACACCGGGGCATTTGCCCACCGCGACAGCCTCCCGCTTAACCTCCAAGCATGTGCTCACCAATGGTGCGTTGGCCCAGGCCGCACCTGCTCGCTCAGGGGTGCTCGCGCAGATGCTCGCCCAGGCCACCGAGTAGGTGCTCGCCCAGGCCACCGAGCAGGTCCTCGCCTAGGGGCACACTAGCAAGCTCCATGCGCCGCCGCCGACCTCCGCGTTGGCGTCGAGCTCTGGATTTGTCCAAGCAGTAAGGTGACATTACGTGCTAAAAACGCATATTGCAAGAGTATGTTTCAAGTATTTTCATCTGGATGTTGCAAGTGTTTCATATGTTTCATATGGACGTCGCAAGTGTTTCATGTGGATGCGACAAAAGTAGATTAGGATGTTGCATATATTGCAATGGTTGTACACATATGTTGCAAGCTTTTGTTCCCAATGTTTCAGCTGTTTTCCAGACGTATGTTGTAAGTGTGTTTATTTGGATATTGCATATGTTTCACACATATGTTGCAAGTGTTTTATCTGGATGTTGTGTATGTTTCACATATATGTTATCCAGACGGACGTTGCAAGTGTTTTTTCAAGTGTTTTTGTAACTGTTTCAGATGCATGTTTCAATTGTCGTTTCATCTGCTTTCAGACATATGTTGCAAGTGTTGCATCTAGATGTTTCAAAAGCAGATCGGGTGTTGCACATCTCTCCTCGCTTTTCTGCTCCTCGCCTCAGTGTCTCTTCCTTCTCCCGGCGCCGGCTAGGCATCCGCCGCCCCCTCCCCTCTTTCTTGATGCTTGTGACATTTGGGGCACTGCAGGCCGCGTGAGACGGCACGGGAAAATGGACTGCATACACAGACCGAGCGACCAGGGCAGAGCAGGCATGGGCGTTCGGATGCGCACAACCGTCCGGACATTCGGCGCTGTCTTTTACCTGTATACCATTATAAAATATAGTCCTGACCTACACGTCACTAAAAGTTCGAACACACCTAGGGCCACTGCGCTAAACTTTTTGTCTTCTACACCATTTCGTCCACTTTCACGGGTAACGATGACTAACAGCGCTGAGAAAAGACTTAAATACCCTCAGGCTAGAGAAGCGAGATAAAGTTCTGTTTTCCATGTGTCACCCCCTAGCTGAGTGTTTCACCAAACTTATTGCCGTTGACCATTTTTTACCGTACTTATTTAATTGGTATTTAAATTATTTACAATATTTTTTAATTTTGAATATCACAAATTTGAAAGTGGCAGCGGGATCCGAGGACGGCCTGGTGGTGCGTGATGCCTCTCCTCTCATGCATCACGCCCTGGGATCCGCCTTCTCTTCGGATCAGCATCGTTTTAATCCTGACGCGTGGAGTCCACCTCGCCCTGGCGCTACATTAGAGCAAGTATAATAGCAGATTGTAAGCTGACTAAATGCTGAAGTGCAGGAGAGAGAGCAGAAGCAGACTATAAGGTACTAAGGTTATAGCCAGCTTAAACATAAAAACCAAAAAAATTATGAGCCGTCGGCCCATAGCGTCGTCTTGACGCATCTTCCTTTCACCGCCCAAACGCGATGACTTGAGTCCACGAAAGCACACAACGGGCAACAGCGCAGGCATGCCAGCCATGATCTCACGCGTCGTCCTAATAACGAACAAAAAAGAAAAATCAATCGTCACTCAGGTCATGGCTTCACTTCACTAGTAAAGCCATTTTTTTATTTGGCTTCATCTCCACGAACGGCTCCACCGATGGAGTTGGAGCCGTTTTAGTAACTCATTTGGCAAAACGGCTTCACCTATCTGTCATGCATAGCTGAGAGAGATCAGTTGTCCAAGATATCCCAGTGTACGCACATTAACATTTGCAGTTGTACGTTTCTATATGTTTTTTCATCCAAGTAAATGAATATAAAATGTGAAGTTTAAAATTTTATAAATTATAAATAAAATTCAAATATTACAAATAAAAAATTAAAAATAACATACAAAATTCGCCACCAATATGAATTCATTGCTTTTTGCATAGTACTGAAGACCTTCAGCCCAGCAGAGAAGAGCAGTCAATCCACCGTGCGCGGTTGGGTCCGAAACGAGGAAAGGATCTTCATCACCTCCTGATCTATCGGATTGCCTACCACCGCCGCTTCCATGGTCTCTCAATGGATGAGGATCCATGGCGGCGCTTCTGTGCGGGACGCGTACGAGGAAAGAGGAGAAGGTCGCGAACAGAATGACGGGTGCGGTGCTTTTTTCCCAGTGGCAAATCACGTAATTTCGTCAAGACCTAAGCGTAGGGGCGTATGGAGCTGGAGAAGGAGCCTGAAGAAGCCACTATTTTTTTGGCTCCTTCTCACCCTAAAGCTCTGTGAGAACACTTTTTTAGGGGCTTATTGATGGAGCCATTTTATTTTACTCCGTTTGGTAGAAAACGGCTCCAAACGGCTCTGAAGCCGCTGGAGAAGCCCAATCAAACAGAGCCTCAGTCGTTGCCTCCTCCACTTGTCCAGCTCAGCTTCAGTTCCACTGCCAGCCTCCTCTAAGCCAAGCGCTTCGGCTGCATGCCGACACCGCCAGTGTGTCATCCTCGCACACATAGCTCAGCGGCAGCGGCGGCGGCTCCGCTCCTGTCTCCTCCTTCATCTATCACCTCATGCCGGCGGCCGGTAAAATAGCCCAGCTCACCACACCACATCAGTGAAGCTAGCGCCGCCGCCACTGCTATTGGCTACGGCGTGGCGCTCCAAAGCATCTCGCCGAGCATGGTGGTCTCCTCCGCCGGCGACACGGCCGCCTCACGCACCCGCCGCAAGATCTCCAGCTTCGTCTCGTGCTTCTCCTGCGGGCTCAGCCCCACGCCCACCTCCACCTGCACCGCACTTACGAACGGGAGCTCTTCCGTGTCCATATCCGTGTCCGTGGCGCCGTTGCCCTCGTGACGCCGCCACAGCCCACTGGGGGAAGGCAGGCAAGGAGGAGGGAGCCGCCGGCTTTGGCATCGTCGGGCTTCACCTTTGGTCAACCGTCCTCATCCTCGACCGTGTCCGCGAGCGAGCTGCCAAGGCCGGAACGATGAAGACAGAGGAGGAGCTTCATGAGGCCCTCGGCGAGGAGCTCATCCACCACCTCCTTGTGTCTATAGTACCAAACACCACCAAGGCACTGACGGCGGGGCCCATGAGGACGGGCTCGACAAACATGTCCTTGTCGAAGCACACCGACACTAGCACCACGGCTGTGTGGGCAGCGCAGCCGTCGCCCACGACAGGGTCCCCGAGCCCAGCCTCCACTGTCGGGAACATGCCGTGGCGGAGCAGCGCGCGCTGGAGCCGTGGGTCTAACCACCCGCCCGCGGACAGTAGCCGCGCCTCAACCTCCGCGAGGAGCGTGCTGTGGCGTCCGCCCTGCCATCGCGCAGCGCAGCCACGAGGCACACGATGGCCTCGTGGTCGACCCACGCCTGGATCTCGCCGGCGACGGCGCCGGCCACGCGCGCGACAGCCCTCTGCGTGACACACCAGTAGCACCGCGTGCACAGGGACAGGGAGCCAGAGCACAGGTCAAGGGAGCACGAAGAGGTCTGAGCCGGCACAGGAGGTGGCGCAGGGCGACGAGGTCGGGGTCGCCAGCGAGGAGGTCATTGGCGCCGGCCTTGAGCGCGAGGAGTGCCTGCAGCACCGGCCCACGTACCTCCCCGGCCTCCACCCTCCGTGCGGCATCTAGTAGCGCTCGCAGCACATGGAGAGGATAGGGTCAGGGAGGGGGTATTTTGGACATTCTGACTAACTGGACCTACATGTTAGGGTTCCCAAACCGTGAAAACCAAATAGAACGTGGACGGAATGGTGTGGAAGGTAAAAAAGTTTGGCTCGATGGCACGTTGGTGCGTTTGAACTTTTTAATGTCACGTAGGTCAGGTTCATCTGTTATAATGGTATACAGATAAAAGCCTCGTAGTCTTTCCCTTTAGAGATGACCTCAATAGATGATGTATGACGTGCTTGCTGGTTGTAGATTAGCTGCTGATTCCGCTTAGGTCGTGCTTCGAGGCAACCTACTAGCTGGCGCATCTTCAGCGTACATTCAGTTGCAGCATTTCTACGAAGAAAACGCGTGGTAGGTGCGGCATGCGTGTAATTAAAATTTTGTGTACCGTGTTACACCCTCCCTCAGTTACAACCGATTCTGTTGGTCCACCCAATTGTTCACGTTGACTCAACTGCCACTATATTGAAAACTATATTTTCAATAAATCAATAGCAAGAGCAACTCTAGCAATGATCCCCAGAACAGGTTCCTGAATAGGATGTGAGGGTTTTCAATACTTTTGAGGTCGTGTTTTCTCCTAGACACATCTCTAGCAATTATCCTCAAATCAGAGCTTTTATTTTTCTAAGACCCATCTGTCAGTCACATAACTCTTGTTTTTTTTATTTTTTTCTTATATCATATTCCTCTACTTCTGTCGTTGCTGCGCATCACCAGGGGTGCCCGCATGGCCGAGGGAAGAAGGTCGCGCTAGGGCGGAGGGCATGTTGGGAGAGGGACGCTAGGACTGAGGGCGCCGCGCCAAGAGAAGGGACGCCGGCGGGTGGAGGTCATGCTAGGACGGGATAGAAGCCAGGGAGGAGGTAGCCGTGCAGGGACTGAGGACGTTGGAGAAGAGGAAGCCACCATATCTATTGGTCGGTACCCATTATTCATATTCAAATCCTTACCCACCTTATTTGGATAGGGTATGTGTAAGTTTTTTTATCCAATAGAAATAGGTAGGGGAGGGTATAGGGAGTAGATTATATATGGCTAAGTCTTTAGCTCATTAATCATCTACTAGTATAAATGGGTGGATCAAATAATAAAAAAGTATGTGGGATCCACATGTTGATTTTACGGTAAAAATCTGCGCAAAGTTGCCGTCGTCTTTTATGAGTCATCTCCAACTAGTTTTAGTCAATTTTGCAAAAATTTTAAGGTGTAAATGCAGTATTTTAATTTTAGGGTCTAGCTTTTGACATTGGGACCCACATATATAACTATTAACACTAATCTGCACAAAGTTGTTGCCTATTATAACGAGTCATCTCCAACTAATTTCAGACAATTTCACAAAAATTTTAAGGTGTGAACGCGATATTTAAATTTTAGGGTATATAGCTATTAACATGGGGTCCAAAATTCGAAATCACAATGAAGTATATTAGCTTAATTCTTGCACGATTAGGTAAAACTTAGAACCATGGAACACATGAGAATTCTTTTTTTCATTATCTCTTATTTATATTGCTTTTCATGTTTTCCAGTTTTACCACCTTGCTCTATTGGTTCCTAGGCGCAAATGGAAGAAAAATTCATGAATACTTATACAGCAATGAAACCAATGAGATGAAATTGCGCAATTTAACATCAGTTAAGCAAGGGCGTGATGAGTCTATCCTTGATTATGTTAACATATTCAGAGATATTAAAAATCAATGTTTTAATTTCACAATTTTTGAAAAAGTCTTATTGATTTGCATTTTCTTGGTTTGCACTCTCATATTAAAGAAAAGCTTGAGAACTTTGAGTTTCTCACTATTAATTAATAGTTGCAAAATTTCAGACATCAAAAGCTGAAGTAATTCTGGAGAATTTCCTAGTTCATATTATTCTAACATACTCCCTCTGTCCAGAAAAAAATGCAACTACGGGTCGCGTGCCAACAAAACTGGTTCATGTTTGACCAAATTTCTAGTGAATAATATTCACATTTACAGCTCCAAAATAATCTATTATGAAAATACATTTCGTAATTAATCTGATGATATTTATTTGATATCATAAATATTGATACCTTTTTATCTATAATTGATCGAACTGAGGATACTGAACTATGATACTATGCTAGAATTGCATTCTTTCCTGAACGGATGGAGTATATGTTTATAGATAATGCAAAAAATATCAGGCATTATCCTCCAACAAGAGGAATTAGACCAAACTTATTACATCTCAAAACACAAAACACTTGAAAGGAATCAATGACAAGTATAATTGAAAATCCGTTTCTAGGAAAAACAGGCCAACCAAAAGACGCAACGAGTCATATTGCCACATTCTCCAACTTACAGCATGCCTCAATGAAGATTGATTGTTGCACCTCACTTCATTGTAATGGGGCCTAGAATTGAAGCCAATGTGTCCCCTGAAAAGAACCTGCAAGAGATATTCGGTCTACAGAGCAGAGTTCCCATCTATGTCGGAAGGGGAGGCAGCCTGGATGGCAGCTGTGTGTCGTGGCGATACCTTGGAGCCAGAGCTGCGGGATATTGTGCAAAGCAATGCAGTGATTGTGAAAAACAGCTTGGGACTTCTTGGTAAACGCTATGAGATGGAGACTAATGTGAATGCAAATTCTCATGTCCAGGACAGTGCTTGTAAGCGGAGTAAGAATGTGGATGCTGATCAGTCGTCTCTACACCTGACGGGACCTCACGGCGAGGCCCGTCAGGAGCAATGAATATCTTCAGCTGGAACTACCGGGGGTTAGGACTCCCCCGGACAGTTCAAGAACTTGTTTCTCTGGTCAGAGCAAAAAGTCGGATGCTTGTCTTCTTATCGGGACTCGCATGAAAGGTGATCGGGTGTCGAATTTGAGATGGAGATTGGGTCTAAAACATTGTATCACGGTGGATAGTGTCAGATCAGGTGGTGGTCTGGCCCTGTTCTGGCACGAGTCAGTAGATGTCACGTTGATTGAGAAGCATCAAAGATATATAGATGTCCATGTGAGGGAGAGTCTGTCAGCGGAAAGGACTCGTATCACTTTTGTGTACGGCGAGCCGCGTATGGATCAGAGGCATGTTATGTGGGAGTTGCTACGTCGGTTGCATGGTCGGTCGGCTGATCCGTGGCTGGTAATTGGCGATTTCAATGAAGCCATGTGGGGCTATCAGCATTTTTCGGCGTGTCCTAGGCCGGAGCGCCAAATGATTGCTTTTCGGGATGCACTGGCTAATTGTGATCTTACAGACTTGGGGTTTTCTGGACTCCCTTATACCTGTGATAATGGTCGAGGTGGTAATGACAATGTCAAGGTTCGCCTGGATCGAGCTGTGGCGAGTCTGGAATGGCGTGATCTGTTTGGCGATGTCACCTTGTATCATCTGGTGTCGTCACGCTCAGATCATTGTCCACTGTTTTTGGAAGTGAGGAAAGAAAGTTGGGAACGACATAAATCGAGGATTTTTGGGTATGAAATAATGTGGAACGGCTGGAGTCTCTTGCTACGGAAGTCAAGAACGCCTGGTGTACAGATGCTAGCAGAGAAAGGCTGGGTGGTGTAGTGGCTGCGCTGAAGCATGTGCGGAACGCTTTACGCTCCTGGAGCCAGAAAAATTTTGGTATGGTCACACAGGAGCTTGAGGAACTACGTGCAAAATTGGAAGAAGCAAGAGCTGATCTGTTGTGCAGCACCAGGGAGGTTCGCCGGATATCTGACCGTATGGATGAATTGCTATATAGGGAGGAGATGATGTGGCTGCAAAGGTCGCGGATTGCCTGGCTTAAAGAGGGTGACCGCAACACGAGTTAGTTCCATAAACAGGCTGTCTGGCGGTGGCGGGCTCGTAAGAATAAGGTTAAGAAATTAAAAGACCCCGATGCCGATGGTGATTGGTGCGAAGATCCCAAACAGATGAAACGGATGGCGTCAGATTTTTTCAGTAACTTGTATACGGCAGATCCTAATGTGCAACCTGCTGAGCTTATTGATCTTATTGAGCCAAAGTTAACTGACCTTATGAATCAGGATTTGTGCAGAGAGTTCTAAACAGAGGAAATTTTGGACGCCTTGTTTCAGATGGGTCTAAGGATGAAAATGGAACAGAAATATTCTGAACTGACCGCTTTCGTTTTCTATATTATAATACCGTTTTCTAACATGAAAAATTATCAGTTTCAATTGGTTTCACAACCATTTTTTGTACTCTTTAATTGCTAAAATGTAGAAATATCCCGAACCGACTGCTTTCGTTTTTCTATATTGTAATACCGTTTTCGACCGTTTTCATCGTTAGATGAGTCCACTAAAGGCCCCCCGAGTCTGACGGTTTCCCAGCACGCTCTTCCAAAGACACTGGGAAGTGGTGAAGGATGATGTCGCTGCGGTTCAAGGTTTTTTCTGGGATGGCTGCTTGCCTCCAGGAGTAAATGATACAACTATTGTTCTTATTTCGAAGGGGTCCGAACCGGAGGAGCTCAAAGATTTTCGGCCGATCAGCTTGTGTAATGTGATCTACAAGGTAATCTCAAAGTGTTTGGCTAACCGAATGCGACCAATCCTGGATGACATTATTTTTGTTGAGCAGAGTGCCTTTGTTCCTGGGAGATTAATCACGGATAATGCCTTAATTGCGTTTGAGTGTATTCATGCTATTCAGAGGGAGAGTGGCAAGGATTTTTGTGCTTATAAGTTGGATTTGTCCAAGACGTATGATGGGGTTGATTGGGGATTTTTACAAAGTTTGTTGGAGAAGCTGGGCTTTCAGAGTCAATGGGTACAGTGGATCATGACTTGTGTTTCAACTGTACACTACTCGGTACGCTTTAATGGGGTGCTCTTGCAGTCCTCCCCGTCACGTGGCCTATGACAAGGTGATCCGCTTTCACCATTCTTGTTCTTGCTGGTTGCCGATGGTTTATCTATTCTCTTAAAGCATAAAGAAAGTCTTGGTCTTCTCGAAGGAGTAAAGGTTTGTCAAAGAGCTCCAAGTGTGTCACATCTTTTATTCGTGGATGACAGCTTGCTATTTTTTAGAGCTACTGTGGACTAGGCTCAGGTTGTTAGAGGGGTCCTTGGCATGTTCGAGCGATGTTCGGGGCAACTTCTAAGCCCCAGCAAATGCTCTCTGTTGGTGAATGAGAAATATGACCAGAATATTTCAGAGAAAGTCCGCACTATGTTGGGTGTTGAGAGGGTGGATTTCGAGGCCAAATATCTTGGCCTTCCAACCCCGCATGGCCGTGTACGCAGGGGTTTATTTCAGCCACTTGAACAACGTTTTCATAAGAGGATGTTTGCATGGAAGGAAAAAAATATCTCTCGGCAGCAGGGAAGGAGGTGCTGATAAAAACTGTTGCTCAAGCTCTACCCATCTATATCATGAGTGTATTTAAACTCCCTCTGACCTTGTGTGATGAGCTGATGAAGCAGGTGCGAAGGAGGAAGGTGCAGTGGATACCATGGGAGAAATTGTTGATGCCGAAGGGTTTTGGTGGCATGGGGTTTAAGGATCTCAGGTTGATGAACGAAGCAATGCTTGCTCGACAAGCGTGGAGATTAGTTGCCTCTCCGGACAGACTTTGTGCTAAGGTTTTGAAAGCTAAATATTATCCTCAAGGCAATTTGCTGGATAGAGCTCCGCCCGGTGAGGCCTCGCAGACTTGGCGTGCAATTGAATATGGACTAGAGCTGCTGAAACAGGGAGTGATTCATCGTATAGGAGATGGAAGGTCTACCCAGATTTGGCGGGATAATTGGTTGCCCAGGGAGTACGGTCTTAAACCGATTGGACCCAGTCGCATACTCGCATGTGCAGGTTCAGGTGGGTTCACCATCTTATTGATGACAATGGTGATTGGGATGAAACGGCTGTACGCAGGTACTTCTATCCTTGTGATGCAGCGGAGATTTTTAGTATCAAGCTTCCTGAGCAGCGTACTGCTGACTTTGTTGCATGGCATTATGAGAAAACCGGAATTTTTTCTATGAGAAGTGCTTACAGGTTAGCGGTACATAATCAGTATAGAGTTGGAGCTCCTGGCAGTAGCGCAAGTTCAGATCAGGGCCGTGCCGGATGGAAGAAGCTATGGCAGGTACGAGTGCCATCCAAGGTCTCTGTCTTTGCTATGAAAGCTGCCAATAATGGCTTGCCGACCAGAGTTAATAAGAAATACTGTCACCTGGACCAGCAGGATGTTTGTGAATTATGTGGATCACAGGAAGAAGATGTCTTTTATGCTCTTTTGGTCTGTCTGCATGCAGTAGCTCTTCGTCAGGCCATGAGGAATCACTGGCATTTGCCGGCAGAAGAGGATCTTGTCAGGACTGGACCGGACTGGTTGCTTATGTTGGTTTGCTTATGTTGGTACTGAACAATTCGTTGGAGGTACTGGCAAATTTTTTTATGTTGCTTTGGCACATTTGGAGCATTCCAAACAAGGTGGTACATGAAGGTGCATCCCCGTTCATTGCTAGTTCGGTCACTTTCCTCATTCGCTACATGCGGTCACTGTTGGAAATCCGGCAACATGACTACATGAGGATTATGTGGACCTGAAGGGTAAACGTACCTTAGAACCTGCTGCTCGTATTGAAGTTCATAATTCAGATGCCCAAGGAACTTTGAGATGGAAGCGACCGCCACAGGGGACTCTTAAAATTAATGTTGATGCTACGTTCAACCATTCATCGGGAGATGCCGCAGTGGGCGTGACGATTAGAGACTGGGGGGGGCTCCCTAAAACTAACTTCGTGGCGTATCATATCTCAGTGCAGGGATGCAGAGGAAGCAGAGGCTAGTGCGTGCTTGAGGGCGTTCGATTGGCTCTTAGATGGCCGGATGCCCCAATGATTCTCGAGTCGGATTGCTGTTCGATGGTCGCCAAGCTCTGATGCAAAGCACGTGATTGATCTGCTATTTGGAAATTCATTGAGGAGACGCGTGAAGTTGGTGATCAGCTCGAGAGGCTGGAGTGGGTTAAGATTGGTAGAGTCCAGAATATTTTAGCTCATGAGTTGGCGTAGTATGCCATTAGGTCTAGGTTGTGTAAGTGCTTTTTTGCTTGTTTTCCAGAGTGGGTTCATACACTCTCTTGTAAGGATGCTACTTGAGTCTTAATAAAGTTTCTTTTTTTGCAAAAAAAAACTACTCATTCCTTGTTAGCCAGATTGACCAACAAAAAGCCGTTGTGCCTAACGGTAAAAAGGATCTAAAAGGATCATCACTCATAGGCTCATAGCATACCAGGTATTACATAAGTGTGAAACATTTAGAGGTGGATTAATTCACAGTACCATATGGACTGCCCTCCAAAGAAACTTGGCATACATACACTCAAAAAAGAGATATTGGATGGTTTCTTGTGGTTTGCTAAAAAACAGCATGACCTATCTTCCATTCCAGTTACGTTTTGCTAAGTTATCTTTAGTGACAATAACCCCTCTTTGAAAGAACCAAAAAAATTAATCTTCAAAGGTATCTTAAGCCGCTAGACTAATTGTGACACTTTGATCCCATTACTGACCAGGAAGCTCTACACCGATTTCACTGTAATAAAAATCTCATTCTTAAGCAGGTGCTACACAAACACATCATCACGGGAATCAGCAAGAGGAGATGAAATCTACATTTGATGTATCCAAGTACGATCGTATCTTTGATGAGATTGCGAAACAGATTTATCAAATTATTGAGAGAGTAAGCAGGGCTAAGAGGCCTCCCTGCTTCCATTCCATGTGGGCCAAACTTGTGATAAACCAAGAGTACAAGGTTAAGGTCAACAACTCAACATTAGCAATTTCAACCAAAAAAATGGCAGGATACATGGAGTTGATGGCTCCTGGTCCTGGCTAACGGCTGGCTGGCGCCGGCAATGGCATATAGAAGATGGCTGACCAACTGCCAAAGTGAACGGAGTACAGCTAGCATGTGCCATTATTCTGACAGACGAGGGGCATTCGGAACAATTCAATGGCATATGCTTTCACTTATTCTACTAAAAAATGAAATCATATAAGCTAACTTGTTATGGCTGACTTTTGACGAAGCTACTTGGCATTGAGGTTGAGTGATACAGGCCAGCAAGTATAACCGTAAGATCTGATGATTACCAAGCTCGGAGTGTTTTTTTTACCACCAACTAGCAATTTGTTTTGTGTACGGTTCACAAGCAGCTAGTAGCAAGTCCGTTTCAGTAACTATTATAATAACCGCTGACCTCTGCTATTAGAATGGATCCGCATGCCGACAAGAACCCAATTAGGCCTTGGTTAGATGCATGTGTATCCATTTCAATCCACATGTGTTGGAGTGGGCTGGAATGGAACTTAGTTTAATTCCACTCCAATCCACTACACATGTGGATTAAGATGGATACATGTATATTCAAACAAGGCCTTAGGCTTTGTTTGGATGCATGTATATTGACTTCAATCCACATGTGTTGGAGTGGAATGGAATAGAATTTAGTTTAATTCCACTCCAATCCACTTTAACATATATGGATTAAGATAAATACATGCGCATCTGAACAAGACCTTAGTTGGATGAATCTGCACTAAAAGTCCTAGGTGCTTTCGTACTGTGATATTATCTTTGATAAATTATGCTGATACAAAAACAAAAGGGCGACATGCCAAAAAAAAAAAAGTAACGAGACAACAATAAAAGGTGGCTCGATCCAGCCCTCCACAATGCACAATGGATGCAATAGAGCCGTGGCCGCCTTCCGGTTCAGGTAATATCTGAATACCTCCGGCCATGGACACATCCAGAAACACAACACAAAGGATCGATCCCATTCCAAGCCTCCAAGGGGTATTCACGATATGGAACACCTGCTCATCTTGAGCTCCTTCGGGACACGATATTATGGTGGAATGTGATATGGTGGTGGAAAGACAGTTGCATCCACCGACGGGCTCGACATCCTTGTCACAAGGTTACGACTACGACGATATGGATATGGGAACGATTTCCCCGGGCTTCGACTCACTCACCGGCCGGCTGGGAAATCTGGTAGGCGAGAATGCAGGGTGCTTCCAATAACGGTGCGACTGCGGAGCCAGGAATTGAAGATAGGGGGGGGGGGGGGGGGGGGGCGCTTCGACTTACTCACCGGCCGGCTGAGAAATCTGGTAGGCGAGAATGCAGGGTGCTTCCAATGACGGTGCGACTGCGGAGCAAGGAATTGGAGATAGGGGGCACAACATAAAAAGCAAGTAAAAGATAACCAAGCTGCCATGGGTTTATCGATCTTAATAGTCATAGTCACATATTAGGACAATACTGTTATGCAAAATGAAAAGAAAGATTACATCTCTACTCACATACTAGGAGTTTCCTGGGTGAAATCTTTAACCTGGAAGTTCAGCCTTCTTCGATAAAGAATCTTTCATAAACCTGGTTACAGGGCAAGGGGCCCCTACCCATCAGATTGATCCTCTTTATTTTTGCAAGTTTTGCTTGGGAGATTTAGAACAATAGGAACAAGATGGCTATCGAGAAGAAGTTCCCGAATTCTTCATCTGACATCATCCATATTGCACTGTCGTTCATGCAGAAGTGGAGCATGCTGCTTAAGGAAAGGATCCTACATTGGATGAAGCACTTCAAACCTGCTGTACTGGTGTCCACAAACATTCATGAGATTTAGTTCCTGTTCTAGGCAGTTTAGTGCTTCTTTTGAGTTTCTGAGAAACTGGTACTCCCATTATTGTATCCGACATTTGCTTTCTTAAAAAACTGAGGTAAAACTCTTTAAAAAAAACAAGTGCTATTTAAAAAGAGGAAGGGTGGAGGCGAAAGGCAGCATGCCTTATGCCTGGGCGGTTGGGCCTGGACGGTTGGCCGTCTGCCCGTCTCGGTGGCTCGGAGGCGGAGTCTCGCCAAGTGCACGAGTCGCCGTCTGCTCGTCTCGCCGTCTCAGTGGCTCGGCCTCTGCTCCTGCCTCCTGCTCCGCTCGTCCAGTCGTCCTTCTGGCTGCTGCTTGCTGAGTGTGGAAGCTGAACAGACGAAGCCTCAGTCAAGGAACAAGATGATCAATGCGGATGGAGTACGAAGAGTCGCGCTGCGGCTAATGAACTGGGTGCAGCTTAGTGGGCTGCAAGCACTTCTTGTTGTTGGCCTCCAACTGAGGGGGTGCAGCCCTTATAAATTTACTAAATAAGCACTGAAATTTTAATACTTAATGAAGGACTAGTGGGCTGTTGGGTTGGGGGGGTGGGGGGGTGGCGGCGCAGCAGAAAAATATTTAATTAGTTATATCATTTGCTTTAAGATTCATGCAGTTTTTATGAAAAGGTCTATTAGAGTAGAACTCAACATCCAGGTATTAAATGTATTTCTTCTATTACCTTCTAGAAGATAATATATGATAGTAGTCATCTAGATCTAACAACTATTTTTTTTTGAGGAAAAGATCTAATAACTAAATAAACGGATCACAGTTACTTCTGAGTATCACAATAAAGCCCATATATTAAAACCACATATGTGTAATACAAAGGATAAAAACCCCATATAGAGTACTTCCTCCATTCCAAATTGTAAGCCGTTTTTTGCTTTTCTTTGCTTCTAGAATTCTAGATACGTACTATGTCTAGTTATATAGGAGTAAAAGCTATGGATTTAAAAAATCCAAAATGATATTACAATTTGGAATGGGAATGGAGGGAGTATTTGCTAACTTTTTTCATAACCGGATAGTGACTTCTGAGTTTCTAAATGAGTACTATTGTATAGAAAGCAAAGGTAAAGTAAAGACAATCAATTTCAATTAAATCTGTGTATTAAATATTTTCACAAGAAATTTTAATATTTATGTAACATGAGATTCTAGGACTTGCTGGAGCACGGATTGATGTGGTAGTAATAATTCTATTGTTTATCCAAACTTAGTAGTACCTAATTAAGAAGATGGATTTTTCATCACATACAAGTACAGCTTGTGTTGTCCCAGCTTCATCATTGATCTTTTGCTTTTTGCTATCCATTGACAGCCTCAAATGGTGCCATGTCAGTATCTCTGTTGACTGCTTCGACATGAATATTGATTTCAGTGGATGGTGTCCTGATGCAGAACAGCGTGTGATCCTTTCTCACCTTCTGTGATGCTGGAGAAGATCGATCCAGAAGGAAAATGTTAGGCACAGGATGAGATCTGCTAGAGAAAAAATAAAGCAAGCAGCAGATGTGTAGGCCATTGCAAATGCAGAGGGAGCTTGTCTTCATTACACAAACATGGAGTATTGGGGAACCCTGCGAAGCCACCGCCGAGTGCCTACGCCGCCGCCGCATAGATCTCCGGCGTCCAGCTTCCTACGCCCTGCAGCTCGTAGATCCAAGCTCTCTTCCACACACTCTCCCCTTCCATCCCATCTGTGCCTCCTCTCGCGGCGCGTACTGGGAGATCGGAACTTTGCTGCTGCAGCTGCCACCAGTCACGATGTGAGCTCCTGGTCGGGGACGCTGCTCGCGGCACCGCTCAATGGCCGGCCGCGGGGAGGCTCCGCACGTGGGGAAGCTCGCCGCTGCAGGGAAGCTGACCGTGGGCGAGGAGCTCCTTCTAGAAGTCGTCCGCCTCGCCGCCGACGCTAGCCCCAGCCCGACAAAGCTGCTTCCAAGCCGGTGGCGGCCGAGGCCACCAAGCTCACCGCCAAGAACGAAGGTGAAGACTGCCTCGCTCAAGCTTCCATCCCTGTCATGCTCGACCCACCACGGCTCCGGCTTCAGTCGCCGCCACCAGAAGCCTCCGCTTCCACATTCGGTCTCGGCCACCATATGGTGCTCGATTCCAACGATGAGGATGTGGATGAGGTTCTGTTGGTAGATTCGCCACCGCTGCTTCCTCGTCCCGGTGGATCCCGGACACATCCGTCGTCGCCGCCTCTCAACGCGTCACTGCTAGAGCAGGCACCCCCTAGCTGCTACAACTCCGACCACTGGTGCTCCATCCCCAACTCATCGACGACTGATGTACAGGACTCCAGGGACACTCCGCCGCCGCCACCGCCACTCAATCAACGCCGGCCATAGCCTGACGACGACCTAGTAGTGCCACCAACGCCTGAGTCAGAGCCCAGGACAAGCCCTACCTACGCAGATATCGTGAAGCGTTCTTCATCAGGCAAAAATCATCACCAGCAGCTGCAACGCCACAAGCTCAAATCAATTATCATAGATCCTTCCCGCCTTGAAGTTCGTCCCCGTCGTGCAGGTCTTCAAGTTCGCTTCACTGACAATCCTCATCTATCACCCTCTGCTATGCGGTCTTCGTGTTCTGCTTCTTCAGGCATCAATTCTTCGTGGAACACATGGGAGAGAAAGGTTGAGTGTTCACGGGAGGAGCTGCACCCCTCGCCAATCCATCGCAGTAGCAATGACGGGAGCACAACTCGCCTCTCTCCCCGCATTCGGAAGATCACCGAAGGCCGCTGCTTTATCTGCCTTGCACGGGGTCACTGGGCTGCAGCATGCCGAGATCCCATCACCTGCTTTCGGTGCCGCCGCTCAGGCCATCGTGAGCGGGATTGTCGTCAACGCCACCAACATCCCCGTCAGTCGGTCATGCCTTGTCATCCGCCTCTACCACAACACCTTCCACGAGAGGAACAATCCTCGAGTCACCAGAATGATTGTCGCACAGAGCGTCTGCACCCAAGAAGCGATGATTCTGCACTTCAGCATTTCTTCACCGAACATGCTAACTATTTTCAGCAAGAAATCAAGAAGATGCTCGACGCAAAGATACAAAGCTTGTGTAGTGGATTCTCCTTGCTGCTCAATGCACAGTTACATAAGTTGCAAGAATCTAGTGAAAAATGGATGAAGCTCGCGGAGAATCTTGTGCTTCAGTCAGGTGCCATGACAAAAGAGCTGAAGATAGCTTTAGCGTCGAATGACAATTGCTCAGGCGATGTGAACCAGTTGACAATAGCTGGTATGCAAGCACATGATGACAGACTGAACCAGTTGCACGACACGCCCCTTCATCTCAAACTCGCCAGGAGTGAAGCTGAGGCCACAACACCAAGCAAGGAACCAAAGAGTTTAAGAGACGAACATCACAGGCCCAAGGAGATTGCCCCTAGTGGCTCCCCAGTGAAAGTGGCGACAACAATCAACAAGTCTGCAGAGGTAACAATCCAGGATGTCCAGGATGCTCTTCTCCAAATAGAGATTGCTGCAACTAAGGAACCCCCTTTGAGTTCCGTTTCATGTTGCTCACCGACTCACGCTGCCAGTGGGGTGTCTGATTCACTTCTGGTCTCCTTGGCCTCAACAAATGTTGAGCCCTCCTGTCCTGCTATACTAGAGGATCAGACAGCAGGTTCACCAGCTCAAATGCTAGGCCTAGGGACTGTTGAGGCCACTACACCCACACTGAAGATCGCTCCATCCTCCCATGATCTAATGTGCCACCAGCTCGAGGATACAGAACTGACAAAGGCGACCTCGGAAGCAACAACGAGGCTCACGTGGAGAAGGTGTCGTTTTCGGCAGGGCTGCGTGTACACCAGATGTCCACGCTACGGATCCGGACGCCCCCGTCGTGACTTTGGGGCTGTTGCTGATGCCATGCCCCACATGGACATTGGAGGGCAGGGACACACTTTGCCACCTTCACCTGAGGATGGTGGCCCGACTACACGTGAAGTAGCGCTCGCAAACTTCATCCAATCAATAACCAAACCTGTCCAGCAACCCCTGCTTCCTCCACCGCAACATAGGCCAGTGAAGCCACAAAGGGAGAAGAAGAGGTCGGGCAAGCCATCCCGGCGCAGCACACGTCTAGCAGCCATTGCTTGGCCGCGTGGTGACACACAGAGTAGAGCAAGACAAGTGCTCATGAAGAGGCTGGGCGTCACACAAGAAGAAGGTGAAACTAGGGAGTCGACCTTGCTGCACTACGTCAACCTCTTCAAAGGCCCGATGTCCGACCTTGTCATCAAGTCACTAGAGGATCTCAGTGGCCTAGACGGACCATCCATGTTAGGGCAGATCGTGACGTAATGCTTCCATGCACCATCTACGCTGCTCGAGGACTCGTTCACGCCATGCTAGGCCAAGTTTTAGTAGAGGGGATGCTAGATGACTGTGAGAAGTCAGAGCTGCTCTTTCAATGAGAACATGCGGTGGGTGCTGTTGTTTTTCTGTGTCACATTTTGTGTCTAAAAGGGTTGTCGTGGGTTAGTCGGAAGGGCTTTTGTGTTCTTGGGGGATGTGTGCGTCTGTAAGGTTTTTGGGCCTGTTTTTTCCTTAAAAACTAGGTTAATTCATTTCTACTTAATTGAAAGGCAGAGCTCCTGCCATTATTTTCAAAAAAAAATACACAAACATGATTGCTAACTCAATTCAGTCGCATTTTGAATAGAGCAGTGTCAAAAGTTATGATAGGATGCAGATCAATCTACATTTCTAATTCATCGATTGGCGATGTGCAAGAGGAACTATTTAAGACTAAAGAAAACAAACCTATGTTTACCAATGGTTAGGTCCATTTTCTCCGCTCTATATGTAAATTTGGAATGTGTACTATCTTATTCTTGTCCTCCCCGAACTTGTATCTTTCCACAAGCACCGATCCGCATTTTGACAGGGTCAAAGCCTGCAATCCAGTGAGCTGTTGGATGCATGCAGATAATAAAGTAGGTCTCCACCGTGAGCTCCCGGAGGGTGGTCATCTCGCCCAACCACTCTGGCAGCATTGTAATTTTGTCACAGTTCAATATCTGTATTTTCTGGAGGGATCTCCATCCCTGAATGCTCTCTGCATTGTTCGCCTAAACGGCCGTTTAGCCCGTTTAAACACCATGTAAACGCTACACAGTGGTATGCCGTTTTCGTTCAATCACCCGTTTAGTCCGTTTAATGGACTGTTTAGCCCGAATAATGACTAAACGGTAGGTGACCGACTGTTTACCGTTTAGCGTTCAGGAAAACATTGGCTCTCTGGCAAAGGCATCTCATCAGAACAATCGTCAATAATCAATTACCCGATGTCAAAGTGTCGTAGATCGTTCCAGGATGCGGATGACAACCCACTGCTACACCTGATCTCCATTTTGGATAACGACGCAGGGACAGATGGCCCCATGATTCGATGGAAAGTTGGCAAAAGACCTTGGCGTTGTGTTCCTTCCCTACCTGATACTACATACCTGGCACTCCTTGGGATTGATGGTTCGAACCTCAATCCAAAACAACAGTGTACCTCCAAATCCTGAAGGCATGGGAATAAATTCTCCTCACAACCCACCTCCTCCCCCATGGATATTTTCAACTCCTGCTTGGTTAATGCGGACAAGGCAATCCTTCGGAGCTTTCTAAGTGATTCGGTGCACCAGATGCAAACTTCCAACCCTAGGCTCTGTATGACTGTATCCGAGAAATGTGCAGCTCTTCCTGACTCTGTAACTGATCCAGGTGCAGGTGCTCAATTTGCACATCGGAGAGCTCCACTTTCACAAGGTTTGGGAGTGATGACATCCAAAGAGGGAAATCAACACCGGTATACTTCTTTATACAAAGTATTTCGAGGCTATCATATGGCTGGAGCTTTTCTAAAACAAACTTATTAGGTAAGCTTCCTTTATAATAAGAACTCCAGTCCAAACTCAGTGAATGCAGATTCTTTTTTGCAATCAAATTCAAATCCTCTGCTTCCTCTGCTCGATTGACAAGATGAAGATCCACAATTTGTAGCTCAACAATATGAGGGCCACTTCTGCGGGAGGAAACAACAGGTCTCTGCATTTACAAGAAACATGAGAAAATAGTAGTAAGGCATGTTGAAATGGTCAAGCATGCAAGGATAAAACAGTCTGTAGCGAAATTGATTTATTAGATAACAAAAGGGACTGAACCGTGA
This sequence comes from Saccharum spontaneum, assembly GCA_022457205.1. NCBI lineage: Eukaryota > Viridiplantae > Streptophyta > Magnoliopsida > Poales > Poaceae > Saccharum > Saccharum spontaneum. Next base: position 50,534,488 of record CM039615.1, on the reverse strand, counting down.
CTAGGGGTTCATGTTGGGTTTCAATTCTAGCCTTCCACAACTTGCTTGGGACTAAAAAGGCTAAAATGCATTGTCGGTTCTCAGACTTGGTTTGATGTGCATTTTACCATATAACAAAATGCAAAGCTATATCTACTGATAATGTTAATGCTTACATACAAAAAAATATTTATCACATCAATAAGCTATCACGTGCATATAAATATTGCAATGATCGATTGTAAAATAGAAAAAAAAACTATAAATACTACAGTCCCCAGGGAGAAAACGAGGAGGGGTTGATTGGTAATTTAGGACCTGGAGTGATTTACCTCAGGTTCATAACATATATGTTTGATGTGTTTAATATTGTCATAGTCCTTTCCCAGTGTGCAACCCTCAAGGATTCTGAAATTGCACTCCTTGAGAACTAAGGTAAATTGCAACCCTCAACGACAGAGTGATTAGTTGCAGCATTTCTTATATGAAGAAAACGCGTGGTAAGTGTGGATGCGTGCATTTTTAATTTTGGTGTACCGTGTTACACCCTCCCTCAGTTACACCCTCTCTTGGTGTACCGTGGTTGAGTAATAAGAAGAATTGCGTGATCAATGTCTTTAGGCTTTCAAACTGCAAAGGGTGCGGTTCGACCCACTTGAAAACGCGACCCGCTCCTAGTTTCAGCCAACGGATCGAACCGGTTCGACCCCAAAACAAACAGGAGAGAAAGGTTCCGACCCCAATCGACCCTAGGGTCGACCCACGCGGCCTCGTCCCCAACTCCCCGCCGCCATGCCGCCACTCCTCCCGTCGCCGTGAGTCGAGCCCCGCTGCGCGGCTCCTCCCTCCCTGCGGCGCAGCTAGCTCCTCCCTCCCCGCAGTGGCGCAGCAGCCCCGCGGCGCGGCTCGTCCCTCCCCGTCGCCGTCGCCGTCGACTCCCCGCTCCGCCGCCACTCCTGCCATCGCCGTCGAGTCCCCTCTGCAGGTATGCTCGCTTGGCTCCTTCCTCTAGTGACTCGCTCCTTTTTTCCTAGTGGAGAGTCGATGCGTGCACGGATCTTGCTGGTGCCCTGCCCGCAGGGGGACGGCGGCGTGCAGGGACCCCCGAGAGATTCATTTCCCCTCTGCGATGATGGCGTCGGTTGTACTCGTGCTCCAGAATCAACGGGATCTGGTTTCATGGAAAGGCTGCCTTTTCTTCTTTCTGTGGTGCTTGTGGCGGCGTGCTGTTTTGCTAGTATCTGGTAGCTGCAAGGTCTCTCTGTATTGCTGATGGGAATTCGAGACGTCGCTGAATTGTTTATTGCTGGGCTTCAAGATTTCTGTTAGATAACCACATTAACTACTTGTAGATGGTTCCGTATTAAACTGGTTTTGTGGCATGGATTACCGGACTTCCTTATGCAGAAGTTACTAGTCCCCACTGCCCAATTCAGTGCAAATGTGTACAGTGTAACAAGTGTGGGTAGTGGGTAGCACAATTAGCTTCTCGTTCTTTTTTCATGGATGATTTTCCTTTTGTGAATCTGAATTCTGGACTGAAAACTGAAGATAAGGAGTTAGCCCTTAGCCCAGCATCTAATTGGGTTACTTTCATGTTAGTTATGTGACAATCATTGTATTTCCTAGACAGGTATCTTAGCACAATGGTGCACTTTATGACAGCCTATTGTCATGCAGTTTAGGACAATGGTACACTTCATTTTCTTCTATGCACTACAAGACAGAATTTCAAGAGAAACTTTTCTTGGAGTGGTTAACCTGATCGATATATAGCGTAACCTCATAATTATTGTCTTTTGCATGGCTGCCTCTCCTGTTATTTTCTGCCAATTTTTGGAGTTTTTTTTGTCCTACAGCTCAAATGAATGTCACTACTTTTGATTTAATCTCCAAGCATGTCTTATCTATTGAATCATTTCACTGCAGAAGTCATGGCCTCTACATTGTAGTTTTTTTAGGTTTCACCCAGCTGTGTGGCACCACTGCAGTTTAGTGGTTACCGGGTCGATGTGAGCTTGTGATTGCTAGTACTTCATCTCAAATTTGAGGGTTACACTTGCACACACCATGCAGGCTTTTTAATCTTCAGAGAAAAAAAACGCTCCTTTGTTCATTTGATCCAAGAGAAGGACCGAAGGGAAAAGGAGATAAAAGTCAGGAGAATCTTAAAGTGGTCAGGTCCATCTATGCAATGTCAATGGACCCCAGTTCTAAGTGCTTTATATATATGTGTAACATCTAACCGTTAGTGAGGAGAATTTACACAATGCAGTCATCTTCTTGATATATGTTTCTTTATATTGTAAGCTCCTATGACAAGAAGATGTCAAATTTATGTGTCTCATCCTTGTGCTGCAGATGTGCTATTATAACTGATGGTGCCTAGAAGAAATAGTTGTTGCACGCAAGCTGCGGCATGATCTTTTGAGAGTTTAAGTTGGCTTATGATGTTGGTGATGTGCTGATGCAGTCGAATGTGCAGAACCAGATAATGTGTACTATGTTGCTACTGAGTTCTAGATTGAAAAATACTTCTAGATATGTGTACTAAGTTGGCTCTGTAATTTAAGTAGCATGTCACATTTACATCATTTTGGTTTTAATTTTGCAATGAAGCTCTGTGAATTTACTGGTGGCTGTGTTAATTTTTCTGTGATGTAATTTTGTATAGTCATTTTCTGTGATTTTGGTTTTTTTTCATCATGCCAATTTGTAGAGCCACAGCACAGCATCAATGCATCATACGGCACCAGGGCCAAGCGCCAAGCCAGACCTCTAGCTCTAGGTTCCAGGCAAAAGCCAACACGTGGTGTCTCTGTACTTGTTCGGTCTCTGTATAGATGACTGGCGAACCTTAGGTGCCCCGCGGGTCTCCTGAACAGAGGAGCGGGTCGACCCTGAACCTCTTTATTACTTTAACGGGGCAGAGGTGCAGCAAAAGGTGCTCTCCGAACCGCACCCTTTGCAGGTATATTAGGCTTTACCTCCGTAGCTTTTTGGTGCAAATGAAAATTAAGAAAGGACCTTTGTTTTGTGAGATTAGATTGGAGGGGTATGGATATACTCCTTCACAGGATAGCTGGTTCGGTGTTGAACTGGAGCATTTTACGCAAGGAAGACATACTGGAGATCCTGATGATGAAAGCTGGGGAACTCAAGGTGTTGGCTGAAAGAATTCTCTGGCTGACAAAGTGAAGGACGTCCAAAAGGCTGAAAGATTCTCAAGTCATGGTACAGTGTTTTTCTCTCACAACAAATCAGCTTCGGTAATAATACTTTGAAGGCCCTGATTTTTAGGCTTTACTTTAGTAATAATAATTTTCAAATCAGGGTTCTTTTTTTTAACTCATCTCCCAGGCACATAACTCTTATTTATTTTAGTTTTTCTTTGATCATCTCCTATTCCTCTGCTTCCGTCGCTGTTGCCTGTTGTGCGTCACCAAGAGAGGCCGCACCGGCGGGGGATGCCGGTCGCTGGAGCCCGTGCCGGGATGAGGGTAGCAGCCTGGAATAAAACATTCATAAGCAGCAACGTACGGAGTACCAAAGATATAGGTATTCAAACTTCTCCGATGTACGTATGTACTCGTATGGCAGAATTCGTTCGCCATCCTCCTTGCAGAGCCAGCCCAAGGAGTCGAGCGACATTCTCGTGGTGCGTTACCCGAGACATTAGATTCACTTCCTGTCAAAACTACGCATAATTTCCTGGAGGATATGGATATGCTCGTCATGGAGATCTTCCTGGGAGCCTTGTTTATTGGATCGATTATGCATCCTTTTGGCAGCAACGGTTGTACTCCTATGACTCACTCCTCGTCAAGCGCGATGCCCTCTAGGTAATTTGCCCTGCAACCAAAATATATAGAAACAATTTTGTAATAATAGTGGGGCAAGAGGGGTTGTGGGCCATCTGCGGTATAGAAAAGAAGCGAAGAAGTCACATATCGTCCAAACGCGATTTTGTAAGATTATCCAAGCCAATAACTTATATTTTGGTGGTGCCCCGGCCGTCCTAGTGTCGTTTCTGAATTGTAGTGATCGATACCATCAAATATACTCGGCCGGTCAGCAGGTCTCACTCTCACGCTGCGAATCAACCAAGGCCAACTTTGGTCACTCCAAATCATAGAATTGGCAAGCTGACCAATGAGCAATCTCAAGCTTAAATTACTTGCCAAGCTTTTCCAACTGCCGAATAAATATAACAGTCGAATTAATTATTTGGGCAAACAGCTTCTAACAATAACATACTACAAGAGAGGTGTCAAGTTTGATTATCAACAGTTTGTTTAATTATGTTGTCTTTGCGCAGCGAACAAATTGCACCTTGTAAGGATTGGACTTGGGCCAAGAAAAGAGGAGACCTGTACTTGATGTGGGCCAAACTTTCATTGACTAAGCATCATGAGCCACATTTGTGTTGCGTTCCTGAACCGATTGATTCAAGAACTGATAACTTGAAGTGGAATCTTGACTGCGAAGAGCATAGCAGGGGATTGGGAACCGGATGAACTGGAGGAGGAAGAACAGAACGAGAGAGAATCAGGATTCAGATTTCTGTTATTGCTTATCGATTCAGTTACAGACCCCAGCGCCTTATATACCGACGCCGGTTTATAGGGCCAACTTGGCCAGACCTCAGGACACGCAGGCCCATACTTGACAGCCCAAAGGGAGAAATACCAGCCCACTTAGCCACTAATGCTACTGGTCGTAACATTGTTCCCCTCCTTTAGACGCAGCTTGACCCCAAGCTGGTGCATCAGGATACCTTCGCCACAGGTCCTGCTCTTCTTCCCAGGTTGTCAGTCTTGGAGACAGCGAATCCCACTGCACACATAACTTGGACGTTGCAGATCCACCCGTAAGCACCATCCGGCGGTCTAACACAGCCAATGGAGATATCTTCTCAGACGGATCATCAGGTATATCAGAAATATCAGCCTAGATCATGACTTGAGGTGGAACCTGTTTCTTGAGCTGGGAAACATGTAAGACAGGATGGATCTTGGCTTGTGGTGGAAGCTCAGCTTATAAGCTACCTGTCCAACTCGCTGCAAAACTCTGTAAGGGCCGTAGTACTTGAACAGTAGCTTGTTGTTACCTCTCGGCGCCAAAGAAGATTGGATGTATGGTTGAAGCTTAATGAACACCATATCACCAACTTCAAACTGTCTCTCAGAGCGTTTGCCATCAGCCTGAGCTTTCATTTGCTGTTGTGCTCTTAGGAGCTACTACTGGATCAATTTAGTCAGCATGTTTCTTTCAGAGAGCCACTGTTCCAAATCAGGAACTAAGCATTGTTGGGGATCAACAATTCCAAAATGTCTAGGTTGGTGACCATAGAGGACCTCAAATGGAGTTCTCCCAATAGCAGATTGGAATGTTATGTTGTACCAATATTCAGCAAGAGATATCCACTTACTCCAAGCTTTGGGACAGGAGTGCACTATGCACCTAAGGAATGCTTCAACACACTGGTTGAGCCTTTCAGTTTGACCATTTGATTGAGGATGGTATGCTGAACTCATTTGAAGCTAAGTATCAGATAACCTGAAGAGCTCTTGCCAAATCTTAGCAGTAAACACTCTATCTCTATCTGAAATAATTGATTGTGGCAATCCACGGAGTTTGTAGACATTGTTTAGGTAAACTTGTGCTACTTGCAGAGCTGAGTATGGATGGGACATAGGAATGAAATGGGCATATTTGCTGAATCTGTCAATCACTACCAACAACACATCATAAGAATTGGATTTGGGTAATCCCTCAATGAAGTCCATACTTACAAACTGCCAAGCTTGAGATGGAACTGGTAAAGGTTGTAGCAACCCAGGTAGCTTGACATGCTCAGATTTAGCCTGCTGACAGATCTGACAGACTTGTACATACTCAGTGACAGAAGTCTTCAAGTGTGGCCAGGCAAAAAGTGATTTCACTCTATGATATGTGGCATTAAACCCAGAATGCCCTCCCACAGCACTGCTATGTAAGGCTTGCAGAATGTGCCTCTGAGCTAAGGCATTTGTTCCAACCCATATTCTGTTCTTGTATCTGATGATGCCATTTATCAAGGTAAACCCTTTATCATTTGGGGACTGAATACATAACTCAGTGAGTTTGGCTTTAGCATCAGGATCCTCCAAGTAACCATCCTGTAAAATTTGAAGCCAACTAGGATTCCCCACAGAAATTGCCAGAACTGCATCTTCAGGGTCAGCCATCCTAGAAAGAGCATTAGCAGCTCTGTTGGTCAAGACTTGCTTATACTGAATTTTGTAATCAAGGTCCATCAGTTTTAGCATAGCTTTTTGTTGCAGTTTGGTTGTTGCCCTCTGTTCTGTCAAAAACATAAGGCTCTTGTGATATGTTCTTAAGATGAACTGTTGATGTTGGATATATGGTCTCCATTTCTCAATTGCCAAAAGAACAGCCATGTACTCCTTCTCATAGGTGGACAGGCCTTTGTTCTTGTCACAAAAAGATTTACTCAGATAAGAAATTAGATGTCCATCTTGCATCAAAACTGCTCCCATACCAAGATCACTAGCATCAGTTTCCACTATAAATGTCTTGGTAAAATCAGTGAGGGCTAGAACTGGAGCTTGCACCAGGGCAGCCTTAAGTGCCTCAAAAGCTTGCTGTTCTTGGGTGCCCCAATGAAACTTGGTCTCCTTCTTGAGCAACTAGGTGAGTGGACTGCAAATAACTCCATAATTCTGGATAAATCTTCTATAATATCCTGTCAGGCCAAGGAACCCCCTGAGTTGCTTGACTGTTTTGGGTAAAGGCCAAGTAGAAACTACAGACACCTTAGTTGGCTCAGTAGCAACTCCATCACCAGAAATTATGTGGCCCAAATATTCCAACCTTGATTTGGCTATCTCACACTTGGATGCTTTGATGTAAAACTGATTGTCAGCCAAAGTTTGAAGCACCTGCTGAAGGTGGACAATATGCTCTTCCAAGGTCTTGCTATAAATGAGGATGTCATCCATAAAGACCAATACAAACTTTCTCAAATACTTTTCAAGCATTCTGTTCATAATGCTTTGGAAAGTTGCTGGAGCATTAGTAAGGACAAAGGACATGACCTTGAATTCATATAATCCTTGATGAGTCTTGAAAGCTGCCTAGAACTCATCAGTGCAAGCCACTCTAATCTGATGATACCTAGACTTAAGATCTAGCTTTGTAAACCAACAAGCACCAGCCAACTCATCTAACAACTCATCAACAACCGGTAAAGGATGTTTATCCTTGACAGTTATAGCATTGAGATGCCTATAGTCAACACAGAATCTCCAGGTACCATCTTTCTTTTTTACTAAAAGCACAGGAGGCCCAAAAGGGCTGGTACTATGAGTGATAACTCCAGTTTTTAACATTTCCTTGATTTGTTTCTCAATCTCATTTTTCTGTTGGGGTGAATATCTGTATGGCCTTGCATTTATAGGTTGTGCTCCAGGGATCAGGGGAATGTGATGATCTTGAGCTCTGACAGGAGGCAACTGTGTTGGTTCCTGGAACAATTGACTGAATGTGCTGAGCACCTCTTTAATTGCAGCAGGGGCATCATCGAAAGGTAATACAATGTTTCTAGTAGCTGACTCTCTTCCTTTGGTGATGTTGATAACCTGGACGGTTTGCAACTGACCTTGGCGCCTAATGAGCCCTTTTAGCTTTTTTGGAGCAATTGGGGTACGTACAGGTCCCTCAGGTAATAGGCCTTGTAATTGAATTTGCTGCCCTTTGTGAGGAAACTTCATGATCTTCTTTTGCCAATGGATCCAAGTGGGGCTATGATCCTCCAGCCAGTCAGCTCCAAGGATAAGATCATAGCACTTGAGTGGCAAGATTCTTGCATCATAGCTAAAAGTGTGGCCTTGCATCAACCATGTAAGCTATGGAACAACAGTAGCAGATTGCATAGGAGAACCATCTGCTGTAGAGAATGTCATCTGATCACAGCCCTGAGTTGGCAGCCTACAATTAGTGATAATTTGATCCTTGATGAATGTACCCACTGAACCAGAATCAACTAAGATCAGAATCTCTTGTTTGCCAATAACCCCTTTGAATCTGATGGTTTGTCTCCTGGCACATGATGTTTTAACAATACTTCCATCAGGTGCAACTGAAACTGCCATCACTGTCTCCTCCACAAGCTCGGGTTCAGGCTCATCCTCATCATCTGAATTAGCTGACAGCTGAAGCACTTCCATGATCTCCTGAATGACATGCAAAGGGACTTGTGTGGGACATCTATGATTCCTGCCTATCCACTTTTCTCCACAGGTAAAGAATAGCCCATTTGCTTTTCTGTGAGCTTTGAGGTTCTCCCAAGATGAATCCACATTTGTCCTTTCTTTATGAGGTTGCTCTGTCCTTGGTGCACTATGCTGCTTGACAGTGTTGGACAGAGACCTGTAACTGAACTTAGTCTGCTCCCTCTGATCTGCCTTAGAATGAGACTTGGATTTAGCATTATCCAGTTCGGCTTCCTGCAAGAGTGCCAGGGTACTTGCTGCCTCCAAATCCTTTGGGCGATGCAGAATGATTGGCGCCCGAATCTCCTCTTTGAGACCATTCAAGAACCGAGTCACAAAGAAGACATCGTCATATGCGGGGTTGTACAGCAAGATGCTATGGGCCAACTGCTCAAATTTGGTATGATATTCAGCCACTGAACCAGTTTGCTTGAGATTGTCCAACTGCTTCATATGAAGTGGGTACTGATCCTTGTCGAAATGAGCACACACTGCTGTATGATGTGCAGACCAAGTCTTCAAACGCCCCCTTGTCACACCCATTTATCGACCAAATGGAATGCTTACCCTTATGTGCGCCCAGAGATCAATCACACATAGGTTCACAAATTATAACAGAAGTATCATGGCAAATGTTATTACATCACGATATTTAAACACATAGTCTTAACACAAATGTAGCGGAAGTATAAATAAAAATCTCTCTCGTGGTAGCTCCAGTCACAGGTACATTGACTGGTTGACAGCAAGACTAGTAATCCTCAGGGAAGTAGGCGTAGTAGTCGCTATTACCTCCATCTGTTACCCATCCGGGATTTTTATCCAAATAAGAAGAATAAACAAGCGTAAGTACATCTCGTACTCAACAAGTGTAACATGGGGTTCATGAGGCTCAAATAGGCATAATCATTGGTTTATCTGCATGTAGCTTTTAGTTAACATGATTTTAGCATATCAATAGCATCAATAGGTCTCAATGTAAACAATAAACATATGATCCATGTGAAATGATTAATGAATAGCAAAAACATAAACATAAACAATTATTCAACTATTCCATAAGGGTCCAAGGCCACTCGTGACCGTGAGCATGGCTGTTATAACAGTTCTACACTCTGCAGAGGTTGTATACTTTCACTGTGAGTCGTGTTACCCAAATGCCCGGGTTAATTACTCCCAAAACACTACCAAGGTGAGCAGGCAGGGTAAACACTATGAAGTCTTTCGAAGGTTCGTCTAACAAGTTAGGGCCATTAGATTCACTCGGCAAACAGATGCAGAGCCCCCCTTCCAAATGGCACATTGACCCGCAGCCTATACACATAAGGACAGAGGCCGCACTATACCCGATTCGTCAAGCCATTCTTACGCCAAAAAGGTTACCTCTAACAAGCTAGAAAAGGTCCTTCTATATGACTAAAGCCAGAGCCATATAGCCCCCACAGTTGTACTGTAAATCCCGGATTGTCGCTTATAGATGAGTCCTTATGGAGAGCAATTAGAGCATCAAAAGCAACACACATGCTCTAATCCCCTTTATACAATAATCAAAATCATATTTTAATGTTTATTGCATATTCCCCTAATCAATTTACATGATCATAGTCCATGTTTAAGCACTAGCCATACTAATCAATGCATCATAATGGGTACCAAGGTATAGGATCAATCACTAAGTCATCCTTAACAAGGAATAAATGCATAATGACATTAATTGCATAATGTGGATAGGACAACAAGGATAATCCCATGCTATACTTGCCTTGCTCAAACTGGTCCTGAAGATCTTGCTCGTAGTAAGGCTCTTGATCTCCAACGAATTGCTCACCGTCTATACTCGATCAACCATTATCAACAACACACATCCAGAGACAATCATGCATAGACAAACAGGACTATAATTAGAACAATACACCAACAGTAAGAAAATAAGATAAAAAGTCTTTAAAATGAATCTACAACTCGCTAGGATCACACAGACGCGAAGATCACGAAAAACGGATCTAAAACGACAAAGTTATGAATTTCCGAAGATTTCCTATAGAAAAATAAATACTTTAATTAAAACTCGAAAATAAATTAATCTAAACCTACTGTACAGTTACATCATTAGATAGAGCTCGCGAATATGAATCTAACGCAATTTGAATGGATCAAATCGGAGTTAAAACGAAGATTCTACGGCTAAATCAATCTGAGTGGCAAAACTGTAAATATGAGAAAGCGTATTTTTCTTTTTCCGAAACGAATTACGTTTTCATTTAATAAAAACGTATTTTCCAGAATACGCTTTGGACCACGGGTTACATATTTGAAAACTCCAGGGACTCTTTAGCAAAAACGTCAGCCGAACCGGTACGTTCTAATCTAAGCCGTCCGTTTTAGATCTGACGGTCCAGATCAGTCGGTGGAGGGAACGGGCGGCGCTCCGGCCGGACTTCGGCCGCCGGCGAGCTTCCACGGCGGCGCCATCACTGGAGAAAGATAGAACACGGCTCCGGCCACCAAACAAGGAAAGGAGAACACCGGGAGGTCGAGAAACTCACGGCGAACTCACCCCGCGTGAAGATAGGGCCGGGGATGATCGGAAGGCGGCGGCTAGCTCACGGTGGCGGCGATGGCGGCGGTGGCTCTTGCGGTGGCTCGACTGAACGACTAGAGCGGCTCCAAAAGGGTGGGATGCGTGCGGTATGATGCGGGGGTCGCGTTTTATAGCTCGGGGGCGTCGCTAACTATGGAAGGGAAGGAGATCGAGCCGCCAAATCGAATCGGAGGAGGAGGGAAAGCGAGCTCGCGGTTGGAAAGCTGGAGGAAGAAGAAAGGAAAGGGAAGGCAGTCGCTGACAAGCGGGTCCCACCTGTCGGCGACTCAGAGCGGGGAATCGGCCGCGCGCAAGACGGGCCGGCTTGCTGGGCTCGGGCTCGGCCCAGGAGAAGAAGGTGGCGCGGGAGAAAAAAAATGGGCCGACTGCAGCTGCGGATGAAGAAGCGGCCCGGGAAGAAGAATTCCTTTTCTTTTTCTTTTCAGAATTTTCAAATCCATTTTTCAAATGATTTTCAAATCAAATTTGAATTTGATTCAAACCACTCAACACAAAACTCCAAATGCAGCAGCATGAATGCTCAATCATGTTTCTACCCTTATATTTGATTTTAAATTTATAAAAATTATTCTTATTCTAAATTTGCATGCTTCACAAAAATAAATATAAAAATCACATTTTCCCTATTTTTCTTTTCTTCAAATTTTAAGGTGTTACAATTCTACCCCCCTTAAAATGAATCTCGCCCCGAGATTCGACCGGTGCTTACTCAAACAGTTGCGGGTAGGTTTTTCTCAGATCCTCTTCTCTTTCCCAAGTAGCCTCTTCTGCGGTATACCGATTCCACTGTACTTTACACATTTTGATTGTTCTACTTCTTGTGACTCTGTCTGCAGTCTCCAAAATCTTAACCGGAAACTCCTCATATGTAAGATCCTCTTTAACAGTGAGTTCCTCTATCGGAATCTGTTCTTCTGGTACTCGTAAACATTTCTTCAATTGTGACACATGGAACACATCATGTACACCTGCCAGACTCTCGGGTAATTCCAATTGATATGCCACTTCACCACGTCTCTCTATAATCTTGAAAGGTCCAATATATCTTGGTGCTAATTTACCCTTCATGTTAAATCTCTTCACACTTCTCATGGGTGACACTTTCAAGTAGACATAATCTCCTACCTCAAAAGTCAACTCCCTTCTGCGAGTATCAGCATAACTTTTCTGTCTAGACTGGGCTATTTTTAGATTATCTCTAATCATTCTTACTTTCTTTTCAGCATCCTTTAATACATCAGGTCCAAACACTTGACTTTCCCCTGTCTGATTCCAGAACAACGGGGTTCTACACTTTCGTCCATACAGAGCCTCAAACGGTGCCATTTGAAGACTCTTCTGGTAACTATTGTTATAAGAGAACTCTGCGTATGGCAAACTCTTATCCCAGCTAGTACCATATTGTAGAGCACAAGCTCTCAACATATCTTCCAATATCTGATTAATTCTCTCTGTTTGACCATCTGTCTGAGGATGATAAGCTGTACTGAAATTTAGTTTGGTCCCCAATGATTCATGTATCTTTTGCCAATAATGAGATGTAAACTGAGTACCTCGATCAGACACAATCTTCTTAGGGACTCCATGTAAACTCACTATTCTTTCCATATACAACTCTGCCAGTTTCGCACTGCTATATGTAGTCTTCACAGGCAGAAAATGAGCAACCTTAGTCAGACGATCCACTATCACCCAAATTGAATCATATCCTCTTTGAGTCCGTGGTAACCCAACTATAAAATCCATACCGACCTCTTCCCATTTCCACTCGGGTATCTGCATAGGTTGTAACAATCCTGCAGGTCTTTGATGTTCCGCTTTCACCCTTTGACAAGTGTCACACAAAGCAACATACTCAGCTACGTCTCTCTTTAAACCATACCACCAATATTTCTCTTTCAGATCTAAATACATCTTAGTACTACCCGGATGTATGGAATAAGCTGACTCATGAGCTTCACGCAGAATTGCCATTCGGATTTCCCTATCTTCGGGCACACACAGCCTTTTCCCAAACCATAGCGTACCATTTTCATCCTTACGAAATCCTGGAGATTTTCCTTTCGCTATGTTTTCAGCTATCTCTCTCAACTTTTCATCCTTCTGCTGACTTTTACGGATTTCTTGCTCCAGAGTAGGCTCCAATACTAGTTCCACTGCATTAGTAGTAAATCCTAAGTTCAGATGCTTACACTCAGCACACAATTCCTTTGGCATAGGCATTACTTGTATTTCATTTGCATAACTCTTCCTACTAAGAGCATCAGCAACAACGTTAGCCTTTCCGGGATGATAATGCACCTCTAGATCATAGTCTTTTATCAACTCCAACCATCTACGCTGCCTCAAGTTCAGATCTGTTTGAGTAAAGATATACTTGAGACTCTTGTGATCAGTGTATATATCACTCTTGTGTCCAATCAAATAATGTCTCCATATCTTTAATGCATGAACCACTGCAGCTAATTCTAAATCATGAGTAGGGTAATTTAACTCATGCTTTCTTAACTGCCTTGATGCATATGCCACAACTCTACCTTCTTGCATCAGAACACATCCCAATCCCAATCGAGATGCATCACAATAGATAGAGAAAGGTCTATTCAGGTCTGGCAAAACTAAGACAGGTGCAGTAGTCAATCTTTTCTTTAATTCCTCAAAATTAGCCTGACACTTCTCGGACCACACAAACTTGGCATTCTTCTCCAACAATGCAGTCATTGGTTTTGCAAGCTTGGAAAATCCCTCTATAAATCTTCTATAATAACCAGCCAATCCCAAAAAGCTACGGATCTCACTTGCATTGATAGGTGGTTTCCAGTTCAATACATCTTTCACCTTGCCAGGATCTACTGATATTCCTCCATTTGAAACGATGTGACCCAGAAAAGAAACTTCCTTAAGCCAAAACTCACATTTACTCCTTTTTGCATATAATTGGTGTTCTCTGAGCTTCTGCAAGACCAACCTCAAATGTTCAGCATGTTCTTCCTCCGTCTTGGAAAACACTAGTATATCATCAATGAATACCACTACAAACTTGTCCAGATATTCCATGAACACCTTATTCATTAAATACATGAAGTATGCAGGAGCATTAGTCAAACCAAATGACATCACTGTATACTCATATAACCCATAACGTGTAGTAAATGCTGTCTTGGGTATATCCCTGGCACGAATCTTCAATTGATGATATCCAGAGCGAAGGTCAATCTTGGAGAATACACAAGCTCCTCTCAACTGATCAAACAGGTCATCAATTCTAGGCAGTGGATACTTGTTCTTAATGGTAACCTCATTAAGAGATCGATAATCTACACACATCCTCTGAGTTCCATCTTTCTTATTCACAAAAATCACTGGTGCACCCCATGGTGACGAACTAGGACGAATAAAACCCTTATCCTGTAACTCCTTAATTTGTTTCTTAAGTTCTTCTAATTCATTTACTCCCATTCTATATGGACGCTTAGCTATAGGTGCAGTTCCAGGTAATAATTCAATAATAAATTCAATGTCACGGTCTGGTGGCATACCTGGCAAATCCTCCGGAAACACATCTGGGAACTCCTCCACAACTGGATCCTCCTGATTGGCACCATCATTGAGCTGGTTCACTGTAGCGGTCGCTTGTTTTTGCACTTTGACTTCAACCCTGATCCTATCCCCCTTTGGTGTAGTCAGCACAACTGATTTATCCTTACACTGAATCTCTGCTTGTTGTTGCATCATCCAATCCATTCCCAGTATAAGATCAATCCCAGCTGTCCTCAATACTATAGGACTAACTGAAAACTCTACCCCCCTTAAGTTGAGACTAATGGAAAGACAGCGATAAGATGCTGGCATGCTTCCACCAGGTGAGTTTACTAAGATAGGGTTCTTCATGGCACACAAATAGATTCTATGTATTCTAACAAATGATTGTGATATGAAAGAATGTGATGCTCCAGAATCAAAAAGAACAGTGGCGGGAGTAGAGTGAACATCGAACGTACCAAGCATAACTTCTGGCTCCTCCACTGCAGTTTCCTGGGACAAGTGATTCACCCTTCCCGAGTTAAGTGCGGGCTTCTGGTGGCTGCTCTATCTCTGGGGAGTCTGCTGGTTAGGCTTCTCCGGGCAGTTGTAAGACAAGTGACCTTCTTTTCCACAACGGAAACACCTGTTGGGAGTATTGGGAGCACTGGTCTTTGTAGGAGTGTTGTTGGAAGGACCCTGGCGCTGCACTTGATTCCCATTCTGCTGTGGTGGGCGTTGGTTGCTACTCTGTGGCTGAAATGGGGGACGTTGAGGGAACTGTCCACGAAATGGGGTCTGACCACGGTTCCACTGTCCAGAAGGAGGTCTCTGCTGAGTATTCTGTTGAAAGCCAGTACGTGGACGGGTGTTGCTATTGGAGGCTTGTCCCTGTAACCTCTTCCTCTTAGCATCCATTTCTTTGCGCTTGTTATCCACCACAATAGCGCGGTTCACAAGCGTCTGAAAGTTGGGATAGGTATTGGACATCAACTGCAACTGTAGTCCATCATACAATCCCTTCAAGAAGCGGCGCTGCTTATCATTGTCATTGGCCACCTCATGTGGAGCATATCGTGACAATTGAGCAAACTTGTCACGGTACTCAGCTACAGTCATTGACCCTTGGGTCAGGTTCCTGAATTCCTCCGCCTTCAATTCTATCATCCCTTCAGGTATATGGTAAGCCCTGAAGTTCTCTCTAAACTCCTGCCAGGTGACTGCAGGAGCATTAGCAGGACGGCCATACTCATATGACTCCCACCAATCTTGAGCTTCTCCCTGAAGTTGCCCAGAAGCGAACAACACCTTCTGTCGGTCATCACATTGTGCAATGGTGAGTTGTTTCTCCACAGCACGAAGCCAATCATCGGCCTCCAAAGGATCAGCAGCATGTGTGAACACTGGGGGACGACCCTTCAAAAATTCACCACGCTTATCACGTGGTTGAACTCCAGCAACTGGCTGATTCTGCTGATTCTGCACCAGTTGTTGCATCAACTGCGTCTGTACTGCCAGCAACTGCTCGATAGTTGGTGGCGGTGGTGGTGGTGGATTCGGGGGAATGTTTCCACGACCTCTGCCTCTTCCTCTTCCGGCCATCTGCCACCCATAAACATGCAAACTTTAAGAAATCCAGGTTATCAACCACTTATAAGATTAAGAATGAGATCTGAAAGTTTTCTGGACGAGTAGCAATATTGACAGTTCAGTATTTCAATCATATCTCGGGCTACAGAAGTCCAAAAGAGGCGTGCTTTATATGGTTGGAAAGCTTATGAAATTATCCACAATTTCTATTCAGACCTCAAGACCAGATTATGTCGTTAAGTCTATGAAAAATAAGGCGTAACAGAAACTGTTCCAGATTCCAGACTGTGCAGAAACTTTAACTTGTGAAAATTATATCTCTCGAACCAGATTAGATAAAAAGGTGATTCCAGTGGCATTTGAAAGATGCTTGAGTCTAGTTTCTCTAATAAAAATTTCATAAATATTGCACGAACCATTTTTAAACTATAGCAGAAACATCAGAGACTGCTCCAGAAAACAGCAAGGACAGAAACGAGATATTATCAAACCCAACTATTATTCCTTGACTAATAAACTTATTATTCTTAATAATGGAACTTGTAGACATGCCTACAAGTCCAGACACTCAAACAAAGATCCAACTCACACATAAGCATAATAATAAAGCAACTAGCACACCAAGGTTCAAACCACACGACAGACTCGACTGACTCAACTGACGTTACTAAGAACGTTCTCATTACATAAAAGGACTCCTACTTCCTAAGGAAGTGGCTCATGCTCTAACTTCTCGTAGATCTTGGGCATGCCTTGGTTTGCTCGGAGCTCATCAATGGTTGCTTGGCATCTCTTGATAGTCTTCCCTTGTGTCCTCACCATCTCTTCTAGTTGCAGCTTCCTGTCCATCATGTCATAGACAAAGTTCACCATCACCCGAGGTAGTGGCTCTAGCTACACTGGATCTGTCATAGCCCAACCAAGCTCGGGGTGTGCATGAGGAAGGAAGCGATGGATGTCATGCTTCATGAGGTTAAAGCGAAGATAGCGAAGACCCATACATGCTTCAAAAGCAGCATCTTCAATGCTATCCTCTATGGTGGCTCGATGTCCCACATGAGAGAACATCCTGTCCAGCTGATATGCCCCCTTGTCTTGCTTGTGTGCAAAGATGCTTGCCCTTGCCTTCCAGTACGTGCTCTCTAGTGGATGAGTGTACTCCCAGCAGACGAACTCCACAGCTGGATGCCAATCCGCGAAGTAAGTAGTGAGCATCCCCACTAGGCGAATATGAGAGACAGCATCCCCTCCATTCCTGTGGTAGATCCTCACAGTCCACCCCATTGGAGGAGGTGGCATATCTTCAGGAGCTTCATGTGGTGGAGACGGAGGTTGTTCTCCTCCATTATCTTCCTCCTCACCATCTTCAATCTCAACGATTTCTGGATCTTCTTCAGGCTCAATCTCTTCCTGGGGAGGTGCTGGTGCTTGGACTGGTGCTACAGGGGTCTTCTCTTGTTCCTGAGGTTCTGGCTCTTGTGGCTCTTCAGTTGCAAGCAGGGCACGAGGTGGGTAGTATCCTCCAAAGCTGATGCGGGCAGTCTTACGGTCACGAGTCATCTACAGAATTTTTAGATGAAGTTAGAATAGAGGCAAAATTTCGTAATAGAATGAGACATAAGAAGCATAAAAATTTATCAAATAACAAGAGCAAGATAGTGAGCATAAAAATAGTGTAAAGATGACACTACTTCGACCATTGCTAGCTAGGCTTGCGTCCTACAGTCAACAAGAGCTCTGATACCAATTTGTCACACCCATTTATCGACCAAATGGAATGCTTACCCTTATATGCGCCCAGAGATCAATCACACATAGGTTCACAAATTATAACAGAAGTATCATGGCAAATGTTATTACATCACGATATTTAAACACATAGTCTTAACACAAATATAGCGGAAGTATAAATAAAAATCTCTCTCGTGGTAGCTCCAGTCACAGGTACATTGACTGGTTGACAGCAAGACTAGTAATCCTCAGGGAAGTAGGCGTAGTAGTCGCTATTACCTCCATCTGTTACCCATCCGGGATTTTTATCCAAATAAGAAGAATAAACAAGCGTAAGTACATCTCGTACTCAACAAGTGTAACATGGGGTTCATGAGGCTCAAATAGGCATAATCATTGGTTTATCTGCATGTAGCTTTTAGTTAACATGATTTTAGCATATCAATAGCATCAATAGGTCTCAATGTAAACAATAAACATATGATCCATGTGAAATGATTAATGAATAGCAAAAACATAAACATAAACAATTATTCAACTATTCCATAAGGGTCCAAGGCCACTCGTGACCGTGAGCATGGCTGTTATAACAGTTCTACACTCTGCAGAGGTTGTATACTTTCACTGTGAGTCGTGTTACCCAAATGCCCGGGTTAATTACTCCCAAAACACTACCAAGGTGAGCAGGCAGGGTAAACACTATGAAGTCTTTCGAAGGTTCGTCTAACAAGTTAGGGCCATTAGATTCACTCGGCAAACAGATGCAGAGCCCCCCTTCCAAATGGCACATTGACCCGCAGCCTATACACATAAGGACAGAGGCCGCACTATACCCGATTCGTCAAGCCATTCTTACGCCAAAAAGGTTACCTCTAACAAGTTAGAAAAGGTCCTTCTATATGACTAAAGCCAGAGCCATATAGCCCCCACAGTTATACTGTAAATCCCGGATTGTCGCTTATAGATGAGTCCTTATGGAGAGCAATTAGAGCATCAAAAGCAACACACATGCTCTAATCCCCTTTATACAATAATCAAAATCATATTTTAATGTTTATTGCATATTCCCCTAATCAATTTACATGATCATAGTCCATGTTTAAGCACTAGCCATACTAATCAATGCATCATAATGGGTACCAAGGTATAGGATCAATCACTAAGTCATCCTTAACAAGGAATAAATGCATAATGACATTAATTGCATAATGTGGATAGGACAACAAGGATAATCCCATGCTATACTTGCCTTGCTCAAACTGGTCCTGAAGATCTTGCTCGTAGTAAGGCTCTTGATCTCCAACGAATTGCTCACCGTCTATACTCGATCAACCATTATCAACAACACACATCCAGAGACAATCATGCATAGACAAACAGGACTATAATTAGAACAATACACCAACAGTAAGAAAATAAGATAAAAAGTCTTTAAAATGAATCTACAACTCGCTAGGATCACACAGACGCGAAGATCACGAAAAACGGATCTAAAACGACAAAGTTATGAATTTCCGAAGATTTCCTATAGAAAAATAAATACTTTAATTAAAACTCGAAAATCAATTAATCTAAACCTACTGTACAGTTACATCATTAGATAGAGCTCGCGAATATGAATCTAACGCAATTTGAATGGATCAAATCGGAGTTAAAACGAAGATTCTACGGCTAAATCAATCTGAGTGGCAAAACTGTAAATATGAGAAAGCGTATTTTTCTTTTTCCGAAACGAATTACGTTTTCATTTAATAAAAACGTATTTTCCAGAATACGCTTTGGACCGCGGGTTACATATTTGAAAACTCCAGGGACTCTTTAGCAAAAACGTCAGCCGAACCGGTACGTTCTAATCTAAGCCGTCCGTTTTAGATCTGACGGTCCAGATCAGTCGGTGGAGGGAACGGGCGGCGCTCCGGCCGGACTTCGGCCGCCGGCGAGCTTCCACGGCGGCGCCATCACTGGAGAAAGATAGAACACGGCTCCGGCCACCAAACAAGGAAAGGAGAACACCGGGAGGTCGAGAAACTCACGGCGAACTCACCCCGCGTGAAGATAGGGCCGGGGATGATCGGAAGGCGGCGGCTAGCTCACGGTGGCGGCGATGGCGGCGGTGGCTCTTGCGGTGGCTCGACGGAACGACTAGAGCGGCTCCAAAAGGGTGGGATGCGTGCGGTATGATGCGGGGGTCGCGTTTTATAGCTCGGGGGCGTCGCTAACTATGGAAGGGAAGGAGATCGAGCCGCCAAATCGAATCGGAGGAGGAGGGAAAGCGAGCTCGCGGTTGGAAAGCTGGAGGAAGAAGAAAGGAAAGGGAAGGCAGTCGCTGACAAGCGGGTCCCACCTGTCGGCGACTCAGAGCGGGGAATCGGCCGCGCGCAAGACGGGCCGGCTTGCTGGGCTCGGGCTCGGCCCAGGAGAAGAAGGTGGCGCGGGAGAAAAAAAATGGGCCGACTGCAGCTGCGGATGAAGAAGCGGCCCGGGAAGAAGAATTCCTTTTCTTTTTCTTTTCAGAATTTTCAAATCCATTTTTCAAATGATTTTCAAATCAAATTTGAATTTGATTCAAACCACTCAACACAAAACTCCAAATGCAGCAGCATGAATGCTCAATCATGTTTCTACCCTTATATTTGATTTTAAATTTATAAAAATTATTCTTATTCTAAATTTGCATGCTTCACAAAAATAAATATAAAAATCACATTTTCTCTATTTTTCTTTTCTTCAAATTTTAGGGTGTTACACCCCTCAACTGAACGTCTGAAGCCAGGTGACTGCCTGCCCAACAAAATTGAGAGATGCGAATCTTAGCTTAATCTCGTCTCGAACCCCATAGATCTCGAAATATTCCTTGCATTGATCCTTCCAAAGCCTCGGGTTGTCGCCATCAAATTTTGGGAAATCCATTTTGGGGACAGATCCAGAACGAGGTGTATGAGTGGAGGTACTCGCATCCAAATCAAACAAACGAGGAGGGGGTCGTGAGTCATACCCGGGTGATTCTTTGGCGGAGGGATTGGCCCGAGGATCCCTCCGCCCGCACCTAGCCCATCAGGGCACTCCCAAGAAGCCGATGAGGCTCCCCCCGAAGCCGGAGCAGTGTTGAGGCTGACGCCTCCAGGGATCCATGGTGGAGGAGGCGGTGGAGGTGGTGGTGGCGGTGGCAGGGCCGGAATCTTCTCCAGATGATTGATCCGCGCAACAACCTCGGTCGTCTTGGTGAGCAGAGATCCGAGCGATCCATCGGTGGTGGTGCGTCACGCCTCGAAGTTGTTCATCTTGTCGAGCATCTGCTGCATCATCAGCTGGAAGCCCTTGAACTCCGCCGTGAGGTCATCCACGCTCTGAGCCATGCGAGCCTGGATCGATGGCGCTTTCTTCTTCGGCGCCAGTCTGTCACGCACCAAATCCGAGTGAAAAAAAATCTTCTAAGAACCGATGGCTCTCGATACCAAGTATTGCGTTCCTGAACCGATTGATTCAAGAACTGATAACTAGAAGTGGAATCTTGACTGGGAAGAGCACAGCAGGGGATTGGGAACCGGATGAACTGGAGGAGGAAGAACAGAACGAGAGAGAATCAGGATTCAAATTTCTGTTATTGCTTATCGATTCAGTTACAGAACGCAGCGCCTTATATACCGACGCTGGTTTACAGGGCCAACCAGACCTCAGGACATGCAGGCCCATACTCAACAGCCCAAAGGGAGAAATACCAGCCCACTTAGCCACTAACGCTACTGGTCATAACAATTTGTCCTCTTTTTTTTTCCTAAAAAAAATTGTCCTCTTTCTTTTTCTCCCGTTAGACAAAAAGATGTGACAAGCTTCATGGGCTTAACGGCAGCTGCAAAACTTAGGAGTAAATTTCACAAAACCTACAATTCTCTATCTCTTCTCTACATTTCAAATGGGTGAATGACGTTATGACAGCAGATCCTTGGAGTTTTGTTTGCTGACAGAGCTCAACACTCTTATTTAATTTGCACAAACGGCTAAACGAGTGCATGTAAATCTAAACAGTGGTTTAGTGAACCAGAATCGTCATGATTAAGAAAAAAAGTTTAGTGAACATCAATTAGAATAGAGTTGAAGCAATAAAACAGAACAGTAGTTCTGTAGCGCACACACGTGGTGTTCTACTTAAATAACGTACATATATTTAGAAGTAAAACCAAGAAGCAGCATGCCTAGCCGAATAGCCAGGAATTCATGTGCTGACAAAGTCCAGCCAAACACACCACTACACCAGTGGGGAAGAAGAATCAACCACCGCTCAATGGGAGGTAAATAGGGCACATTGCTTCATCCTTCACCGCGAAAGATATATAGCAAAACATGATTCCCTTACAATTAGCACCTTCACTTCAGCTCTTCACTATCCGCATAGGCTGCTTCGATATGGAATTGTGGAAATATATTGATAGCATGCTGCAGGTCAGCGTGCAGTCCCTTCTTTGATGCTGGAAAAGATTGATACAGAAGGGGAAAATTTTTAAGTACAGGATGAGAGGCGCATGTAAAACAAAGTAGCATGTGGATGCATAGGCCTTTGCAGAAGCACAGGAGGCTTCTCTTTTGACACCAACCTGCTTGTTAGTAATTCAGTTCAGTCGCATTTTAAAATCTGAACAGATCAGGGTCAAAATTTATGGTAGGATGCAAATCAATCTATGCTTCTTCAACCATGAGTGACGAGAGTAATTTATCAAGAGATGTACAAGCACCATCAGGAACACATCAAAAATCATATATTGGACACAAACCAGCCTACGCTCCCAACTCATCAACAATGGGAGGAGCAAACATGAGCACATAGAAAGGATATCTACAGAGAATTATATACTTCATATGAGATCTTTATTCAAGAAAAGTCTTCACCTCTTCTCAACTGAACATTTCAATTCACCGTGGACAGGGAGAAAGAAATGGGAGGCTCATTGCTGGCTTGGAGTAATGGAGCAGGAACAAAGCCCACTGCTTCTCTCCTGACTCAACTCAAGGTCCTGAAATATGGAAAAGCTTTGTCTCCATCACATTGAACAATGATCCACATTAAAGCATAGGCTCCGTCTCCTCGTTTTGTTGGCAATAATTCAGAAAAAAGTGGAAATGACAAACCTCTTACCGGATTCGAATCTTAAGCATCCATGGACACTGACGATGATGGGGAGTTGTCTCAATCTATAATACAGTTACCTTTGGAATATGTGCCAGCTTGTTCTTGTCCTCTCCATATCTGCATCTCTTCTCAAGCACTGGTCCACAGTTTAACAGGGTCAAGGTCTGCAATCCGGTGAGATGTTGGATGCATGCAGGTAAAGTTTTCATGAAGTAGGTCTCCACCTTGAGCTCCCGGAGCGAGGTGATCTCGCCCAGCCACTCTGGCAGCGTCATAATTTCGTCACAGTTCAATATCTCGAGTTTCTGGAGGGATCTCCATCCCCGAATACTCTCTGGCAAAGGTATATCATCATAACAGTCGTCTATAATCAATTCCCCTATGTCAAAGTGGCGTAGACCATTCCAGGATGTGGATGAAAACCCTCTGCTATACCTGATCTCCATTTTGTATAATGAGGCAGGGATGGATGGCCTCATGATTCGAGGAAAAGATGGACACATGTCTTGGCCTGGTTGTCCTTTCCTGCCTGATAAGATGTACCTGGCACTCCTTGGGATTGATGGTTCAAACCTCAACATAGAACAACAGTGTATCTCCAGATCTTGAAGGCTTGGAAACAAATTCTCATCGCTACGACCCTGCCCCTCCATGGATATTTGCAACTCCTGGTTGGTTAATTCGGACATTGTAATTCTTCTGAGCTTTCTAAGTGGTTCTGTGCACCAGATGCAGACTTTCGACCCTATGCTCTGTACCCGTGAAATGTGCAGCTCTTGGAGGCTCTGTAACTGATCTAGACGGAGATGTTCAAATCCCACACTGGAGAGCTCCAATTTCACAAGGTTTGGTAACTGATCCAGACGGATATGTTCAAGTACCACACTAGTGAGCTCCAATTTCACAAGGTTTGGGAGTGATGACATCCAAAGAGGGTTATATGCACCATCATATCCCTTTAAGCTAAGTATTTCGAGTGAGTCATAAGGGTGGAGCTTTTTTACATCAAGTGAGGATACTTTATCGTATTTAGAACACACAATATGTATTTCAATAAGCTGGGGACTACAAATCCTCTCCATAAACATATCATTTGAACAGACCAAGAGAACAGGGCTCTGCATTTTCAAAGACAAGAAGAAACAAAAGGCATGGCCAAATTATTGTTTTATGTACAGCTGAATATAAGTCATACGTATAGACATGCAGTGTAATTACCTGAGTTATATCTACACTTCCAATGTTTTTTATCTTGTCTTTGTCCTCTCCTGATGTGCAACGTTTGCGGAGTCTGTAGTTGCACTTCTTAAGGACCAGCTTCTCCAAAGCACCGAGGTCTTGAATGGATTGGGGCAATCGCTTGAGTTTAGCAGCATGTACACACAGCTCACGCAGTGATATGAGTTCTCCAAGCCATTCCGGTAAAGCAGAAAAATTCCAACATTCTAGTACCTCTAGTTTGCTGAGCAAGAGGCAGCTTCGGATGCTATCTGGCAAGGTATTAAGGTTGATACAGGAATGAATACTCAGTTGCTCCAGATTAACACAGTACTGAAGAAGTTCCCACTTCTCGAGGCCATTCATTTTCTTGATTGTAAATTCTCTCAGTTTCCTAAATAATGGTGTCTTGTCTCCATATATAGCAGCATCAACTTTGGTGACACAAGGCATATTTGAGATGCACAGCTCTTCCAGGTTTGCTAATTTGCCTAATAAAGGGATATGTTCACAAAATATCATGTCAGACAGCTCAACTTTCACAAGATTTGGAAGGGAAAAACTTATATCCAGAACCCAGGAGCACAATGTACGACTCCTATAGCCTTGTATTCGAAGTGTTTTTAGGGCCCCATGAGGCTGGAGTTTTTCAAGAACCAGAAAGTCATTAACTATGCTTGAATCTTGTGGCAAACTGCTGCTAGACCACATCAAACTCAGTGACTGCAGTTGCCGATATTGGGACAACTGGCCTTGCCCGCTTACTTCCTCTGCTCTCTCCACATGCTCAAGATTCTGGATAGTTATCTGCTCAATTTTGTAGTCATGGTATTGATATAGAAGGGAGAAGTTATTGGAGCAATTAGTGGCAGAGGCAGTGGCAAGGGGGTGCTCTTCCCCTTGTGTTTCATTCTCTTCCATCTCTTTTTTCCGGTGAACCCAGCGCCTGAGGGGATCTTCCTCCTCTTTCTTGTCTCCCTCTTCTAGTTTTTCTAATTCTTCCTCCTCCAGTGCTTCTTTCCAACGTAGCTGCTGCCTGTAGCTGTCAAAAATTAGAAGCGGATTCCTGTGCACCCAACTCTGCTTTGGTCTTACGCTAAAAAGAGCCACCTGCGTTGTACCACATTCAACATTAAAAACTAAATAAACTACTACCAACATTAGTATGCATACGATAGTCATCAGACTCCCATGGTGATATTGGTGATCTTGAACATATACAAATGCTATCGTGTAAGCAAAATTGAATGACCACACCAAAATTTTTATCCATGTCAGAGTTTTGATTAAATTGGAGCAGATCTTATAATTTCTTAAGAGTATCTAAATATTCAAACATTAAAAACTTTGGTAAGTAGTCCAACTTAGATGTATTTTTTAGCATAATTCAATTAAATAACTCTAATTTTACAACAATTGATGATGTCATTATAGTTAAAATGGAACAACTACATATCATACTGAAACCCAATCAAAATCTTAAAATATTTTATACTCCCTCCATCCCAAATTATAAGACGTTTGACTTTTTTGACACCAAGTTTGACCACATATTTTATTCAAAAATTTGTGTAAAATATCAATTCTTTTATCGTGGTTTGGTATATTAATAAAAGTTCCTTAATAATGACTTAAATTTGACTATGTTTGTATAATTTTTTTTGAATAAGACGAGTGGTCAAACTTGGGATAAAAAAAGTCAAACGTCTTATAATTTGGAATGGAGGGAGTATTCATTACCTAAATAAATTTGAGGAAAGGAGAACAGATTGAATATTTATTTCCAATATTTGGAAACTCATTCTCTTTTCGCAGCATTAATACATCCTACTTTCAAATTAGATATTTCAAAAATAAATAACGCTTGGTTTTGTGCATATCACCAAAATGGAACATTTACACTATGTACAATGCACATGTAGGTTTTGTAGGATTCCGAGTCTGATTACTAATTTATTTTTGGGGAAAATGAATCGACCCCATCGGGCGAATCCTTATGGCATGACACTATGTTTTTGTCATGTCACTCCCTCTGATACGACATGAGCACGCCTTGTACGCACCTGCCACCAGTGTGGCAGATTTCCTGAGCCAATGCATGTGGCATGATAGCGTCGTTTTGTCACGACAAGTGGACAGGCGTAGCCAAACGGATTATATTTTAAAATACTTTTGATGGTAGGTTATTTTGAAAATCTATTTTTTAAATGGTAATTTTTTTTAAAAAAAAGCACATATGTGAAGATATTCTTTTTGTGGATATGGAAAACAAACCCTTCCTCCAACTTTGTTAATGCTATTGATTTGGTTTGAACGGATTAGAGGGATCGAAAGGAATTGAGGAGGATTAATAAATTTCTTATGTTATAATCTCCTTTGTCCTCTGAATCACGTTGGAAAGGGGATTAACTAAACAGGGCTAAAAGAAGTGGTTGGTGATACGTGGCAGCTAGGATTGAGAGCGAGAGAGTGGCGGCTAGGGTTGTGAGGGTCAGGTGAGGGTCGGCCGGGCACCTTTTGCCCACGGCCGAGCAAGAGGGACGGGATTTCCTTCTTAATTCTTGCTTATTAGATTGATATATCTCCTCTCCTTGTATAGAGAGGTTTACTTGACTCCCAAGCAAGGCTTACTTGACCCCTAAGCAAGTGACCCATATCTCTAATTAACCCTAACAGTAACGGGCTATACCGCTATCTCAGGCCCAATAGGCCCATGAAATACTCTAACACTACACCCCACCTAGATATACAGCTCGTCCTCGAGTTGCAACCTAACCAACTTATAACAATGACTCGACTCAACACAAACCTAACACCTAAAAACAAGTCTTTTACATCTTGACTTATTTTATTATGCTCAACCTGAAATGGACTCGGACTTTTTATTTTTGACTCTAAACATAAGGTAGACACCATCCACACGCCGGACCTGCACGTGTACAGCCACCTGATCCCATGTCACATGCCGCAAATGGGCTGATGTCTAGAAAAACAAGAGCTCTACAGCCCATGTAGCGTGACCATCGCATCTGGCCCAAGCCACTAGCCCAGACCAAACCCCGAACCCCATCGGACTGGGTGAGTGACCCGGCCAGAGCTCGTCTAGGGGGGCGGAGCGCCGCGGGTGACTGGAGCGCGTCGGGCAGGGCTGGAGCGCCTTGGGTGGCCGCATGGAGCCTGCAGCGGGTCGGCATGGTTGCTGGCAGCCATCTGACAGGGCAAGGTTGTTGCCCCCTATACCGAGGTCGACCGCCGCCAGGGCCGCCCCCCGCATCTTCTGGCGCATCTCCTGTAGGCGCCGCCGTGCTAGGAGGCCGTGTGCTGCAGCCTGCAGCTGCACCGCCGTCAACACCTGGCGGGTAAGCATCTTCCCCGCTAGCTCTGTCGCGATGTTCGATCTGCTGCAACTTCTCGCCCTCAGCTTGGATCTACTAGGCGCCTGTTATGGTGATAGTGGGGGTCGCCGGCCCATAGCCAGGCAAGCCACAGGGGAACACCGGCAGCATGGTGGTGATGGTGGTCGCCGATTGTTGGTGTTTCGTAAACTAGACTAGTAAACTTATACGATTGCGCACTGCTTTAGGAAGACGATGGTAGCATTCAAAAGACACGAGGATTTATACTTGTTCAAGCCGGAGCTCTATGTCTCGTCTCAGAGATGATCGAGTGCGTGTTCCTTGCTTGAATGCTTTGAAGTTCTTACAATGGGGGTGCAAGAGTGGTGGAAAAGGAAGAAGAGCTAGAGCTAAGAGACGGACAGCCCGAAGGGAAGATATAACACCCCAATGTTAAGCATGCATTAGCATTTGCAAATCATGTGCATAAGCATAATCATTCATTGTTAAGCATAACATGAAATATAGAGCTTAAAACATAGGAAACATGTAATTGAAACATAGATGTTGCATTACTTGTTTTTCACTAGGTTAAGGCTAGTTTGATGCTTGTTATGCCTGGTAAGTGTTTGTTTGAGTGATTAGACAACTTATTAATGTTTAGCAAGCAATTTGGAGCAAGGTTGGTATTCAAAATTTTCTCAAATTTTGCTTTTAAAAATAATCTCAAAGAATGGGGTTTTGATTTAAAATAGACTTTAAATCCCTATTTCAAAATGTACTTAGAATTTCAAAATGTACCCTAAAGCAATGTTGTAGAGAATAAAATTTTGGACAACTTTTGTTTTTGGGTTAACTTGTGAAAATTATTTTTGGTTGCTCAAAAATGAAGATTTATGTGGTGTGCTTTGAAAAAGAAAAAAGAAAAGGAAATTTCTTTTGAGTTGGGCCTCGCGCCTCACTTCGCGGCCCACCAGCGTGTCGGCCCGGCCTACTCACCCCCGCGCTCGCCTCCCCGTCCGCGCGCCCGCGCCCATTCCGACCAGGCTCAGACGCTGGCCGCCGCGTGGCGGCCGTACGCCATCGACGCCGGCTGGGTGGCATCCGGTGGCCCCTGCCGCGCCTTAGGCCGCTGTCCGAGCGTCCTCTCCACGCCACTCCTTCTCCAGCTAGCTCGCAGCGCTGGGTCAAAGGCGAAAACTTCACCCCTTCCTCTTTGCTCTGCTCCGGCGCCTCCGTTCGCCTTCGATGTGCCACCGCAGCTCCCTCCACCGTAGCCACAGCTCCGCCCGCAGCTGCTCTTCATCGTCCACCCCTCCCCCAAGCCAATAGACCGCAGGTGAGGTCGCATTTCCATTTCCGCCGCTGTCCGCCATGGATGGACCTTGTCGGAGTAGGGTCATCACCGTGGCCAACCCTCTCTGGTCCATCTCCACCCCTCGTGTTAGGTTCAATAGCACCGCTAGAGGTTAGCGGAGCTCGTCCCAAGCTTAGCTAGCCCGGCCATGGCCGGAGTCGGCCAGTGCACCGCCGTGCCCGCGTCGTCGTCCGCCATTGCCGCGGTCACCTATGTTCGAGGCTGATAGAGTTAGGGTTTCATGCACCATTGAGTGCGGCTCGTCGACGAGGTCGTCTAGGGTCAGTTGCTACCGCTGGGGAGGTCGCCGCCGGCAAGAACGAGCCGGTCAGCGCCGCTCCCATGAGTCTGTGCTGCTGACGAGTGGGGTCCCTCTGACCCGAGGGCCCGCCTGTCTGTCCCTCTGTGTGGATCCGGGGTGAAGGAATGGGGTGCGCGCAATAATTAAGGCCGGGTGGATTTTCGGATTTTAAAGAAATGAATTTCCAGATTTACTTAAATGCTTCCAAAAATCATAACTTGCTCCATATTACTCCAAATATATTGAGACAAGTTTTGTTGTGTTGCTTATAAGTAGATCTATAGTATAAACATGTTGCATGTGAATTTTGTGATACTTTTATATAGGGCTTTATTTAATTTGTTTAAATGTTGTTTTCTTAGAAAATGTATAGTAAATGGAATATAGGTCAGAAAAATGTGAAACTTGTTTTGTTGGTCTAGTAATGTGATGCACTTTCTATGAAAAATATATTTCATGCATGTTCTGTAGAAAAATATGGCTATCTAATTTATGTGCATTTATTTGCTATTTCTTGTAAAATTGATAGAGCTAAAAATGTGTACAAAATATGTATGTGAAACTTTTTGTACAGTGATTGTAGACTATGTAGATCATGGGAAAAATACTAAATATGTTGTTTGATACTTTTCATAGTACGAAGTATTTTCATGCTCATTTATCCATCATAGCTTGTCATTTTTGTCTTCCAAGCAAGGCTTACTTGACCCCTAAGCAAGCGACTCTTATCTCTAATTAACCCTAACACTAACGGGCTATATGGCCAGCCCAGGCCCAATAGGCCCATGACATACTCTAACAGTTGGTTAATGATTTAATGTGCATCGGACAGAATGTAAGCTATGCTTTGGTTGGTTAGGACAAATCTTTTCACAAATGGTTACTCTATTACTATGGGCGTCCTAAAATACAAGGGAATATGAGTTTGTCCAAAGTTAAATTGTCATAAGTTTGACAAAATACCCATTCGATAAAAAACTATTATTATTGGTCAAGCTTAAAACAATTTGACTTGAGATAAACTCAGAATTCTTATGTTTTAGAACGAGGTAATAATATATATAAATTTTGTGCTTAGTCTTGGGAGATCTTTTCAAAAGGTGCGAGTTTTGGGGAAAAATTGTGCCATGGGATTTGTGCATGAATTGCATATACTTAAACTAAGGGGGCTGCTTGAGATGTCTTCCAGTACCAAACATCCTTTGTAACTATAAACTTGTGTTATCTTCGGTTTTTTCTAGAGTCACAAACCAAGTTAAACCATTGCATGCTAATCTGCTGTCAACATAGGCCTTAAACCTATGCCTTGTGTCGATGGGTGAACACCGGTAAATTAACACTAGCAGACTAACTTGATGTTTGGCTGAGGGATTTGGAGGGCGAGGTCTCACTAAATCTGATATAAACATGCAAGGGAAATGAATGAGCGTGTGCGTGACTCCACGAGTAGACCTTGTAATCCGTCTGAGCCTAGCATGGAAACAAGAGTTAGCTCCTCTTTCCCTCTCTTCTCTCTTGTAAGCAAAATTCTGAGCTAGACTTATATGAGCTCTTTGTAGACTTGCTTAGCATGTTCTTTTAGTGTTGTTTTAGTTTTTTTAAGGACGTGTTTAGCATGATGGCCCTAAGGGTTTAATCTTAGTGTGATGTTTTTAGTCCTAGGCTTAATCCTTGCAAGCAGTGGGTAGAATTTGTAAAGACAAAGGTTGTTGCACTAAATTTTTAGAGCCCAGTTCACCCTCTCTAGAGCCATCGAGTCCTTTCAGAGCCAAGCTTCTCCTTTGGGACTCATTCTATTTGAACCATGTTGAATCGATGGTTAAACAGGTTGGACCAAGCCAACCATGAACCATGACCAGGACTGGTTCAGTATCCGTTACAGTCATAATATAACTATGGTGGAGCACTAGGAGTTGATGTGTGCCATAACTGACACCACTGCACCTCCCTATTTCGCCTCCATTTTTTCTGATTATTGTTAATATTCCATTCAATTCAAATTTGACCTCCAACTCAAAAATCCAAGTTTAAGGAATTACCCCACAAGTTCAAAAATCAATGTGGTTAGGAGAGCAAAATTTTCTAAACAAAATAAAAAAAATAATCCTATACTTCCTTTTTTAAAAGGTAAAAAGCCCAAATTACTCCCATGCACATGAAAATTGACCGGATAACCTATAAATTACTTTTGTGTTGAATTTATGCCTCCAGTTGAGTCTAAAGCTCCAATTATGTAGCTGATAGTGAACATCATAACTTATGTAGTTATGTTAGAAAAATACATTATGACATTTTCATCATAATTTTTTTACAATTTGTATGTAGGATTAATTTATTAAGTTATCAAAAATTAATGATGAACATTCATAATGTATTTTTATAACATAAAATATGATTTTCCTCAACCTACAAGATTGAAACTTAAAATTCAACTTACATGTGGAGAAACTAGAAAGAAAAATCTTACTAAATGGTAGATTAGACCAACTGAAATATCTTGAGAGATAAATTAAACATAAAATTAGTTTTGGGTGCTTTCTAGACAATGTTCCTGTGCTAGGGCCGAGGAGTAAATTGAACTTTTTCATTCTTTTAAAAAAGGAAATAGGGGCAACTTACCTCCCTCGTATTGACATACGGAATATGATGATAGCCGGACAACATTGAAATAAGAAGTTCAGGAGATGGTGTAGTCAATTTTTCCAATCTGGTCATTTTATGCAGTGAGTCACGCCAGAAGAAGTAGCGGATGCAATCGACTTCAATTTCCTGTAGTGATGTGAATAGAGCCAATATTTTAGGAAGCGGCCCGTGGCAATCTGTTATCTTGACTTTCCGAAGGGTTCCAGAAGGTCGTTCCTCCATTCTGGGCGGTCTGCTGGCAATGTTGCATCTAGTCATAAAAAGCTCCTCCACGTTGATGTTTGTAACTACTTTCATAATCCATCTTACAGAATCATCATGTCTTTCAACACAGTCCTCTATCCACATTTTTGATTTGAATGTGGGATTCAAATGCAACATATCATATCTTTGGATACCTATGGCATCTTCCTCGATATGATCCAGATTGAGAAAGCTATTCTTGATGAAGTACTCCTTGCACATTGGGACATATGGATGCAGTTTTAGATTATGACAGCTTTCTATCTTCAAATAATCAAGTGTAGGGACAGCTTCCTGTTCTCTTCTTTCTTTAGAGGGAGCTGGAGTTAGTACTGGCTTGCAGGTGACAGCAGGTGCGTCATTTCCAGCACCAATGTAGTGTCTCTTTGTTTCTGTCGACGTGCCACAGCGTGGAGCTTTTAAACAACCCTTGACCTTTGCTACAAGGCCTGCTGCCGCTGCCTTTCTTTTGACTTGCTTATTTACAGGAAGAGAACCAGGTAACTTGTCATGCTTATCTCTTGTTTCTCTCTCTTCCTCATCGAAGTCACAACTTAATACCACCTCATGTACTCCTGTCTCGTCCACATCATTTACTTGTGTATCTGAGTTGTCATCATAAAATATAAGTACAGTGATGTCTTGCAGTCCAACCAATGTCAGTCGTCTTAACTTCTTGCACGGTACAATTCGTGCATGACGAAGCAGAGGCATATCATTAATCTCCAGTTCCTGTAGATTTGGTAAATGTCCCAATGTAGGAATATGGTCACATCCCTTGATATTGGACAATACAATTTTCACCAGATTTGGGAGTGTGTCATCTATCTTGTTAACCCAATTAGGAAATCTGGTTCCATTGTAGCCTTTTAAAGAGAGGCACTGTAAATTGTAATAGGGCCTGAAATGTTCCAAAACTGCCACAGCCTTTTCCTCACCAGCCCCATCAGGTGTCAAAGAAGACAAAAAACAAGACCATTCAAAACTCAAGAAATGAAGCTGTTGCTTCCTGCTCAGTTCCACTTTCTTTGCTTCCTCTGGCGACACCACATTCTCAAGGCATTTGATGTTTAGCTCATGATGTGTGAGATCCAGGATCTGCTGGAGAAGCATAATATTGCTGTGGTTGTCTGCAGGTTGTACCCGTACATTAAAATTGGGCAAGGTTAGAAGGTCTACCAAGCTTGCAATGCCTTGTTTTGAGAAGAGTGTGAACCCTCCAACTGATAGGTACTTAAGATGATGCAAACGTTGGGTAATGATATCCTCTTGCAGCATACCTAGTTCTAGTTCTCTGTTGAGATCTTCTGAACTCTCTACATTTGCCACAGAGGTTCCTGGAGCTTCAGGATAAGCTTTTGCATCAAACCCAGAGAGATTTAGGTACTCCAACTTATCGAATTTCCAGTGTGGAATCAAATTTAGAAAGTTGTTAATTCGAGAACAACCTGATAGATTTAAATACCGGAGCTCACAAAGACTGCTACAGGAATTTGGAAGGGCAACCAGATTAGTACAATTTGATAACTCCAAAGTTTCCAACATTGGGCAGCCAGCATCATTCTCACAAACTTCAGGAAGAACTTCAAGAGAGGTACAGCCAGACAAATTCAAACCTAGAAGCTTCTTCATGTACTTGAATAACCCACTAGGCAATAGTTTCAACTGGTGGCAGAAGGACATATTCAGATGTATCATATTTGCAAGGTAAATGAAAGAATCAGGCAGCTCACGAAGTTGGTAACAATGCAACAGGTTGAGAAACGAAAGTCCCTGAAGCCCACCAAACTTTGAAGGGAGCGTTTGAAGCTGAGAACAATATGAAAGGTCGAGGAATGAGAGTTTTCGAAGCTCCCCAAACTCATTAGGCAGAGATTGTAGGCTACCACATCTTGATAGGTTCAGGTGTAGCAGCTCTTTGAGTATATGAATTTCTTGTGGTAGCTCTCTAAGATTTGAGCAGCCATGTAGATCCAAATAGTGTAGGTTGACAAATTCACAAATGTAACTGGGAATATCAACAAGGCCAGTATTTTCGGAAAGATTCAATGCTAGTAAACCATGTAAGGAGCTTAGGGACTTGGGCAGAAGGCCAGTTTGCATTCCAGATATATTTAAGAACTTCAACAGTCTAAAATTGCTGATAGAATCAGGTAGATCGGCAATAGAGGTACATGTACTTAAATCCAGTACACGTAAGAATTCAGCTTCCATCAAAGACTTCAAACTAGTCTGAGCAAAGCTACACTTCTCAAAACGAAGAGCCCTTGCTGTGCTAGGTATAGACCAATAATATAGGGATGAGTCACATAAATTTGAGAGCAACATGTATCGGCAGTTGTCTGTATTACCATGAGGATTTTGTTGCCTATTAGCATCAAAGGCAATAACTTCATCACCCGCAACTAATCTAGCTAGATCATGAACCAAATCATGCATCTGGAATAGTACACCATGAGGTTCGTTATATCTTGCAAATGGCTGAAAGATGAAATTGTACCCATGTTAGTAAACTACCTTGCCCATTTTTAGTCATAATTAACTTGCATGGTACTCCCTCCGTCCCAGAAAAAGTGTCGTTTTAGGTTTTTCAGACATCGTGTTCGACCGTTCGTCTTATTCAAATTTTTTTAATAAATATTATTTATTTTGTTATGACTTATTTTATCATTAGAGATACTTCAATAATGATTTATTTATTTTATAATTTGCACAAAATTTTTGAATAAGACGAACGGTCAAACACGATGTCTGAAAAACCCAAAACGACACTTTTTCTGGGACGGAGGGAGTAGCATGTATTATCAAAAAACAAAAAATGAACATAAATTGACATAGATTGGCTTTTTTGTAGTGGAACTAGATGAGACTACCTAAATAGAACTTTGACCTCAAATACTAAGCAGTAAAAGAAATCAAGGACTTACAGTTGGAGACATTCCAGCTACATCCTGAAGAAATGACATCTCACGAAGCTCCTCAAAGTATCTTTCTCCAGCTTGTTGCATGGTGAACGATTGGCTAGCAGCAGGGAGCTGAACAAATCCAAGAGCAATCCACTGCTGAATCAAGCTGCTCTTCTCTATGTGGGAGCCTTTAGGGAAAACAGCACAATATGCAAAACAGGGCTTGAGATGATAAGGCATATATTGATAACTAAGCTTCAGTGATGGTAGTACTTTCGTGTCTATGAAAGGTCCATCGTCTCCATCTTCTGCCCAGATATCACTATCCCGTATAGCTTCCCATTCATTAGTTCTCCGGCAAAGGCGACCCAGAGAATTTGCTGCTAGTGGCATTCCGCTGCATTTATTTACTATCTCTCTTCCTATACTTTCCTTATCAGCATCCACCTTTCCATGTGGAAATGCCTTTGCTTTGAACAACTCCCAGCAGCAATTGTCCGGTAAAGCACCTAATTCTATTGTCAAACTCCCATTCATTAGCTTAGCAACTTTTACACTGCGTGTGGTTGCAATGATCTTGCTGCCTGCTTTAGCACCCCGCAGCAGTGTCCTTAGTTTTTCCAACTCATCTGGATCTTCTTCCCATAGGTCATCGAGAACAATAAGAAACCGTTGCCCTTTAACAATAGTTTTCAAGCGGTCCCGTATAGCTTGTAAGCTGATATCAGCAGAGCTACTTGATTTATCCAGTTGGGACATGATAGATTGACCGATGGTCTTGATATCAAATTTTAGAGAGACATAGACCCACACTTGGATGTCAAAGAATTGCATTGTTCTATCATCGTTGAAGACCATCTGGACAAGAGTAGTTTTACCTACTCCTCCAAAACCACAAATAAAAATGATGAAGCAGTTTGAGTCATCTGCTTGCAGCATACTGATTATTCTCTCTTTTTCCTCAATCCTCCCAATGGGGACTTCATCAGCATCTGAAAATGTCTCACGTTTCCTGAACACTTCTTCGTCGTTCTTTCTAGTGTCTTCTATGAAGTTGAATTTGTTCTGGTGATCTATTATCTCCTCTATTGTTTCCCTCATTATTTTCAATTTATGAGGCATCTTCAACCTTTCAGAGCATGCAACTAATTCCTGTTGTCAATAAATGGCATACATCATAACAGAGTTCATCATAAGCTACCACAGTTTAGCTTTGAAGTATTATAGCTGGCAAGTGGCAACTCACCTTTGTAGCCTTGGCGCTAAGCGGAAGGACTTCACCCTTGTGGGTGGTGGTCCAAGACTCGAAGAGTAGTAGCATATCCTCCAAGTCATAAGCTGCAGCCTTGAGCTTCTTGAGCGTGTGACGGACGCTCTGCAGCTTTGACGACTGCCTCTCCGCGTCCCTGAGGAATGATTGAATGAGGGACAGATTGTCCTTGATGCTCCCCAAATCCTCACTGAATTTCAGCTGCCTAGCAATCTCTTTCCAGGCGGCGTTAAAGGTGACATCAGCGAGCTTGCTGAACAACTCCACCACGGCATCCATCGTCGGACGCGAACGAATACCCTGCCGGAAACCAGAACGTGTGTGGAGTAAGGAACTAGTAGCAGAGGTGAGGCCACAGTGGACTCTTTATCAGCGCAGCTGGGCAGGGGTTCTTTCTTCTTCCCTGTGCTTCCTCTATTTTTCTTCTTCGTGGAGCCATTCTGCTCCCCCGCTATAGCCCCTGGCCAGCGGCGCCCTCACGCTAGCCGCGCCGCCCACCAACCACCTCCGTCGCTCCAGCCCACCCACCCCTAATCCGAATCGGAATCATCACGCCGCCCACCCCTGCCCCCACCTAATCCCTGTAGGAGAAAAAACCTTGTTCCCCTCGTCCCCATCGCTGGCTCAAGCCAACTGGTTGTCTCACACCCACTGTTCGCCTACACGGCTGTGTAGGCCATTTACACGGCGTGTAAATACTACTCGATGGGTAACCGTGTAGGCCGATTAGCCGTGTAAAGCCGTGCAAAACCATTTCGACCGTTTAAAAGGCTGTTTAAACGGCCGTGTATACCGACTTTTTGCTAAACGATGGGTGACCGACCGTTCACCGTTTAACGTTTAGGCTAACATTGCTCACACCGCCCGCTCAGCAGAGCCGCCGCCGCCTTGCTCACCGCCCGTCCAACCACCACCACCGCCGGGCCGGCCACCGCCCAAGGCCTTCCCTTCTAAGCCCGGAGGACATTGGAGGTACCCAAGCTCCACCCCAAACCCTAACCTTGCGGGTGCACTGTTCTTCTTCCTCCTCACCGGCATCGTTTCTATACATGTCCACGTGTGTCCGTGCGTTGTGCACTGCACTCGCGTTATGTAAAGATTTTGGAAGCAGAGGTATCTAGCTGTCTGCCACGCCCTACGCGAGGCACCGCCATCAGTATCTCCACCAATACTATCCAAACCGATCCTCTACTGGTTTTTTTAACGGTTATCCTAGCGCCGGACGTCTGGCGTGAACGCCCATCTGCACACACCTCGGGCCCATTAGATTGTCGTAACAGGAACTATCCCATCCTGACCAATCCGTGTAACAATTCAATTCAGAAACAATACGAGCGAACCAAAAATCTGGACAGGAGCGTCCGCCCACGCTAGTCGCAGCGGCCCATCCCACGCCACTCGCGCGCGGCCCGTCCCCCTGACATGCCGCCATCCGCGCCGCGCCCCCTGTTCCCGTTCCCCACCGCGCTCCGTTCCTCCACCGCGTCCCGTTCCCCACCATGCCACTGTACCAAGAGCATGAAACACTTTCAAGTGCAATATTGCAAAATATGTAAACTATGTAGTGCAACATCGAAAAATATGTACTGCAACATCAAAAATTATATACTGCAACATTGAAAAATATATACTGCAACATCTCAAACAGTAGTACTGCAACATCATAAAATCAATCATGAAACATGAAAATGGAAAACATCTCAAATCACCTTTTAGTGCTGCAACATTTGAAAAGGATAATTTCAACAAATCAAAATCATCTGTTGCAACATTAGGGGGAAAATGCAATCCCAACATTAGAACTCCCTTTCTGCAACACATGAATCACCCTATTACAACATTTAAAAATTATCCGTTGCAACATCTAAAAATCTTATTGCAACACGGAGAAACAATAAGGACGTACAAATAGCAAGGGGATAGGTTCGAGGTGCAGGCTACTCTAGCCCTGGCCCATCACCTTTGAGCTCGCCGGAGAGAGGAGGGAATAGGGCCCCATATTTCGTCAGAACCCTAGCCACTGCCGCGTCCCTCAGATCCAGAGGAGGAGGAGGAGGGCTCAGGTCCAGAGGAGGACCGACCTACCTCGTTGGAGCCGCCGCCATCGTCCTCGTCTCCGGTGGGGGGAGCGGGAGTCAGGTCGATGGGGGCGCGGGATAGTAATGGAGGTCACTGAGAGCGAGGGAGGGAGCGCCGGCGGGCGGGTGAGGCGGCGGTGAGTGAGCGAGCGAGCCAGCGGATGAGTGTGTGGAGGAGAGAAGCGAGCGAACGAGCGGATGAGTACGGTTTATTTTTTAATAGAGCGCGGATGAGTGGAGGAGGTGCGTCCGATGCGTCGGACGTCTAAGAAGCATTATCGTTTTTTAATCACCGATCCTCTACTATTTAGGTACCCTCCCATGTGAATACTACTCATTTTTTTTCTTCAGCAAAACTACCTAAAATAGGCCTCTAGACCCATCCTAGTAGAGAATGACATGTGAGACCCACATGTCATCCTCTTTCATGTTGTCACCATAGACATCGGGGAGAGGTGCGCTAGCGTCGGGGCACCGGCATCAAGGTGCGTCAGTGGCGGGGAGCCGGACGTGTGCCTACACCCGCGCAGGGGCACGACTCACACATCACGCCCGCACCCACGCGCGGGGCACGGCTGCCGCGTCGTATAGGGCCACCGACATCCGGGAAGGTCGCCACGCCAACCAAGGAGCGCCGGGGAAGGGAAGGCAGTGGGGTGAAAGGGGCGCATCAAGAGTAGTCTCCGGCTCGCGCGGGGAAGACAGGCTTAAGGAAAAATTTCGGTGGCCGAGTAGGGGGCTAAGAGCATTCTAGTAGGCTACCTAACACAGGGTCCTATTCTATTTTTAGTATTGAAGCAAAAAAAAACATTTTAACAAGCTACCTACTAGGACTCTACTTGTAATGGCCTCCTACTTTTCTCCTCCTACTCTCCACATCTGTTAGCCCAAGAGATAAGCACCTATTTTTCGCAAAAAAAGAGATGAGCACCTAATTTTTTTCTTCGATTGTTTCTCTCCCACGCGCGAACTCCTGCGCTCACTTCGTCTCACGCCACCGCACCATGCCCTGCCACCTCTCACCTTCCCCGTCACCGGATCTAGCCTCCACTGCAACCAGTCCCTCCTCCTCCCCGTGAGGCACCTCTCCGCCGGCACTCCGCCACCCATGGTTGTGCTCGCCGTCGTCATTTGGAGAAAGGGAAGAGGAGAGTATGATGAGCGGACCCCTTAGCATCTCCAGGAGTTCCTCAAATCAACTTGTCATCCCTCTATTTTTGACAAAACAAGAAAAATTCCCCTCCAATGGTTTGGCAAATGGACTTGACAAAGTTGCCAACTTGGCATCCACCGGCTCCGCACACGCATATTTGCGCGCGGTGTGTTCACTTGCCATCGCGAATTCTGCCGCCGCCGCTGCCTCCTCTCCTGCGTGCGCGAGGAAACTTCATCGCCTCATTCCCACGCGACCCCAGGACCTGCACTTCCCTGTGCGCCACCACGAAAGAGATGATGAGTGGCCTGGCGAACGCAGACAAACGAGCGCGGAGAAAACATGAGAAGGAGATAAGCAAGCAGAGCGCCATGGCAACAATAGTGGTCATTAGCGGCCGGTGGACGTGCGTCCGCATGCTCGGCCGCGGCACGTCAAGCGCGGTGGTGTCGCTCGCCGCCGCTGACGCCTCGGGCGTGCTCTTCGCAGTCAAGTCCGCGCACTCGAGGATGGCAGCCACGGAGCACCTGCGTCGCGAGGGGAGCATCCTGTCCGCGCTCCGATACCCGCACGTCGTCCCCTGCCTCGGCCTCCGCGCCGCGCCCGACGGGGACTGCCAGCTGCTCCTCGAGTTGACACGGCCATGGCGATTGGGGTTGCAGCGGCGGTGGCCGCACGTGTGCCCGCACCGGCTGGCTGCAGTGGCGGCGGCGGCGAGCGCAAACTGCAGAGGCATGCACAGCTGCAGGAGGTGACCGGAGACGTGAAGTGAGCCGCTCCAGCGCTCAATCGACGACTTGCACGACGACGGCCAGGCTCGCTCGGAGAAGAATCGCGCGGCCAGGCGAGGAGTCATGAAAACAGTTGATCTGGTCGGACGTGGGCCTACTTTTTTATTTTTACCAAGTCAAAATGGTAAATTATTGGAGAGTCTATTTTTTCACTTGGCATATATTCTAAGGAGTTGCCAAATCACAAGATTTGCCAAGTTAATTTTGGCAAACTCTTAGAGTTGCTCTTATATCATTGTGAACTGGGATGAATTTAAAGGCCTTGATTTCGGTAGACCTGTTGTAGACAACAGGAAAAAAATAGGCCCATGATAGTAGATGGCTACTTAAATATGAAAGTAGAGAAACCTATTTTAGGTAGTAGTGCTGAAGATACTCTTACAAGAATAAAAAAATAGGACGCCAACAAATTTGGGAGGGCCAGTAGTGATCCAATGGAGCTCAGTTTTTAGCCTCCACTGCTAAATCGAGGTCATTTGAATAGTGTTGGTGGAGATGCTCGTAGAGGCAGGAGGAGGTCGCCCAGCAGATAATATAGTCTATAATCTGTCCCACGGTTCCCGTTCCTCTATTCCGATCATCAGATGGGAAAGTACTCCGTAAACAAGCTGCTCCAAAGCAGCAGGAGTGTGAAGGAACGAATAGCTAAGGACATCCCTTACATCAGGGCTAGAGGAACTAGGGAGGCGGAAAGCCTTTCATCTTACCACTAGCAGCAGTAAGAGTAGGAGAGACGACGCGCGGTCTGACTAGCTGTACGCCGTGGCCAGAGCCGGAGTCAGGCGGCCACGCCTGCTGGACGCAGCCCGGCTGGGTGACCGTCTCCTCTTCCCGGGTTCCCCTGGGCCCTCGCAGAAGAGATGGGTACTGGGGAGGAGTGTGAGAGAAAGTAGGAGCACCGAGATCGTCGTCCCGTGTTACTCATGAGACCAAGTTAAAAGGTTGGCAGACCAGAAACGTTATCTCCTCACGATGAATCTCCAACTCATAAATCCAGACCGTGCTCCACACGGTGTTTACGGGCGAAGCCGCCCGGAAATTCGCTGCATGCTCTTGGCCGCTTGCGCCAAGGAGACTCTTGGTCAAATCGTCCGTGTGCCGACTGCCGATGGCACCACACACCCTGTTGTCATGCAAAGCTATTCTTTCCGTTCGGCAAGTCAAGTCAATTGGCCGGAAGCAGTGACAGTGAGAGCTGACGCGCTAAGTCTGAGCAAAGCGGAAGAGCCTGTAGCAGGGTACAAGAGTTTGAGAAATTGGAACTCGCCGCCGGTTACCCACCTAATCACTGTGATAGTGAGGTGTGCTTTCTGCATCTTTTATCCTATCCTTCTGGTGAATTTCAGTTTTCACCTTGTCACCTACAACTGTAAACTCTGAGATGGAGCCCCTCTTTAGTTCATCACGCATCCATTACACGTGACATACGCTGGTGTTTGGTTTACTTCTTGGAATCACCTCCGCGGCTTCGTCCGTCAGATTCACCTGCCCCCGTGAAAGCCAGTTTACACTGACCAGCAAATATATATGGCTGTCCGTTGAACCCAAATCGTACGTACCAATAAAATAACTTAATTTATGTACGAATAATCCATTTTTTTATCACGTAATAAACAATATTTGCATATACATGGAATCAGGGCCGTGAAAACTTGAGAAAACTCACTCATCATCGAAGAAGCAAAATCTTTAACTTTTATCGGAGTTATGCAGCTTATTACCAAAGTTTGTTAAACAAATATGTGCGGGAGACCCAATAAATTTTCCGCGTGATAATTCTACCTCACTGCATGATTCAATTCAATTATACGCCTTATACATCCTAGAAAGGCTGAACCGAGTGATAACCTAGGGTATCCCTCAACGATCAGGTATTGGAATAGTTTTACATGGTCACTGAAGCCACAGATTTTTGTTTCCAATATAAGTAATTTGGAAGCAAACTGTGAATACGCTCTAACTTCTTCAGATATACTGATAGTTCACTGCATAATTCAATTATACGCCTTACGCATCCATAAAAAGTAATTAATAAGCAATGAGTTCCAACATCGATTTTCACATGGATTCATCAAACAAGCGACAGGGACGGACGGGTTCCATCTGAGAACGAACGAACGTCTGCGCATGACGTCAATTAAGCGACAGGGACAGACGGTTAAACATCTGCGCGTGACACTACGCTAGTGGGTTCATCTTCTCACGATGAATCTCCACTCATAAATCCAAACCATGCTCCACCCGGCGTATGGCCGAAGCAGAGAATCCAGCCAGGAAATTCAGCTGCACGGGCTTGCGCCCCGGACCATGACTCTTGGCCAAGTCTTCCCTGTACCGGGGCCACTGGGCACCACACACTGTCATGCAAAGTCAAGTCAATTGGTCTGCAGGCCGGAAGCAGTGACAGTGAGAGCTGAGCAAAAAGTCGAAAGGAGCCTGTTTAGTTTGCAACACGCATCCATTACGTGACGTACGAAGGCGGCGCCACCGGAGAAGCCAGCGAACGACCCAAACTTGGGCGCGCCGTCAGACTACGCCGACAACGCTGCGACCTCGCCGCTGCTGTTGCACGCTGCTTCCCCGGGCCAGATCCGTTGGCGGTGGAGCTGTGTGCGTGTGAGGCGCCTCCGGCGTGGGTTGACCCAATGTTGGAGGAGCTCGCTGCCTCGCCCGTCATGAGCCCCTCTGCAGGAGCACCAGCACCTGGGTGCTCGACTGTTCTGGCGGGCGCCTCTGAAGTGGACGCATCGCTAACGGATGTGTTCACCGGTGATGGCTATTCAGCGGACGATGGGTTTGCCTCCGTTGTCGCTGGTGCAGGAGCTGCCAGAGCTCACGCCAACACGGGTGGGGTAACCCGATGTCGAAGATGAGATCATGATGGCCATGCCCACCCCCAGCGACGTGACGCCCACGCCACGTGAGGCTGCTCGGCGTCTCGCACGGTTCATCGAAGAGGTACAACTCAAGCGAAAGTCGCATTTAATCGCCAGTCCACCAGGTAGAAGGCGGCAACCACAAAGCGACACCTGCCAGTCAGGAGCAGACGGATTGCCGCTAGCGCACATACCGACCTCCAAGCGGGGCGATGTACTACTCATGAAGAGGATGGGCATCGCGCCTCCGGTAGCACTATTTCATCCGCGTCCCAGCGAGCATATACGATGCCATATTTGCAGGGAACTTGACATCAAGCCAAGTTGAAGCTCTGGACGAGCTGTTCCCAGTGACCAACAAGAGGGCTGGTAGAAAAAACAACATGCTCTTCTCGGACGCCGGAGCAGGATCACGCAGCCAGTAGCAGAGGCGTCCAACTTCGTAGGTTGCAGCATCGCCTTTAGCTAGGTTGTAATCCTTTTATGTAATCTCCATGCTTGAAATTGGTTGTTGGGACAGTCCAGCATACGGCTGTATGAACTCCTTGAGCACTCGTTGGAAGCGCATCGTTTGTATGGTTACATTCTTCATCTTAAGCACAATAATGTGCAAATCTTTTACGTATTTGAAAAAAAAGAACATAAAAGACGCATGTATCCTCATTTTATTTCCTAATCAGACGTTATCATCAACGTGATTGATGGTGATTAGTTGATAAATGAAAAGTATTTAATCTAAAATTGGTTTTTGTCATCTAGAATGTATTATATTTGAGAACAAATTTTAAATGTTAGAATGCACTATATTACAAGACGGAGGGAGTAGTCCTTTATTAAAGTGGTGGAAAGTACCAGTACTTAAGTATTCTCTCCATTCTAAACGTATACTTCATTACAGATCACAGGACGACGGGGGAAGTGTGTGGTGACCATATTTGGGGGACTGGGGGGAGAAGTGTGAGAATAAATCCAGGTGAAAGATTTTTTTCTGATAGAGGGACCAAGTAAACGTTATCTTCTCATCACGATGAATCTCCGACTCATAAATCCAGACCGTGCTCGACACGGCGTACGGACGATGCACATCATGCAGCCCGGAAATTCGCTGCATGTGCTTGGCCACTTGCGCCCTGGACCACGGATGCCTCTTGGTGAAGTCGTTATCTTCTCACGATGAATCTCCAACTCATAAATCCAGACCGTGCTCCACACGGCGTACGGGCGAAGCACAGCATCCAGCCCGGAAATTCGCTGCATGCGCTTGGCCACTTGCGCCCTGCACCATGCAAG
Source organism: Saccharum spontaneum (assembly GCA_022457205.1). Lineage (NCBI taxonomy): Eukaryota > Viridiplantae > Streptophyta > Magnoliopsida > Poales > Poaceae > Saccharum > Saccharum spontaneum. Next base: position 50,490,202 of record CM039615.1, on the reverse strand, counting down.
CCTCTTGGGCCTGGTTTAGTTGGCAAAATTTTTGGCAAAATACAACTGTAGCACTTTTATTGTTATTTGGTAATTAGTGTTCGATCATGGTCTAATTAGGTTTAAAAGATTCGTCTCATCCATTTCGTCTAAACTGTGTAATTAGTTTTATTTTTTATCTATATTTAATATTTCATACATGCGTCTAAAGATTCGATGTGACATGGAATATACTATTCTTTTGCAGAATTTTTTGGAACCAAACTGGGCCTCGGTCAAGTCGTCCATGTGCGGACTGCCGATGGCACAACAGTACCACACACACTGTCATGCAAAGCTTATTCTTTCGTTCGGCAGTCAAGTCAATTGGCCGGCAGGAAGCCAGTGAAAGTGAGAGCTGACGCGCCAAGTTGAGCAATTGGAACTCTCCGGTTACCCACCTAATCCATGTAGCAAGAGCATCTCCAAGAGTTTGTCAATTTCTACTTGGCAAATCTTGTGATTTGCCAACTCCTAAAACTATATGCAAGTAAAAAAATAGCCCCTCTCCAATAGTTTGCTATTATTGACTTGGCAAAACTAAAAAAAGAAGGCCTATGGGCTAATTTTTCCCGTGCGATCCATATGTTTTCCCGGTCACCGTCCCAGCTAGAAACCTGTTCATTTGGTGTCATGTATGTACCTGTTCATTTGGTGGTATGTACATATACTTCTACTGTATGTGCTTGCTTGTCGTCAAAGAGCAGCAGCGAGGGACATGGAACAGTAGCAGTAGTAAACAAGAAACAGCGGCATCAATCAGACAAAGCGCAGCAGCTAATGCCAGCCGACATGCACCAGCTAGCAGCCAAGACAAACCGAGATACACTAGCTAGGAGTAGCAGACAACTCGACAAAATGTACAGGCTCGGGAGAGGCACAAGCAAGCTGTCACGGAATCACCGGATGCGCGCGAGCGACGAGCGTGTATATTTGCGCGTTGAGGAGGCATTTTTGCCAACTTGCTATTGATGCCAAGTTGTGTTGTCAAACTAATGGAGGCTATTTTTTCTTGTTTTACTAAAATTATATGGATGTCAAGTTAAGATAGCAAACTCTTGGAGATGGTATGTGACTAAGTTTGTGTGGCAAGTTGCTTTTATATATCTCTATCCCATAGAGCAGCTATACGTCAAAAGGGATTCTAAATATATAATGTAATCCTTTATTTACAGTGGTGGAAAGTACTATCAGTACTTAAGTATTCTCTCCATTCTAAACTTATAATCCCTTTGTTCCAAATTATAAGGTGTTGAGAGAAATGAGTGGTGACTGTCTAGTTGGGACCGGGGAGAAGTGTGAGAGAAAATGAGAGCAACATGAGGTTTTCCTGTTACTCATTGGACCAAGTAAAAGTTTTTTTTTGATAGAGGGACCAACCCCTTGTTTAGATGACATCAAAATTCTAAGTTTTTTCACTCTCTCTCTATCACATCAATTTTTAACTGCTTGCATGGAGTATTAAATGTAGGTAAAAAAAAAACTTATACAGTTTAGTTGTAAATCACGAGATGAATCTTTTGAGCCTAGTTGGTCCACGATTGGACAATATTTGTCAAATAAGACGAAAGTGGTACTATTCATCGGTTTGAAATTTTTTCCCAATCTAAACAAGGCCCAAGTAAAAGATTGGCAGGACAGAAACATTCAAGCCGCTCGCTCGGCTGAAGCTGAACGCTAGTGGGTTCATCTTCTCACGATGAATCTCCAACTCATAAATCCAGACCGTGCTCCACAGGGCGTACGGCCGAAGCAGAGCATCCAGTCCGGAAATTCAGCTGCACGCGCTTGCGCCCCGGACCATGACTCTTGGCCATGTTTTCTCTAAATTCATCCACAAATTCTACTATATAAAAAAAAGATTTTACATCACATCAAAATACCAGCACATGTACGAAGTACTAAATGTAGATGAAATCAAAAACTAATTACACAGTTTTATTGTACTTTGCGAGACGAACGTTTTGAGCCTAATTAATTAATGTTTGGACAATTATTACCAAATAAAAATAAAATTACTATAGTACAGCACAGTACTATACAGTAAATTCGGGATGCCCGAATCGGGCATCTAAACAAGGCCCTTGGCCAAGTCTTCCCTGTCCGGGGCCACTGGGCACCACACACTGTCATGCAAAGTCAAGTCAATTGGCCTGCAGGCCGGAAGCAGTGACAGTGAGAGCTGAGCAAAGTCGAAAGGAGCCTGTTTAGTTTGGGGCTGTTTAGTTGCACTTAAAATGTCAAATTTTTCAAGATTCTTCGTCACATCGAATCTTTGGACGCATGTATGAAACATTAAATATAGATAAAAAATAAAACTAATTACACAGTTTAGATGAAATAGACGAGACGAATCTTTTAAGCCTAACTGACGACGAATCTTCCCTGTCCGGGGCCACTGGGCACCGCACACTGTCATGCAAAGTCAAGTCAATTGGCCTGCAGGCCGGAAGCAGTGACAGTGAGAGCTGAGCAAAGTCGAAAGGAGCCTGTTTAGTTTGCAACACGCATCCATTAGGTGACGTACGAAGGCGGCGACGCCGGAGCAAGCCTGTGAACGACGCAAACTTGGGCGTGCCGGCAGACTACGCCGTGACCTCTGCCGCTGCTGTTGCACGCTGCTTCCCCAGGCCAGATCCGCCGATGGTGGAGCTGTGTGCGTGCGAGGGGCCTTTAGCGTGGGTTGACCCAATGTTAGAGAAGCTCACTGCCTCGCTCATCGTGAGCCCCTCTGCAGGAGCACCAGCGTCTGGGTGCTCGATAGTTCCAGCGGCCGCCTCTGGAGTGGACGCATCGCTGGCGGATACCTGTTCACCGGTGACGGCTGCTCAGCGGACGATGGACTCGCCTCCATTGTCGTCGGTGTAGGAGCTGCCAGAGCTCACGCCACCACAGGTGGGGTAACCCGATGTCGAAGATGAGATCACGATGGCCATGCCCACCCCCAGCGACATGACTCCCACGCCACGTGAGGCTGCTCGGCGTCTCGCATGGTTCACCGAGGAGGTGCAGCTCAAGCGAAAGTCGCATTTAATCGCCAGTCCACGAAGGTACAAGGCGACAACCACAAAGCGACACCTGCCAGTCAGGAGCAGACAGGATTGCCGTTTAGCCGCTGGCACACATACCGACTTCCAAGCGGGGCGAGGTACTACTCATGAAGAGGATAGGCATCACGCCGCTGGCAGCACCAATTTCATCTGCGTCTCAGCGAGCATATGACACCATATCCGCAGGGAACTTGATGTCGAGCCAAGTTGAACCTCTGGACGAGCTGTTCCCAGCGACCAACGATAGGGCTGGTAGAAATAGCAACATGCTCTTCTCGGACGCCACTCTTCTTGGATGCCGGAGCAGGATCGCACAGCCAGCAGTGGAGGCGCCCAGCTTCGTAGGTTGTAGCACCGCCCTTAGCTAGGTTGTAATCCTTTTATGTAATATCCAAGCTTGAAATTGTTTGTTAGGATGGTCCAGTCTACGACTATATGAACTCCTAGAGCACTTGTTAGAAGCGCGTCGTTTGTATGGTTACATTCTTCTTCTTAATTACAATGATGATGCGCAAATCTTTTGCGTATTCGAGAAGAAAAAAAAGAACATATCAAGACGCATGTACCCTCATTTTATTTCCTAATTAGACGCTATCGTCAACCTGATTAATGGTGATTGGTTGATAAATAGAAAATATTTAATGCAAAATTGGTTTTTGTCCTCACGAATGCATTATGTTTGGGGACAAATTTTAAATGATAGAATGCATTATATTACAGGACAGCGTAATCCTTTATTATAGTGGTGGAAAGTATTATCAGTACTTAAGTATTCTCTCCACTCTAAATTTCATTCCAAATTACAAGATGTTGGGAGAAGTGTGTGGTGACCATAGTTGGGGACTGAGAATAAATCCAGGTGAAAGAATTTTTTTTCCGATAGAGGGACCAAGTAAAGGTTGGCAGAACAGAAACGTTATCTTCTCATCACGATGAATCTCCAACTCATAAATCCAGACCGTGCTCCACATGGCGTACGGGCGATGCACAACATCCAGCCCGAAAATTCACTGCATGCGCTTGGCCACTTGCGCCGTGGACCATGTATGCCCCTTGGTCTTAACTCTTAAGTCGTTATCTTCTCACGGCCTTAGTTCCTAAATTCAACCCCAAATTCCACTATGCAAAAAGAAGATTCCCATCACATCAAAATGCCGGCATATGTATGAAGTACTAAATATAGATGAAATTAAAAACTAATTGCACAGTTTTATTGTACTTTACGAGACGAACATTTTGAGTCTAATTAGTCAAAATTTAGACAATTTTTACCAAATACAAACGAAAGTGCTACAGTGCTACAGTACCTTCCTGTACCGAATCGGCACCACCCGATTCGGTAACTAAACACGGCCACGATGAATCTCCAACTCATAAATCCAGACCGTGCTCCACACGGCGTACGGGCGATGCACAGCATCCGGTCCTTGTGCGGACTGCCGATGGCACACACCACACACTGTCCCCTGTTCGGCTAAGCTTATCAGCACGGCTTATCAGCCGTGGAATAGTGTTTTTCTCTCACAGCAAATCAGCCACAGCCGGCTTATAAGTTAAAAAAACAGCCTGCCGAATAGGACCTGTGATGCGAACTTTCTTCGGTTCGGCAAGTCAAGTCAATTGGCCGGCATTGAGCCAGTGAAAGTGAGTAAGTGACAGCTGACGCGCCAAGTCTGAGCAATTGGAACTTTCCGGTTACCCACCTAATCCACATAAATATCACCATGTTCGTGGTTTACTGTGGCTAAAAGTACCGTTTGCTAGTTTATTGTAAGAAAAAAAAACACTGCTGGATGGCTGCTGATTCTGCTGATAAACCCAAACGAACAGGGTGTGACTAAGGTTTGTGTGCTTTTCTGCATCTCCTATCCTATCCTTCGGGTGAATTTTAGTTTTCACCCAATAATCACCTACAACTGCAAACTCTGAGATAGAATCACCTTCGCGACCTACGCTGGTGTTTGGTTTATTTCGTGGAATCACCTTCGCGGCTCCGCCCGTCAGCCCAGCCCCCGTGAAAGCCTGTTACTGTTACAGTAACAAGTAAATATGGCTGTCCGTAGCAAACCAAAATCTTAAGCACCAAGAAAATAACTTAATTTATGTGGAAAATCCATCCTTCCATCACGTATCTATATCTATACCTACATATATCTATATCTATACCTAATAATAAATCTATCTATACCTAATAATAAAGAGGCAAAATTTCCGCGTAAGATGTAAGTAAGACTCTTACTCAACTAAGATTACATATAAGACTAGGTTGATGATGTAAGTAAAACTCATACTTAACTAAGATTACATATAAGACTAGGTTGATACTAATCCAAATAAATCAACCTCTAACTCGTTTTGTTGCTACCGTGAAGTCTCATATTTTTCACATGTCCCTTTTTTATACGGCTCTCTCTAGTATCGTGGACTTCAATTTTTTCCTTGTCTTTTTTATTCTGAGAGCGCGGTCAGCGGGGCGCACGCCCCTGCGGCGAAGGTCTCGAACATGGGCATGAGGTGGTTCGGGAACGGCGACGGGGCGGCAAGGTCCGTAGGCAGAGAGTCGTACGCCAACATGTCGTGGTCGTGGAACTCGATGGAGCCTAGCGTGCAGGGGTCCCATTCGTGTACGCGCGCGCCTGCCGGACGTGCGGCGGCGTCGCCGCGTCGTGCACGGAGAGGCCCGCTACGGCGAAGGTCTCGAACATGGGCATGAGGTGATTCGAGAACGGCGACGGCACGGCAAGGTCCGTAGGCAGAGAGTCGTACGCCAACACGTCGAGGTCGTGGAACTCGATGGAGCCTAGCGTGCAGGGGTCCCATTCGTGTACGCGCGCGCCTGCCGGACGTGCGGCGGCGTCGCCGCGTCGTGCACGGAGAGGCCCACTGCGGCGAAGGTCTCGAACATGGGCATGAGGTGGTTCGGGAACGGCGACGGCGCGGCAAGGTCCATAGGCAGAGAGTCGTATGCCAACACGTCGAGCACCCCGTTCGTTTGAGCTATTCAGCGGAATCAGCAGCCATCCAGCAGTATTTTTCTCTCATAATAAACCAGCGAACAGTACTTTCAGTCACAATAAACCAGCGAAACGAACAGGCTGGAGGTCGTGGAACTCGATGGAGCCTAGCGTGCAGGGGTCCCATTCGTGCACGCGCGCGCCTGCCGGACATGCGGCGGCGTCGCCGTGTCGTGCACGGAGAGGCCCCGTGACGCCAGCAGTAGCGACAGGTGGAGCAGCTGGTTCAGATAGCCCTGCGCCGGGAACGGCACGGCCACCACGACAACAAATTCCATTGTGTCAACCGCCATACTGCCCATACTATAGCTTTAGTTCATGTATGACTACGCGAGCCCCGCTCTATACCGCAAAAAAAACACCGTAAAAAACTTACACGTTTCCAACGGCAAAAAAAAGGTTTCCAAAAAAATATATATGGCAAAAAAAATAAACGTAAAAACCAATGTACCCGTTTCCTACGAAAACAAAAAAGTTTCCGAAAAATATATATGGCAAAAAAATAAGCAGCGAACACGGCTCAGCTCCAGCAGCATGATGTCTGCATGTCATCGTGCTAATATCATATACTTCCTTTTTTCTTTGGAAAATAAAATTAGGAAATACACTAGAAATAATAAAATATAATGCCGCTGCAATTTAAAAAAGATAAAGCAAACAAGTTAAACGTTTGATAATATTTTCTCCTGTTACAATGCATGATCATATTTCATGTTGCAACGCACGGGTATATTTACTGGTCTTAAAAAAATACATCGATTCATCTCGTCGGCAATGACGGCATAGTCGATGGCCGGACTCTGTCCGCGTTCTTTCGCAGCAGCGCGGTGGACCGCGGTGCGCCATCTTTGAGTGGATGACGCGTCATTAGACTATCCGCACTCATGGACCTTTATATTCATCCTCTATATGTCCTAGTCAGCAAGATTCTTTCCTCTATACTCAATTCTCCCGCACCCATCCATCCTCTATTTCATCCTCTATCCACTCTATCCACTATGGACCCACTTGTCACTTTATCTAAATATATCCATGTGTGATCTAGTTTTGAAGGATTAATTGAGACGAATTTAATGGTGCAATCGAAATTTAATTTGGATTTTTGGTTTGTGAGTTATAGCATTTTTTCCCTTTGTTTAGCTAGTGGGGCCGTCACTGTAGAGTATAGAGTAAATATAGAGTGAGAGAAATGATAGAGTATCGTTTTAGAGTACCTAGTGCAGTAGTTTTTACTCTATATTCATACTCTAAAGCTTTAGAGTATCGTTTTAGAGTACCCACTGCGGCTAGTCTTAACTCTGAAGGTCAGCGTTGCACTGATCTTTCAAGAAAAAAAATCTGGTCCGACACTCCCTGTGTTTTTTTTCTCCTTCTAATAAAACTTGATAGCTACTCCCTCCATCTCAGAAAAAGTGTCGTTTTAGTTTTCGGACATCGTGTTTGACTATTCGTCTTATTCAAAAATTTTTAATAAATATTATTTATTTTGTTATGACTTATTTTATCATTAGAAATACTTCGATAATGATTTATTTATTTTATAATTTGTACAAAATTTTTAAATAAGATGAACGGTCAAACACGATATCTGAAAAATCTAAAACGATACTTTTTCTGGGACGGAGGAGTACTTGTATCGTTGGCACGAAGTCATTCCTCGGGACTTGGGAGGTTCTTGCAGGAAGGGGACATTCTCGAATTGTACTTATCGTTGTGACAGCCTTGTCAAAGGCACACCAATCAGAACCCACAGGAAACCCCAAATGGAGCAACCCCAATGGCGTCAAAATCACAACATTCTCCATATTGTATTGCATAGACCCATCAGGGCAACACAAAAATTCAAATGAGCAGCAGAGGTGAAGGCGGCGGCCGGCGGGCTTGGAACCAAAACTGCAGCGTACATGCGTGTCATGGCTGGAAATGCATCTCGTCGAGGATGACGACGAGCGCGACGACGAAGGCGTAGTCGATGCCCGGGTTGACGGTGACGCTGTACGAGTTCTTCCCCAGCAGCGCGCTCACCACGCTGAACCGCCGGTCGATCTGCGGCGGCAGTCAATCCATTCTCAGTCCAGGAGAGCAAATGGAGTCGCACGAGCTGACGACGGCTGGTCGATGAGAAGGAAAGAGAGAGAGGAGGCACTTGCCTTGGCGATGACGGTGTCGGAGTCGCCGAGGGAGACAGCGCAGGCGCCGTCGTGGTAGCTGCCGGTGATCCTGAAGTCGCAGGCCTGCTCGGCGTCGTTGCTGGCGAGGAAGACGCTGACCTTGGTGGACTCCCGCAGCTGGATCACGGACGGCTTCACCACGGTGAACATGAGGTCCCGCCGGCGGGTGCTGTCGCCCCGGAACACCTTCCACCGCGTGTTCAGCATCAGCGCCTGCGTTCCCCGTCGCCGTGCAAGCAGCGCGTGTCAGGACTCAGGACAGGAGGACAACAGGAAGCGGGGAACTGGGGAAGGGGAACAGATCGATCGATCGAGCGAGCGAGCGAGAGAGAGAGGTCAAGAAAGAAACGAACCGATTCTTGGACGGTGAGGACGGGGCGTTGGTCGGCGTCGACGAGGACGCAGCGGCGGCGCAGGCTGAAGAGCACGCCGTCGACGCGCAGCACGAGCGCGCCCGTGGCCGCGTCCGTGACGGCGAAGTCGCTGCCGGACATGCTCAGCGCCTTGGCCACGGCCAGCGTCGCCGCGTCCGCCGCGCAGAACCGCGCGTCCACCACCGCCAGCGCCGGCACCGCCGCGTGCTCCATCTCCATATCCATCGCCGCCGCGGCGCGCGCAGGCACGGGCTTGGGAGGGCCGGACCGACGGCTGCGGCGAAGGCAAAGCAGGGGCGAATGTGTTGCGATGCGACCAGACTCGGCGCACGGACGCGTCTTCGTCTTCCCCTCCTCGGTAAGTTTGACCAGGTGGGCGCTCAGGCAGGCAGGTGCCTATAGCCTCTAGTAGTCTAGTAGCAGCGGTACTGGCGATGGCAGCTCGGTTTCCACCATCAAATTTGATGATGATAAACAAACAGGCTGTGTTTAGATCATTTAAAAAGTGCACTATGCAAAAAAAAAAATTCTCCGTCACATCAAACTTGCGATACATATATGGAATACTAAATGTGGATAAAATTAAAAACTAATTGTACAGTTTAGTTGTACTTTGCGAGACGAATGTTTTGAGCCTAATTAGTTAATGATTGGACAATTATTACCAAATACAAACGAAATGCTACAGTAAATTTTGGTGTTCCAAAATTTGGAACTAAACACAGCCACAAGCAAGCAACTTGGCTAGCTGACAACACGGTTTCAGATTGCGCTGCTGCATCTATCGCCTTGTTTAGTTGCCCAACTCGGGGGTGGCCAATTCGGCACAGTGCCACCCCCGAGTACTGTAGCAGTTTTGTTTTCTTGTGGTAATAATTGTTCAAATCTTGATTAATTAGGTTTAAAATATTCGTCTCGTAAAGTACAACAAAACTGTGCAATTAGTTTTTGATTTCATCTACATTTAGTACTCCATATATGTGCTGATATTTTGATGTGATGGGGAATCTTCTTTTTTATAGTGGAATTTAGGGGTGAATTCTGGAATCTAAACAAGGCCTATATCTCAGATTCTTCTAATTAATGAGATAACGAAAGGAGGAGGAGGAATTCAGCAAAGACAAATCTGCGTTCACTTCGTCAGGTAGTACACGTGTGAGCAGCAGAGTTGGTGAATGGAGCATGGACACGCTTTTCTCTATTCCATTCTTTCTTTCGCGTTCCTTCTTTAATCTTTATTCATTCCCGTGTGATCTGATCACAGCTCGAGCTGTGTCATGGCACTCGAAAGGAGATTAATAAAGAACCAAATCTTCCGTGCGTAGTGGCTTTCTTTCCCTTTCTTCTCTTTCCTCCAGAAACCACCAGCACTCTGAGACAAGGTATGAACCGATCCGCCGCCCAATTCGGTGGCAGTCGGCAAGGCAGTTTCAGTGGGCCGACCTGGCCGTGTCCGCGTTCCAAATCCGTGGCCAGCCCATGCGGAAGACTAGGTCCATTCGCGGCCCAACCCACGGGCCCAGCGCAGTGTAGGAGGCCGCATTTATAATTCCTAACCGATATGATACGACGAACAGCCTGTTCCCCAGGGCAGGGCTGATCACTAGCCATTCAGCGGTGTTTTTCTCTCAAAAAAATTAGTTAGATTTCAGCCCAAGCGAACAGGCTGGAAGACATCCGTCGGCAACTCCTGTGCGGACGTCCTCCGAAAAAAAGTTCCCATCCGCTCGTTCCACTCTCCACGGCGCCTCTTTCCCGCGCATCCCCGCGGCGCCTCCGCCCACCGCCGGTCGCTGTGCCTATCGTCGGCCTCTTCTTCCCATCTCGCACCCAGCCAGAGCTCCCCACCGGCCCCTTCTTTCTGCCCCCGCCTAGCCAGAGCTTGTCGACAGCCGCCTGCGTCTGCAACCGACCCCTTCCTCCCAGGCCTCGCATGGCCAGAGTCCGCCGGCGGCCTGCACCATCGCTGGGCTATCCTAGCCTTCTCCTCCGCCATCTTGCGACCGTGGCACCTCGCATCCCGCCTAAAGCTCGCCACCGCCCTTCCCCGTCGCCCCCTCTACTCGCCTCTAGAAGGGGCCACGACAGCGCTGCTCTCTGCCTGCCCATCCCCCGTTTGTGCTGCGTCGTATGGAAGAAGAAGAGTGATATTGTAAGTCTATGTTTTTAAGTGTTTCAGATGTTCAATAGGTATGTTGTAAATGTTTTATGACGATATTGCAAAAGTAGATCAGGATGTTGCATATGTTGTAATGATTGTACGCGTATGTTACAAGCTTCTGTCCAATGTCTCATCTGTTTTTTTACACGTATGTTGCAAGTGTTTTATCTAGGTGTTGCGTATGTTTTACAATGGTTTTGAGGTGTTTTTGCAAATGTTTCAGATGCATGTTTCATGTATCTTTTAGACGTATGTTGCAAGTGTTACATCTGGATGTTTCAAAAGTAGAACGGGTTTTGCATCTCGCTCCCTCATCGTCTTTGGCTGCCTCGCCTCGATGTCTCTACCTTCTGTCGGCACTGGCTGGGCATCCAAACTAGAGGCACAGGTGGGCGCCGCCCCCTCCCCTTCTTCTCGACGCTGACAGCGTGGCGTGGGATGGTGGCATGGCAGGGGACGGGCCGTTGCGAGTGGCGCGGGCGTACGCTCCTTCTATTCCATGGTTCCGTTACGCAAGCGGACGAGCACACTTTCTGCTACGCTATTCCATGGACGACTCCTGTGGCCGCGCCTGGACATGTCTTGGGGCGGATGTATGAAGTATCTGTGGAGGACGAAGGTGCTCGGCCCAACCTGGCAGCGAGCTCCTTTCCTTTCCTGTTGGCCGGTGTCCGTCACTGACCGTTGGCACGTGCTCATCTCGTCTCCCAGCGGACCGCGCAGCTCCGCACGGTACGGCAACCGGCAGGCAGCAGCGCGCCATATGTAATCTATGCCTAATAATAAAGAGGCAAAATTTCCACCAAGATTTTTTTTTCACCTCTTTTTCTTCCACTCTGGGTTCTATTAATTTAATACTAAAACATCAAAATTTCAGCCTGGCCTCTCCCCACTCCGTATCCGTAACAATCTCCACTAAATCATCAAGATTTCCTCCGAGAAGTAGAATAGCCATTGAAAAAAAAAGAATCTGTATGCCCTACGCCCACCGAATATAAGCAGTGGAGACTTAAGTCCATAAGTCCATAAGAAAAAGAGAAAAAAAGAAGAAGTTGGCCAAAGATCTGAATCGAATCGAAAAAGAGCTCTACATCAAATAACAAACAACAAGCAACGAGGCCAGGCCAGGCCTGGTCCTCACACCGATGGGGGAGGACTGATACGATTTTTTCCATCTATTCATATAGCTAATATCAAAAGACCAATTTTTTTCTCAAATTTTCGTTTGTTAGTCCTCCTCATGAGCTAAAACCTCTTGTTTCAAACTGATACGATTAGTTTGCTACCACCAGTTTCATGTGAATATGACTTTTTCTCCAACTCTAAATAAATTAGAGTATATTTCATAACTATATATAACGTTATACGATCCCGTTGCAACGCACGGGCATATTTACTAGTACTAATAAAGAGGTAAAATTTCTACCAAGATTTTTTTCCACCTACTTGTAAGATGTAAGACTCCTCCTAAATCAAGATTATATATAAGATGTAAGACTCCTCTTAAACTAAGATTCAATCTCAAATACGTCTATTTTAGGAACATGGCTCTCCCTCTATAATAACCGTTTGATCTAGACGTCGTGCTATACAAGCCCTCCATCATCCATGATCTTACATGTAAGATGTAAGACTCCTAGCGCGATACGTTAAGGACGATGGAGATCGAGTAAAAAGCTATTTTTAAATCCAACTGAAAATCGGACGCAAGACGAACATGGGAAAAAAACTAATTTTCCTTTCCTTTCCTTCGGAAAGCGGTCTTTGGGCAGTGGAAAACGGGAGGCTCTTCCCGCAAGGACGAGAGTCCTGTTAGACTACCCACAGTGGGTACTCTAAAGGGATACTCTAAAGCTTTAGAGTATGAATATAGAGTAAAAACTGCTACACTGGGCACTCTAAAATGATACTCTATCATTTCTCTCACTCTATATTTAGAGTGGTACAATGCTTACTCTATAGTGGGCAGTGGCGAGCCCCACTAGCTAAACAAAGGAAAAAATGCTATAACTCACAAACCAAAAATCCAAATTAAATTTCGATTGCACTATTAAATTCGTCTCAATAAATCCTTCAAAACTAGATCACACATGAATATATTTAGATAAAGTGACAAGTGGGTCCCACACATGGATATAGAGGATGGATGAGTGCAGAAGAATTGAGTATAGAGGAGAGAATTTTGCTGACTAGGATATATAGAGGATGAATATAGAGGTCCATGAGTGCGGATAGCCTTAGGAAAGTGCTGCCTGCCTCCAGTAATGCCCTTGCCGTGATTTATTTGCCATGATTTTTCCCTGATAAAATAACTCTGATTTTCCTTATAAAGATAAAGATAAATAGTAATATAATATTATGGGTTTTTAAAGTTTGATATTTACTTAATATAAACAAATATTTCTATCAAGTTGTTGGTTTTAATTAGAAATAAATTATTAATATGACATGAATTAGTTGATGATTTAACTAATCAATCTGTAAACTCAAATCTTGAGTGGTTTCACGTTCAATCTAATCAAAACAAATGTTTCTCCAAGCTGTCTGCACATACCGATGTAAATCTCTGAAATGTCTACATATAACAGTACGACTTTCAACAAGAGCTAATATGTGGAAACTGAAATACAACAACAAAATATTAAAGTCACATATTTTTATGGATTCTTAAAAAAAGTCACGTAACTTGATATCTAAATCTACAAACACATGGACAGTCAGTTAAAAACTAAAGTTATGATACTTTGCAGGTAAATATTTCGTTCTTTACAATGGAAAAAAATGTATCAAAGTTGTATTTTAATTCAATACATAATTCATAGGATATTGTCAATATTAACTTATATTATAGATATCATAATCATCATAAAATAAATAACTTATATTATAGATATCATGATCATCATAAAATAAATAACAGCTTTTAATTATATAAAAAGATATATAAAAAGATAAATAGTAAATAGATATGTAACATTGTCATTCTTGTTTTCATTAACGAGCCTGTGCGTTTGTGATTGTTGCAGGAACCACTCACAATATCAAAAGTAACAACTATAGAAATTAAGTTATTGTGGCCACTGCAGTTGTGGAAAAAGATAAAGCAAACAAATTAAACGTTTGATAGTTTTTTTCTCCTGTTGCAACGCATAGATATGTTTGCTAATAATAAATAATACTTGCATATACGTGGAACCAGAGCCTTGAAAACTTGAGAAAACTCACTCCTCATCGAAGAAACATAATCTTTAACTTTGATTCGGTCGGTCCATCAAAATCTCATGGCCTGTTACAGCATCGAGGATTCAGTGCACTTGTCGACACTGGCTGACCGGCTCTTTGGGAACTAGTACTTCCCATTTCTCAAACCAAACAAACGAAAGGTAAGGTTTCGAATTTAGAATCAGATGATCCGCTCCAGTTTCAGGATATCAAATACAGAACCCTGGGAGTATGGATTGATCATGATGCCTGTTGACTCTAGAGTAAGGGTGGATAACGAGCCGGCTCGGCTCGGCTCGGCTCGTTATCTTAACGAGCCAGAAAGCCAGCTCGGCTCGGCTCGTTAAAAGCTCGAGCTGGCTCGTTAGGCTCGCGAGCCAGTTATAAAAAATATACAAAATTTAATATTTGCATTTATCAAAAGCTTAAAAATAATAATAATACAAAAATAATATATCCAATAGCTTTAAATTGAATAAAATATTTGTATGAGCTAACATATCAACCATTTGCAGAGTGCAAGACATAAAGTAATACAAATATAATATAAGTTATGATGACTTTTTCTCTAAAACTATGGCTCACGAGCCGCTCGCGAGCTAGCTCGAGTTGGCTCGTTATAGCTTACGAGCTAAAATCCGAGCCGAGCCGAGCTAGCCACGAGCCGAGCGAGCTAACGAGCTTCGAGTTTTTCGTCCAACCTTACTCCAGAGGACATTCACAGTGCCCCCATACTACTACTACTACTACAGTACAGTAGGACAGTAGGAGTATAGATCAAATCTACCCTTCAGTATTTTCTAGATCAAATCTACCCATCAGTATTTTCTGCAGGTTTAGGTCCTGTTCATCTGGCTTATAATCCGTACTTTTCAGCTTAGTTTTTTTTCCAGTCGAAATAATATTTTTCTCTCACAATAAATCAGCCAACGGTGTTTTTTAGCCGGCTTATCAGCACAGCCGAATGGGGCCTTAATCATTCACCCTAATCACTGGATGGTTTCTAACTGGCTAATGCTGATTTGTTGTGAGAGAAAAACACCGCTGAATGGCTGGCAGATAAGCGCTGATAAGCACAAGCGCACATGGTGATTGTTACAATTCGCTAAAATTAGGTCCAAGTTATGCCCTTCCACAGCAAACAACAAGTTGTACAGACCGGTCAGCGGTGACCTTGAACGGCATGCGGGTGCCTTGTTGCGCCATTTTGCAGCATATGCCATAGTTCATTAACTTGCTCTATCTGTATGTACAATCAATAGTGCAAGCAGGAGACAGTTGCTTATATCTTTTTGAAAATATGAGCAAGTGCTGATATATTAACCGAGACAAAAAAATGACTATGTTTAGAAATCTTCCTATCAAATTACCTAGGTCACATGGTCAGATAAAGTAGTTCCAATCTAATACTCCATATAATTAAATCCATATAAACCACAACTTACATGGTGCAAAATTGAAAAAAATAAAATATGAGTGATACAGATACCGTTGTTGGTCCGGCAATGGCATATACACAACAAGTCAGATGATCTTTTACCCATCTGTTTGCACTCTTTAATATTCATGTAACATGAGATTTTAGGACTTGCTGGAGCACGGATTGATGTGATAGCAATAACTCTATTGTTTATCCAAACTTAGTACCACCTAATTAAGAAGATAGGTTTTTCTTCATCACATACAAGTACAGCTTGTGTTGTCCCAGCTTCATCATTGATCTTTGGCTCTTCGCTATCCATTGACTCAGCCTCAAATGGTGCCATGTCAGTATCTCTGTAGGCTGCTTCGACATGGATATTGATTTCAGTGGACGGTGTCCTGATGCAGAACAGCGCGTGATCCCTTCTTGCCTTCTGTGATGCTGGAGAAGATTGATCGTGAAGGGCAATGTTAGGTTCTTCATGTGCACCTCACCAGACCACATACATCGATTTTCCTCTCCTTCGCCTCTCCTTCGTCTCTCCTTCGCCGGAGAAGAGCGCCCACCTGCCGGAGGCCAAACTCGAGGCCGTCTCCGCGGGCGGTTAGGCCGGCGACGCTCCTGGGGTGCGACTCGTTCGCACGAACGGATCCCGGCGGCAGCCGCGTCTAGGCACAAGGACCTCCGCGACGTGCTCATGGGCCGAGGTTTATGAGAAGAAGGCGACTGACACTCGCTCCGGCGGTTCGGCGGGCTCTTGGGTCGCCAAGGTCTGCCGAGTTTGACGGTGGTGACGGTGATACAGAGGGAGATGAGGACCGTCGATGCAAGGAAGGGCGTGAGGCTTTGTCAAGGGCCGTGGCTTTGGCTACGGAGGCTTGCCGACGGCCGAAGCCGGTTCATGGGAACCAGTGCGCCGTCGAGCTTTCCTCTCCGGCACAAGCTATCCCATCCAAGTTCTGGGCGCAAGATGGTTCCGACGAATCCGATGAAGAAGATCTGGAGGAAACGCAGAGTCCATCAACGCCGGAGTTCATCGGGGAGGCCCTGGACGCGGGTTTCACGATAGATCAACTCGTTAGAGCTGAAAAGGCCCTAGCGTCAGGTAACAGTCCTTCTTCCAATGATCGTCACCTTCCTTCTTCAGTAGTTGCAAGGCTGGTTCAGAGGAAGCTCGTTGGAGCGCCATGGCAAGGGCCTTTGCCTCCTCCTCGAGTCTCTCCTCCGAGAACTCTTCGAGATTGTATTGTCAAGGCAACTTTCTCCAAGACCGGAGTCTATGGTGATCGGGCTTTGCCGCTTAGACAACCTGGATCGCTGGCGAGGTCGACTCCGGTAAGGAAGATGAGTTCAAAAAAATTCGAAACTTTGAATTCCCAATCGCTAGAGCCGGCCTTTCCTCCGTTGTCCCCAGCGAGACTTCCGGCAAATCTGACCGAGTGTATCGCGCGTGTGGAAACGGAGAAAGTGGATCGGGATGTCAAGTTTCCAAAGAAGATTGTTCTCGGGCCGGGAAAGTTTTTTAGGCCCACACAAGGGTTGTGTGCGTTATTCACAAAGACTGGAACCAGAAAGTTTAATAAAACCTTATCCTTGCCGCCGCCTTCGTCATCCACCGTTTCTCAAACGCGAGCCAGGTCCTTCGCGGACGTGGTGCGTGGAGGGGTGGAGATGGCATCTCAAGGATCTGACAATGGCAACTGTGGCCGCGGAGGAGGGGGGAGACCGACGGGGTTCAACCCTGGCTTCCATCCTGGTTTTAACCCAGGGTTTGGAGGAAGAGGTAGAGGCCGCAATGTCTTCCCGTCGCGCGGTCGCGGACGTGGCCATGGTGGACATGGCGGCTCGGCCTACAACGGATACAACGGTGGCTATCATGGGTTCGGTCGTGCTGCACGGCCCCATGGTGGGACGTACGGTGGAGGTCGTGGACGCGGCCACTGGCCCAACCACGGGCGGCCGTACCATCATCCGTCCACGGCACCGGGGCAAGCAGGCCCTGCTCATGCGATCTCGGGGGAGCTCCAGATGGGTGGTGGCCACGCGGCTGCTGAAGTCGCAAACCCCATGTTAGGGGGGCCGCAAGCGGCGGGGTCGCAAACGGCTGCCACAACCACCGGCGGAGCTTTCCAATCAGGTGGTGGACATGTGCCGGCTGGGGGATCGCACGCTGCTGCTGCCGAGGAAGGGCGCAAGGAGGCGGAGGTGATGGCGTTCCAGACCTCCCATGGCACTGCTGTCAACTCGACACTAGTCATGGGGGCTGTACCGCAAGGGACTACGACCACCCAGGCGCCAGTACTCACGGCTTCGACGACACCAGTTGCACCCGAAGCTCCCAAGATCACTGTCCCACCAAACGCCAATGCTTCAGTTGTGACAAGTGGTGTGCCAGAGTCATCTCATCAAGGAAATCAAAAAAGTAAGGGTAAACCGTTTTGTTATCGTTGTCACACTAAGGGCCACACCTTGGCGGTTTGCACTGTGTCACTTTGTTGTGAAATTTGTTATGGAGATCATGTCACAAAAATTTGCCCAAATATGAAGAAAATGAATACTACTGCTATTCCATGTGGTTATGCGGTCGAAGGGCTAGGCTTTTATTTTATTCCGGTTGCTGAGAATCCCAAGTTAATTTTAGAGGAAAAATCAGCTGTGGTACGTGTTTTGGAGGGTTCTCTTACTGCTGATCAGTTAGCAGTGGAACTTGAAAAACTACTGCCTGGTAAAAATAAGTGGGTGATTGAGGAGAAAGGTACTGGAGCCTTCACCACTAATTTCCCATCCTCTGAACTGCTGGAATACATGGTGAACTGGGGTCCTATGGACACAAAGACAGTTAAAGGTAAAATTCGTTTTGAGAAAGGAGTTGAGAATGAGGTTTACAAATATGAAATTGATAAGGTTTGGGTTCAGTTCCGTGGTTTACCAAAAGAATTTCGGGAATTTCCTATTATTTGGGCAGTTGGATCCATTTTAGGTGTTCCTCGAGCTGTTGACACAAAATTCACAAACAAGTTTGGTCGTGCAAGAATGAAGGTAGCTGTGCTAGATCCCAATCTCATCCCTGATCTTGTGGATGTCGTGATCGGGGATTATGTTTATGAGCTACAATTCCGCGTTGAACAAGACTTGTCTAATGGTGAGCCGCAAGTCATTGACATGGACTCTACCATGGATGAAGATAAACCAAATGGGGAAAAAAAGAGTGATAAAATGGATGAGGATGGAAAAAAAGGGGAGGAGCCAGCAGATAATTCTACACCTAGTAACCAGTTACCTGCCTCCGGTCAGTTACCTGCCTCCGGTCAGCACAAAGACAGTGCTGCTGCCCAACTTGAGGAAACCGGTGATGGTCCTGGGTCACAGCAGGGTACGATGCAAGGTGTGGAATCTGTACCAGTAGGTGTTAAAGGAAATAACAAGCCAGTGGCAGTGCTTTCTCAGTGTGGGTTAACAACAGTTGGTACGGGCCAATGGAAGGCTAGTCTTTTGACTTCCCAGAATGACTCTGGCATTTCCAATAAAATGAGAGTGCATAATGGTGGGACAGTATCTCCATTGAGATCCAGCAAAAGAAATGCAACAACTTCAGATCAGGACTCTCTGGAGAAGGCGACGAAATTGAAAGCTCGAAAAAATTTGGACTCCGCTTCAAGCAAAGGTAAAGGAACTTTTCCAAACTCTTTTCATCTGCTTGATGATTCCATTCTGTTAGCTAGAACTAAATCACTAGGGATTGTTCTTGGGGATAATGAACAAGACTTGTCACTTTCCTTAAGTTCTTTAAGAGATCTTGAAGCTTTTAGATTGAGTGGGTCTGATAGGGTAGACGTGGTTAAGAATTTTTTGTCGGACGTTGTCTCAAATGACTGTTCCTGTGAAGATAATATAGACCTAGAAGCTCTAAACCTAATTTGTTCTGAAATCTCTGAAGGCCTTGGTGATGGGGGCTGTGACCCTTTGTGTCTACAGACTCCTTTATCACAAAACAAAAGGTCACGTTCTAGGCATAAGAAAAAACCAACTTATTAGTTTAGATGAAAGGTATTTTCTGGAATTGCAACGGCTTCGCTGATCCTAAAAAATATAGATTCCTTTCTGATCTAACAAAAGAAAAGAACCTAGATTTTATTGCCTTATCAGAGACTGGTAGAGCCAATTTTCCGCAATCTACTTTGAATAATATTTGTGCGGGCAGAGATTTTCTTTGGCATTGCTTGGCTCCACGAGGTCGGTCTGGTGGCATGATCTTAGGAATAAACTTGTCAATTTTTGACATTGGTGAGATTGAAGAAGGGGATTTTTCTATCAGGTTCAAAGTTCGTCATAAGGAGGATGATTTTAAATTTAACTTGATTTCAGTTTATGGGCCGGCTCAAGTTGAGCACAAATCAAGTTTCTTATCAGAAGTAGTGCGAGTATGTTCAAAAGAAGCTCTACCTATTGTTATAGGTGGCGATTTTAACATTATTCGTAGACCTGATGAGAAAAATAACGACATTTTTAATGATAGATGGCCTTTCTTGTTTAATGCAGTAATCGATACTTTGAACCTCAGAGAGGTAGATTTGTCAGGTAGAAAGTTTACTTGGGCCAATCATTTACAGAATCAGACTTTCGAAAAGTTAGACAGAATTCTAGTTTCTACGGATTTTGAGTCCAAGTATCCACTTACTACTGTAATTGCTCTATCAAGAGAGATTTCTGACCACACTCCTCTGTTTTGTTGCACAAATAACCCATCTTCATCTTATCAACCCCAATTTAAATTTGAATTGGGATGGTTGCTGAGAGATGGTTTTTTGGATATGGTAAGAGATGTGTGGCAGAGCGTGATTGCTGAAGGCACTCCTTTAGAGAGGTGGCAAGCTAAGATCAGAAGGCTACGCCAATATCTTAGAGGATGGGCAAAAAATGTAAGTGGTGCCTACAAGAAGGAAAAAACGACACTGTTAAATAAACTAGACGAATTGGATAAAAAGGCAGAGAGCTTTATGCTTAACGAAACGGATTTGAATTTAAAACATGTCTTAAAAGAAAGGCTTGCTGAGTTACTGCGTGAAGAGGAACTTAAATGGTACCAAAGGGCTAAAGTGAAGCACCTATTAGAGGGTGATGCAAATACGAAGTACTATCATTTGTTGGCAAATGGTAGACTTAGAAAAACTCGTATTTTCCAGCTAGAAGATGGGAATGACATAATAAGTGGTGATGCTCAACTTAAAAAGCATATTACCAAATATTATAAGTCACTTTTTGGCCCATCGGAAAGCTCTACCATTACTTTGGATGAGTTACAAACTGATGATATTCCCCAGGTTTCGGCACTGGAAAATGAGTTTTTAACTGATGACTTTTCAGAAGAGGAAGTGAGGGTTGCAATTTTCCAAATGGAACATAATAAGGCACCTGGACCGGATGGTTTCCCACCAGAGTTTTATCAGGTCTTCTGGACTTTAATTAAAGATGATCTGATGGCTTTGTTCAAGGATTTCCATCATGGCTCCTTGCCACTAAATAGTCTTAATTTCGGAACTCTAGTTTTGCTTCCGAAACAGAAGGATGCGAAGGTGATTCAACAATACAGGCCAATATGTTTGTTGAATGTCTCTTTCAAAATCTTTACCAAAGTTGCAACAAATAGATTATCTACTGTAGCCCAAAAAATTATTAGACCAACACAAACGGCCTTTCTTCCGGGTAGAAATATTATGGAAGGAGCAGTAATACTCCATGAGACTATTCATGAACTTCACTCGAAGAAACAGGATGGGGTTATTTTCAAAATTGATTTTGAAAAGGCTTATGATAAGGTAAAATGGAGTTTTTTACAGCAAACCTTAAGGATGAAAGGGTTTTCACAAAAATGGTGCAAATGGGTGGAGCAGTTCACGCAAGGGGGAAATGTTAACATTAAAGTTAATGACCAGTTAGGTTCCTACTTCCAAACAAGAAAAGGCTTACGGCAGGGTGACCCCATGTCGCCAATACTATTTAATATAGTGGCTGACATGCTGGCCATACTGATAGCCAGAGCAAAGGAAGCAGGGCAAGTTGAAGGGGTTATTCCCCATCTCATTCAAGATGGATTATCTATTCTCCAGTATGCGGATGACACAGTGATTTTTTTGAGTCATGATGTTGAGAAAGCGGTTAATATGAAATTATTACTCAGTACTTTTGAACAAATTTCGGGGCTCAAAATAAACTTTCACAAAAGTGAAATCTTTTGCTTTGGTCAAGCAAAAGAATGTGAAGAGTACTATTCGCAGCTGTTTGGATGTAAAGTTGGGAAGTACCCTTTCCGTTATCTTGGTTTACCTATGAATACTAAGAAATTAAACAACAAGGATTGGCAAATGATTGAGAACAGAATTGAAAAAAGGCTCAGTGGATGGAAAGGCAAAATGCTTTCGGTTGGAGGTCGCTTGGTCTTGATAAACTCGGTGCTTTCTAGTTTACCGATGTTCATGATGTCTTTTTTCGAACTTCCAAGAGGAGTGTTGGAAAAAATAGATTGTTTTAGATCAAGATTTTTTTGGCAAAGTGATCAGCACAAGCGTAAATATAGACTAGCGAAATGGGAAATTCTGTGCCAACCAAAAATTCAGGGTGGTTTAGGTATACAGAATTTGGACATACAAAACAAATGCTTATTGAGTAAATGGCTTTTTAAATTGTTAAATGAGGATGGCATGTGGCAGGAACTTTTGAGGAACAAATACATAAAAGATAAGACTTTAGGGAGTTGTGTTAAAAAACCAACAGACTCTCACTTCTGGAAAAGCTTGATGAATGTCAAGGACACCTTTTTGGGCTTTGGCTCGTTCAAAGTGAAAGATGGCTCGCAAACCCGTTTTTGGATAGATACTTGGTTGGGAAACAAACCACTTAAAGATAGATTCCCATCGTTGTTCAATATCGTAAGAAGGAAACAAGACTCTGTGGCACATATACTTAGCTCATCCCCTCTAAACATTTCATTTCGCCGAAATTTAGTGGGTATGAATCTAAGGGATTGGCACAGAATTGTAACCTCTTTACAGGATGTGAACTTACATGATGAAAGGGATGTTTTTGTATGGGCGTTACATTCATCAGGAAATTTTACTGTCAATTCCATGTATGCTACGTTGATTAACAATGGGGTGAGGGTGTCTCAAGATATATGGCAAATTAAAGTTCCTTCAAAAATAAAAATATTTTTGTGGTATCTAAAAAAGGGTGTGATTTTAACTAAGGACAACCTTGTTAGGCGAAACTGGAACGGGGACACGAAGTGTTGTTTCTGTCACTCTCCAGAAACCATTCAACATCTTTTTTTGGATTGTCTTTATGCCAAGTTCTTGTGGCGGGCTGTGCATTTATTTTTCGGGTTAACACCTCCCCAAAGCATAGATGACCTTTTTAATACATGGTCCAAAAGGGCTAGTAAAAAACATAATGCATTGCTGTTGACAGCAGCGTCGGCACTTTGCTGGGCAATTTGGATAACAAGAAACGAGGTGGTTTTTGATAAATGTAGACCAAAAACTTTTTTGCAGGTACTTTTCAGGGGAACTCATTGGCTACGGCAGTGGGCAAGATTGCAGCGGCATGATGACCTACAGGCTCAGTTGATGTTGGTTGGGCAACATCTAGAGACGTCAGCCTTGCATTTCTTTGGTTCCAATGGATGGTTCTCGACTAGATTTATTGGCCTCATTTAGTCAAAACCTTATGCTCGTTTTGTTTATCCTTGTGTTTGCCTATAAGTTGGAACTTTTTTAGCGTGTGTGCTAGCCTACGGGCTGAACTTTGTAATAAGTGGCCTGATTCTATCTCTTGATAGATGAAGCCGGATATGACCTATCCTTTATCTAAAAAAAAGAGCTGCTAGACAAAAACAGAGCAAGCATACAGATTGCGTAGGCCTTTGCAAATGCAGAGGGAGCTTGTCTTTATTACACATACTTGCTAACTCAATTCAGTCGCATTTTGAATACAGCAGAGTCAAAAGTTATGAATCTGCATTTCTAATTCATCGATTGGCGGGGTACAAGAGGAATTATTTAAGGCGTAAGAAAACAAACCTATGTTTACAGCACGGATGTTGAAGAAGAGAAGCCAATGGTTAGGTCCATTTTCTCCGCTCTATATGTAAATTTGGAATGTGCACTATCTTATTCTTGTCCTCCCCGGACTTGCATCTTCCCTCAAGCACCGATCCGCATTTTGACAGGGTCAAAGCCTGCAACCCAGTGAGCTGTTGGATGCATGCAGGTAAAGTTTTCATAAAGTAGGTCTCCACTGTGAGCTCCCGGAGGGAGGTCATCTCGCCCAGCCACTCTGGCAGATTTGTAATGTTGTCACAGTTCAATATCTGTATTTTCTGTATGGATCTCCATTTCCAAATGCTCTCTGGCAAAGGTATCTCATCAGAACAGTCATCGATAATCAATTCCCCAATGTCAAAGTGTCCAAGAGCTTCCCAAGATGCAGATGACAACTCGCTGCTACACCTGATCTCCATTTTGGATAATGACGCAGGAACAGATGGCCCCAAGATTCGATGGAAAGATGGCAAAAGGCCTTTGCGTTGTCCTCCTTTCCTACCTGATACTACATACCTGGCGCTCCTTGGGATTGATGGTTCCAACGTCAACCTTGAACTACAGCATATCTCTAAATCTTGAAGACTTGGAAAGAAATTTTCATCGCTACCCTGCTCCTGCATAGATATGTGCAACTCCATGTTGTTTAATTCTGACATGACAATTCTTCTGAGCTTCCTAAATGGTTTGGTGCACCAGATGCAAACTTTCGACCCTAGGCTCTTCATCCATGAAATGTGCAGCTCTTCCAGACTCTGTAACTGATCCAGATGCACATGCTCAATGTGCACATTGGAGAGCTCTAGTTTCACAAGGTTTGTGAGTAAAGACATCCAACGGGGGAAATCAACACCAGAATAGTTCTTTATGCAAAGTATTTCCAGGCCACCATTAGGCTGGAGCCTTTCTAAAACATGCTTATTAGGTAAGCCTCCTTTATAATCAAAACTCCAGCCCAAACTCAGTGAACACAGATTCTTTTTCCCTATCAAATCAAAATTGTCTGCTTCCTCTGCTCGGCGGACATAATGAAGATCCTCAATTTGTAGTTCAACAATATGAGGGCCACTTCTGCGGAAGGAAAGAACAGGTCTCTGCATTTGCAAGAAACATGAGGAAATACCGAAATAGTAGTAAGACATGTTGCAATTAAGGATGAAAACGGTCGGAAACGGTCGAAAACGGACTTACGATATAGAAAAACGAAAACGATCGGTTCGGGATATTTCTACATTTAGCAATTAAAGAGTACAAAAAATGGTTGAAAATGGTTGTGAAACCAATTGAAACTGACAATTTTTCATGTTAAAAAACGGTTCATAATATAGAAAACGAAAACGGTCAATTCGGAATATTTCTGTTCCGTTTTCATCCCTAGTTGCAATGTGTCATGCATGTAAAGGGGAAAAAAGAAGCCTGCAGAAAAATTAATTTATATATAACAAAAGGGTAAAATGCACCCTCAGTTCTCGACTTGGTTCGGAGTACCATCCGGGTCCCTAAACTTCCAAAATATGCATTTAGATCCCTAAAGTTATCTAATCGTGTCATGTGGGGTCCAAATCACTAGCATGTGTGTGGGTACAATGTCATTGCACAATCAGCATGCCACACAAGCGGATTAATTTAAATTGAAGTGGTTTAAGATATCATGTGACATTATTAGTAAGTTCAAAATTTAGATGTGCATTTTGAAAATTTGGGAACCTAAATGGCACCCAAACCAAGCTCGATGATTGGCTATGCATTTTACTCTAACAAAATGCAAAGCTATATCCACTGATAATGTTAATGCTTACATACAAAAATTATTTATCACAGAATAAGCTATCACATGCATATAAATATTGCAATGATCAAATACAAAACAGAAAAAATTCTATAAATATTACAATACAATGCTGAGGTAGAAAATAAGGAGGGGATGAGGTTGGTAATTTAGGACCGGGAGTAGTTTACCTTAGGTTCGTAACATAGATGTTTGATGTGTTTAATATTATCATATTCCTCTCCTCCCAGTGTGCAACCCTCAAGGATTCTGAAATTGTATTCATTGAGAACTAACTTGTCCAAGGCAGTCAGGTATCGGATCGATTGGGGCAAAAGCACCAGTTTGGCAGCGTGAACTGTCAGCTCCTGTAATGACATGAGTTCTCCAAGCCAATCCGGTAGAGCAGAAAAATCCCAACATTCTACTATCTCTAGTTTCCTGAGGAAGCGGTAGCTTCGGATGCTTTCTGGCAAGGTGATAAGGTCGATGCAGGAATGAACACTCAGTTGCTCGAGATTAACACAGTACCGAAGAAGTTTGGAAATATCTGAAGAAAAGCAACAGTTCTGTATTTCCATGTTCAATAATGCCAAATTCGAACTACCAATGTATCTCTCAGATGATAGGACATTGCTGCTTCTTTCTATGATACAGCTCCAGCTTCCTGGGAAAGCTGGAACAAACCTCAGCCTGGGGCAGTTTCTAATGGTAAGTACTTGGAGATTAGGAAATAATATTTCATCTCCATGGCTTTCATGAAACTTGTGCTCATTATCACGAGTTGATAGTGTGGTCGTCCACTCCTTCAGGTTGTCCATACTCGTAAGTATAAGTTCTCTCAGTTTCAAAAATGCCCTGTCAGCCCCATATATATAATCACCCACTTTTCTGACGCGAGGCATATTTGAGATGCGCAGCACTTCTAAGTTTGCTAGTTGGCCTAATAAAGGGAGATGTTGGCACCATAGCATGTCCGAAAGCTCAACTTTCACAACATTTGGAAGGAAATGACTTATGTTCGTTACCCAGGGACAAAATGTATCACCCCTATAGCCTTGTATTTCAAGTGTTTCTAGGTTCCCATGAGGATGGAGTTTTTCGAGCACCACAATGTCATTAACTATGCTGGAATCCTGTGGTAAACTGCCGCGGGACCATCTCAAAATCAGCGACCGCAGTTGCCGGTATTGGGCCAACTCGCTGCATTCGCTTGCTTCCACTACTGTCTCAATATGCTCAAGATTTTGGATCATTAGCGACTGAATTTCATTATCAAGATAATGACACAGAAGAGAGAAGTTACTGAAGCAACTGGTGTTGGAACCAGCAGCAAAGCGTAGGCAGCGCTCTTCCTCCTCTTCTCCAGACTGCCGGATGTAGGTGGGCCTTGAGCCCACCGAACCCCCTCGCTTCGGTCTCACAGTAAAAAGAGCCACCTGCGTCATACCACGTGCAAGATTGATTTATAAGACCTAAACAGTCTGGTGGCACGGTTGGACTATTTTGATCAACTTGGTGGTTATAGGGAAAGTGACATATTTTGCTCAACTTGGTGGTTTTAGAACAACTCTAGTAGAGCCCCTACTTAAGCCCCCGGTAACTAAATTTAGATGCCCAGTCCAAAATCGCTGCTCCAGCAGGCCTTCTACTACAACACCCAAAATTGGATGGGCACCCAAATTCACCCTAAGCCAACAAATATGGGGGGCTCACCTTCAAGCCCCAATCCGGTAGTTGGTCCTTTCAGGCCCCTTCCAGTAGTTGGTTCGTTTCCTCCCCATGTGCTCGCACGAAACTCCCTCCGCCACTCCGGCGACCTTTTGAGGCCCACCTCCCCTAGGCCCCTGGCAAGCCGGCTTCCCCGTCGAAGCGGATCTCCAGCGGCGGCACCTGCTTTCGCCACACTGCGTCCACCTATCGGGTGGATCTGCGGCCACGACGGGCGGATCTGTGGGGCGCCGCCACCTGCTTCCGTCATATTGGGTCCACCTTCTCTAGCGGCGGCCGCATCCTCGACGCCCGGGTCCACCTCCTCACCCACTTGCTCCTCGTAGTCACGACAACGGACAACCTCTTCTGCATGGTGCTTGTCATGCCCCAGGCATCACGCCGCCCGCCATGGTGTCCAGTGTCCGGAACGGAGGAGCAGAGGCGACCCCCTCCCTCCTGAGCAGAGGAGCAGAGGCGCACCCCCTCCCCTCCGGCGAGCGCGCCTGTCCTCCCGCCTCTACTGCGCAAGCGCGGCCGTCTGCTCAAATTCTCCGTGCGAGCGTGGCATGTTCGCTCGGATTCTTCACGTGAGCGCGGCCGTCCTCCTGCCTCCACCACGCGGGCGTGGGTCGCCTCCAATAGGGAGAACAAGGAAGAAGACAGAGAGAATGACGAGCGGGTCCTGTTTGTCAGTATGTGCTGGAATGAATTTGGGGCTCAAATTTGGTTGTTGCTGTTGGAGTAGAAGTAAAAAAAACTAGGCCAGCAAAAATAGAGGAGCACCTAAATTAAAAGTAGGGGCTTTGATTTGGGTGCTCTCGCTGGAGATGCTTCCAGAATTCCAAAAAACATGCTTTACCTTTTTTTATTGAAAAAGAGAAGGCCTTACTTAAAATAGCGGCAACTTACCTGTCTTGTATTGATGTATGGAATTCCAGAAACGTACAGTCGTTTCATAATAATGTTGCTCCCTTTTGCTTCTTGAAGCTCAAGAGACGATATAGTGATTTTTTCCAATCTGGTCATTTCGTACAGATTTGATGGCAAATCATCGATGCTTTTGATGCCATCAATTTCAAGTTCCTGTAGTGATGATTTAAATAGAAGCAACATTCGATCAACAAACTGCTGGTTGCAATTTGTTATCTTCAGTTTCAGTAGGGTTCCAGAAATAGACTCCCATTTGTCCATGTAGTTGTCGAAGTCAATGCTTTTGATGTCATCAATTTCAAGTTCCTGTAGTGATGATTTGAATAGAAGCAGCAGTCGATAAACAAACTGACTGTTGCAATTTGTTATCTTGAGTTTCCGTAGGGTTCCAGAAATAAAATCCCATTTGTACATTCTGGAAGCAGGGTCCCGTCCGTGCATTAAGTAACCAAACTCCCCTTCGTCCATTACGTAAGGTAATTCCTGTTCGCACATTCCAGAAGGTGACTCCCGTTCCATATGATGCAGATCGAGACTACTATCGTTGATGAAGAACTCTTTACACATTGGGATACAATATGGATACAGTTGTAGGTTCCTGCACCTTTCTATCTTGAAGTAATCAAGCATAGGGGCTGCTGCCTGTTCCCTTGTTTCATTAGATGGACCTGGAGTTAGTGCCGGCATGTTGCTGGTAACTTCAGGTGAGTCATTTCTGGCACCAGTGTCCTGTGTTATGTGTGTTTCCCTCCGCATGCCACAAAATGGAGCTTTCAACAAATCCTTGGCCTTCTGTAGCAGGGCTCGCGCACCTACCTTAGACTTTCTTTTAGCTTGCTTATTTGAAGGAAGAGCACCAGGTAATTGGTCAGGGTTTTCTCCTGTTTCACTCTCTTGCTCACTACGGTCACGATTTGAAGCCACTTCATGTAGTCCTATCTCATCTCCTGTCAGTTTCTCTACCTTATCACAGTCGTGACTTAATTCCACTTCCACCACCTCATTTACTTGCGTGTCATCATAAAATATATGTACAGTGGTCCATTGCAGATTAACCAATGTAAGTCGTCTTAGCTTCTTGCATGGTACAAGTCTTACATGGCCACACTGGGGCATATTATTGATTTCCAGTTCTTGTAGATTTGGCAAATTTCCCAATGCAGGAATGTGGTTACATCCCTTGAGATCAGACAATATTATTTTCACCAGATTCGGGAGTGTATCAATATTGCTAATCCAATCCGGAAATATTGTGCCATCGTAGCCTTTAATGGAGAGGCATTGTAAATTCCGATGGGGCCTTAAATTTTCGAGCACTCTAGTAGCCTTTGCTGGACAAAAAAACATGACCGGGGATGACGGCCCCACCCGTTTTTCACTAAGAAGAGCCTCTGTTAGACGATCCATTCCAATAGAAGACTCAGTATCAGAAGAGGACCATTCAAGACTCAAGAAATGAAGTTGTTGCTTCCTGGCCAGTTCCACTTGCTTTGCTTCCTTTGGTGATACCACATTCTCAAGGCATTTGATGTTTAGCTCATGCTGTGTGAGATCCAGGATCTGCTGGAGAAGCATAATATTGCTGTGGTTGTCACCGGGTTGTGTCCGTACATCAAAATTGGGCAAGGTTAGAAGGTCTACTAATCTTGCAATGCCTTGCTCCGAGAAGAGTGTGAACCCTCCAACTGACAGGTACCTAAGATGAACCAATTGTTGGGTGATGATATCCTCTTGCAGCATACCTAGCTCTAGTTCTTTATTGTGATCTTCTGAACTCTCTGCATTTCCCGCAGAGGTTCCTGGAGCTTCAGAATAAGCTTTTGCACCCACCCCAGAGAGATTTAGGTACTCCAACTTACCTAATTTCCACTGCGGAATCAATTTTAGAAAGTTCTGAATTCGAGAACAACCTGATAGATTTAAACACCGGAGCTGACAAAGACTGGTACAGGAATCCGGAAGGGCAGCCAGATTAGTACAATCTGATAAATCCAAAATTTCCAACATCCGACAGCCAGCATCAATATTGCAAAATTCAGGAAGAACTTCAAGAGAGCTACAGCCAGACAAATTCAAGACTAGAAGCTTCTTCATGCGCTTAAATAACCCACTAGGCAGTACTTCCAACTTGTCACAGAAGGACATATTTAGATGTATCATATTTGCAAGGTAAATGAAATAATCAGGCAGCTCACAAAGTTTGTGACAGTGCAATAGATTGAGAAATGAAAGACTCTGAAGGCCACCAAAGTTTGAAGGCAGCGTTTGAAGCTGAGAACAATATGAAAGGTCGAGGAATGCAAGTTTCCGGAGCTTCCCAAATTCTTCAGGCAGCGATTGTAGGCTACCACATCTTGATACATTCAGGTGTAGTAGCTCTTTGAGTTTATGAATGTCCTGTGGAAGCTCTTTAAGATTTGAGCAGCCATGTAGGTCCAAATATTGCAGGTTGACAAATTCAGAAATGAAACTGGGAAGTTCAACAAGGCAAGTATTTTCAGAAAGGTTCAATGCTTGTAAACCATGCAATGAGCTCACGGACTTAGGCAGACCAGTTTGCATTCCAGATATATTTAAGAACTTCAACAGTCTCAAATTGCCGATAGAAGCAGGTAGATCGGAAATAGTACATGCACCCAAATCCAGCACACGTAAGAATTGAGCTCCCATGAGAGACTCTAAAGTATTCTGAGCAATGCTGCACTCCTTAAAATGAAGAGCTCTTGCTGTGCTAGGAATAGACCAATTTGATGGGGATGAGTCACATAAGTTTGAGAGCAACATGTATCGACAGTTGTCTATATCTGTAGGAGGATTTTGTTGCCTGTTAGTGTCAAAGGCAATAACTTCGTCGCCCGCAACTAATCTTGCAAGCTCACGAACCAAATCATGCATCTGGAATAATACACCTCGATGTTTGCTATATCTTGCAAACGACTGAAAAGTGAAATTGTACCCATGTTAGTCAAGTACCTTCCGTAGTTCAGACAAAGATTAACTGGCATGCTACGTAGCATGAATATATTATAAAAAAATAAAGAAAGTACAGCATAAATTAGGCGGGAACTTTAAGAGAATAATGCTAACTATATACTCCATCAGTCCACAAATATAAAAGATTCCGAGGTTGTTAGGATAATTTAAGCCGCATAGGAAAAGGCATATGTATCCCTCACTAAAAGCTGGACCATTTGTTTAGTGGAATTTAACATGATTTGTCCTAATATACTAAGAATTTATTATCTTAGTACCTGTTCAACAGAAGGAGCCTCGACACTGATTCTCAAAGCCTAGAAGTGACTAACAATTTAATAAGAGAAAACAAAATCAAAGTACCCTTATACATTTTGAGGAATTGCCCACACCACTATTACTACACAAAATTTAACCTAAAATGTGTAAGATAATCTGCTGCATTCATCTCCACTTGTTTTGCTGCAGCAAGGAGTTGGCTTCAGGTCAACCTTGCTATTCTTTCCATCTACTATAGTAGTATGGCAATAGTGCCAAGTAGTGGCTGATCTTAGCACAATAGTAGATAGATGTAGCAAGTAGTGGCTATAGTATAAGTAATGGTACTAGTGTACCTTGTAGTTGGCAGCTAGATTTGTATATAACTAGCTTGCTTGGCAAATGAAAAGTAGTTCATTTTGCTGCACCAGCAGAGGTGTGCTTGTGCTATGTTCTGTGCTGACTCCCTCTTCTTGTACCTCCAGCCAAAGGTGTTGTGTGTGTGTTTGTGTGTGAGCTGTTGCTCACCTGTGCAGAGAGGCCGGCTGCCAACGACTAGTATCGGAGCCACGGTGATCGCCGACAATGTCAGGGGCATCAGGAGGTCCCTCACTTTTCCTGGACTGGTGAGGACACAGGCTGTCAAAGTCACTAGAGCGGCAACAACTCATGGTGCAGCAGACGGTGAGGGAGGTGGGCAGTGCCAACTGGCTAGTCCTCACCCGCACCAACTATGGGTGGTGTTGATGAAGGTGATGTTGAAGGCGAGGAAGCGTTTGTTGCGCCATCGACATCGGCATTGAGAATGAGGAAGAAGATTGCATGGCCATGGAGGCGATCCTCAAGGCCGTGCCATCGAAGTATGTGGAGTCGTTGGGGAGCAAGGACTTCATGAAGTGTGCTTGGGACACCCTCAAGGCCATGCGTGTTGGCTCAAACCGTGTGAAGAAGGCGAAGGCACAAGGGCTTTGGTGGGAGTACAAGGCACTAGCATTCTGCGATGGCAAAGCGGTGGAGGACTTCACACTGTGGCTGTAATCGCTGGTGAGCCAGCTCGTGATGTTGGCATCATCGTCGCTAAGTACCTACAGGTGGTGCCTGCCAAGTACGTGCAGATCACGCTCTCCATTGAGACGTTGATCGACCTATCGATGTTCTCCATCGAAGATGTGATAGGGCGCTTGAATGCAGTCGAGGACCGTGTGCAGGCAACAATGACGACCATCAGCGACAAGCTGATACTAACCAAGGAGTGGGCAGCTCGCATGTGCGAGCGACAGTCCGAGGAAGGTTCCTCTGGGTTGTCCAGCCATGGCGGCATGGAGAAGCGTTGTGGCAAGTCTTTACAAAAGAAGAAGAAGGACAGTGGCGACGTGCCACATCCCCTCGACAAGGACACTTGTCACAGGTGTGGAAAGATGGGTCATTGGACCCAGGATTGCAAAAATCCCAAGAAGAAGGAGCAGGCACTTCAAGCGGCTCAGGCAGATGATGAAGAGCCCGTGCTGCTCATGGTGCAAGTGTGCGCGCTCAATGACGCTGTAGAGCAGGTTTCGGCGCTGGAGCAAAGGAAGCAGGGGGTCTTCCTCGACGATTCGCGTGCTTGTCACCGCAATTGCGAGGGCGGTAGCGACAAAGAGCGGGGCTGGTACTGAACATAGGTGCCAGCAACTACATGACCGGTGAGCGTGAAGGTTTTGTTGAGCTCGACAGCAGCAAGGTTGGAACCATAAAGTTCGGTGATGGCTCCACAATGGACATCAAGCAGGTGTGGCATGGTGCTTTTCAAGTGCCAGAACGACGAACACTACGCACTAACGGACGTCTACTTCATCTAGCGGCTTCGGTCGAACGTCATCATCAATGGCCAACTCGACCAGCAAGGATGCCAAGTCCTCGTCGACAATGGCATGCTGCTGATCCACGACAGGGAGCAACACCTTCTTGCCAAGGTGAGGCGGTCCAGCGACTATCTACATGCAGCATGAGCACGGTGTGTCTCACGAAAAAGGTGGCCGAGGATCCATGGCTATGGCATGCCCATTTTGGGCATCTAAACTTCAACACACTTGGAAGGATGGCAGAGGGGGGAATGGTGCATAGGCTCCTGCACATCAAGCATGCTGGCAAGTTGTGTGATAGTTGCCAGGCGGGGAAGCAGAGGAGGCTGCCCTTTCATAAGGCGACCAAGCATCGCATCGGCGATGTACTTGAGCTTGTCCACGGTGACCTCTGCGGGTCAATCAATCTAGCAGTGCATGGGGGGCAATGCTACTTCCTGCTGCTCGTGGACGATGCAACCATTTCATGTGGCTACAGCTCCTGACAAGCAAGGACGAGGTGGTGACAGCGACCAAGAGATTACAGGCTCAAGCAGAAGCAAGTCAGGGAAGAAGCTACAGGTGTTGAGGACGGATCGTGGAGGCGAGTTCACTTTGGTGGAATTCGTGGAGTACTACACTGATTGCAGTGTAGTGCGCTACCTCACTGCGCCCTACTCTCCACAGCAGAATGGGATTGTGGAACAGTAGAATCATCATTGGCATGATGTGGAGCATGATGAAGGTGAACCAGATGCTAAATGAGTTATGGGGCGAGGCGATGTCCATGACAGTGTTCATCCTCAACCATGCACCGATGAAGAGCTTGAAGCGCCTAACACCATTCGAGGTGTGGCATGGGAGGAAGCCTGACGTCTCATTCTTGAGGATGTTCGGGTGTGTTGACCATATCAAGGTGATGAAACCACACCTCTCCAAGCTGGAGGACAGGAGCACGCCGATGGTGCTCCAAGGGTGGAGACAGGTAGCAAGGCATACCGGATGTTCGGCCCACGCGAAGGCAAAGTGGAGATCTCGCACAATGTTGTGTTCGATGAGAAGGCAACCTGGGACTAGGGAAGTCTGACACCTTCATCATTGAACACCTTGTCATCCATGGTGATGGTGATATGGGATAGGAGGAGATGGCTTCGGACATGGTGAGTCCAGAGGCGGCTCTAGTCCAGGGAGCACTACATCGATGGAGATGCCGGTCGATTATGGGCCTGTAAGTCTGGTCCACGTTGGGCGTGGGCGACCTATCACCGGCTATGGTGGGGTAGACTCCACCAGCATCCCTTGCTCCAGTAGAACAAGGGACCCCTCCGCCAAGCCTGATCTAGTTCGTGTCTCCGCCAAGCGACGTGCATGCCCACGTCAATGCTTACCACCAAGGCGAGGAGGTGCGTTTCTGTACCATGGAGAATCTTGTTGGCAATGATGTAACCCTAGGCATAGTGAGTAGAGTGCTTGACAACGAGAAGCTGCTACTCATGAGCACCGAGTAGCTGCCCACGTTCACTGACGCAGAGCACGATTAGCAATGGTGGCGAGCCATGCTCGAGGAGATGAAGGCGATCGAGGAGAACAAGACGTGGGTGCTCGTTGATCCACCGCTCGGGTGTCGGCCAATTGGGCTCAAGTGGGTCTTCCAGGTGAAGTGCAATGAGCGTGGTGCCACTACCAAGCATAAGGCGCAGCTCACCACTAGGGGTTTCATCCAACAGGAAGGCATTGGCTTCGAGGAAGTCTTCGCGCTAGTAGCGCAGATCGAATCCATCCACCTCCAACTAGCGCTGTCGGCAGTGAAAGACTAGCGTGTCCACCACATGGACCTAAAGTCATCTTTTCTCAACAGTGAGCTCTCGGAGGTGGTCTTCATCAAGAAAGCATCGGGGTTCGTCATCGAGGGGCAGGTGCACAAGGTGTTGGGGCTGCATAAAGCTCTCTACGGGCTGCAGCAGGCTCCACGGGCCTAGAATGCCAAGCTTGACGCCACGCTAGGAGCCGAGCTCACCCAGGTGCACCACTGAGCACACGTTGTACACAAGACAATGGGGAAGGAACATCTCATCATCGGCATGTACGTGGATGACTTGATCATCACCGGAGCACGGGAAAGAGACATCGACAGCTTCAAGCGCGAGATTGTGGCTCGATTTTGCATGAGCAATCTCGGCTTGCTCACCTACTACCTCAGGATCGAGGTGAAGTAGGGGAGTAACTCCATCACCAGTGCCAGCACATGTGGTAAGCCACTAGAATGAAGCAGCACGGCGGCTTGCAATCCGTGCACAACACCGAAGGAGAAGAGGTTGAAGTTGGTCGAAAGCAAGCACCATGGCGAAGGTGGATGCGATGTGCTACTGTAGCATCGTCGGCGGGCTGCGTTACTTGACTCACATATGGCCTGACATCTTGTTTACCATCGGGTACGTGAGCAGGTTCATGGAGGATCCTCGAGAGGATCATTGGGCTACAGTGAAGCATCTACTGCGCTACGTCAAGGGGACAATTGATCGGGGCGTATTCTTCCCTAAGACCCACGAAGCAGAACTACGGCTGAAGGTCTTCAGCGACGCAGACATGGCGGGCGATGTGGATGCAAGGAAGAGCACCTCCGGCGTGCTTGTCTTCCTTGGCTCATCCCCTGTCACGTGGCAGTCACAGAAGTAGAAGGTGGTGCGCGCTGTTGACGTGTGAAGCAGAGTATATCACAGCGGCCACAACAGCGTGCCAAGGGGTGTGGCTACGTCGGCTGCTAGGCGGCCTCGTTGAGAAGAAGCTTACCCCACGTTGATGGTGGAAAATCAACACGCCATTGCCCTCGCAAAGAACCCCATCCTCCATGACTGAAGCAAGCACATCGATATCAAGTATCATTTTCTTTGTGATTTTATCAATGGAGGACAAATCGTCCTTGAGTTCTTCACGGCCGACAACTCGTAGAGATCCTCACCAAGCCACTTGGGCGCCTTCAGATCTCAGAACTGAAGAGCAAGATTGGCATGGTGGAGCTCAAGACCAAGGAGTAGAAGCAGCAGGAAGGGAAGATTTGTAAGATAATCTGCTGCATTCTCCACTTGTTTCACTGCAGCAAGGAGTTGGCATCAGGTCAACCTTGCTGTTCTTTCCATCTACCATAGTGGTATGGCAATAG
The DNA here is from genome assembly GCA_022457205.1 of Saccharum spontaneum. Classification (NCBI taxonomy): domain Eukaryota; kingdom Viridiplantae; phylum Streptophyta; class Magnoliopsida; order Poales; family Poaceae; genus Saccharum; species Saccharum spontaneum. The sequence goes on along the minus strand of CM039615.1, from coordinate 50,454,051 downwards.
TGCCAAGTAGTGGCTGATCTCAGCCTAATAATAGATAGTTGTAGCAAGTAGTGGCAATAGTGCCAAGTAGTGGCAATAGCAGAAGCAATGGTACCAGTGTACCATGTAGTTGCTGGCTAGAGTTGCAGCTTGCCTGGCAAATGAAAAGCAGTTCAGTTTCTAGAGTTGTATATAACCAGCTTGCTTGGCAAATGAAAAGCAGCTGAGTTGCTACACCAGCAGAGGTGTGTGCTCATGCTGTGTTCTGTGCTCACTCCCTCTTCTTCTAGCTCCAGCCAAAGGTGTTGTGTGTGTGTGAGCTGCTGCTCACCTGTGCAGTGTGGCCGGCTGCCAACAAAATGCCCTTATATATATATATATATATATATATATATATATATATATATATATATATATATATATATATATATATATATATATATATATATATATATATATATATATATATATATATATATTAGAATCATGGAGGCAAAATCTCTCTAGCGGAGTGTGATTAGATCACGTATAGATGAATCAATATGGATTGGCTTTTTTTATTAGTAGTGGAACTAGATGACGTTATGTAAATAGAACTATTATCTCCATTAACATAAGCAGTAAAACGATGAAAGTCTTACAGTTGGAGACATTCCAGCTACATCCTGAAGAAATGACATCTCACGAAGCTCCTCAAAGTATCTTTCTCCAGCTTGTTGTGCAGTGAACGATTGGTCAGGGAGCTGAACAAATCCGAGAGCAATCCACTGCTGAATCAAGCTGCTCTTCTCTATGTGGCAGCCTTTAGGAAAAACAGCACAATATGCAAAGCAGGGCTTGAGATGAGAAGGCATGTATTGATAACTAAGCTTCAGTGATGGTAGCACTTTCGTATCTTTGAGTAACCGTCCATCATCTCCATCTTCTGCCCAGATATCACTATCCAGTATTGCTGTCCATTCATTAGTTGTCCGGCAAAGGCATCCCAGAGAATTTGCTGCTAGTGGTATTCCTCTGCATTTCTCGACTATCTGTCTTCCTATACGTTCCTTAAAAGCATCTAATTCTACTCCATCTGGAAATGCCTTGGCTCGGAACAACTCCCAGCAGTAATTGTCCGGCAAAGCACCTAATTTTTCTCCCGAACTTTCGTTCATTAGGTTTGCAAGTTTTTCACTGCGTGTGGTTGCAATGATCTTGCTACCTGCTTTCCCACCGCGCAGCAATGTCCTTAGTGTTTCCAGTACAACTGGATCTTCTTCCCATAGGTCATCAAGAACAATAAGAAACCGCTGCCCTTCGACAATTGTTCTCAAGTGGTGGCGAATAGCTTGTAAGGTGGTGACAGCGGGCCCACTTGATTTACCCAATTCGGAGATGATAGATTGACCGATGGTCATGATATCAAATTTTACAGAGACATAAACCCATGCTTGAATTTCAAAAAACTGCTTGGTTCTATCATCGTTGAAGACCATTTGAGCAAGAGTAGTTTTACCTACGCCTCCGAAGCCGTAGATGAAAACAATGTGGCAGTTTGAGTCATTTGTTTGCAACATTCTGATAATTCTTTCTTTTTCTTCCGTCCTCCCAACGGGTACTTCATGAGCGTCTGAGAATGTCTCCCGTTTCCTGATCACTTCTTTATCATCCATGCTAGGGTGTTCTATAAAGTTGAATTTTTTCTGATGATCTATTATCTCCTCGATCCTTTTCCTCATTGTTTTCACTTTGTGAGGCATCTTCAACCTTTGAAAGCATAAACGTAAAGCCTGTTGACAATAAATGGCATGTATCAGACCAAGGTTTTAAATCTCCGGCTATAGCTGCCGCTATAGCCGGAGATAGCCGCTGGAGAACGCTGCCGCTAGGAGAATCATTTTTCGCAGCTACGATTTAGCAGCCGCTAATCTCCCGCAATCTCCCGCTATAGCCGCTAAAAGGACTTGAAATAGCATCCGCTAAATCAGTGATGGACCCAAAGTGGGCTTCTAAATCCAGCGTGCAAGGCCTTTTTCAATTCCCTGTTGGCTCTCCTGGCTACCGTAATGTTTAAACTTGTTTGACATTTCCCGGTTGAACAAAGTAGCATTATCTGTTTACAGTTTTACATTTACACTAGGATGCCTTGTATGTGTCTATGTGATGTATCATGTATGGACTATGAAGCTATGATCTGATGTGTTAGCAAGACTTTGAACTATCTTCTATGTTTATTATGTGAAAAATTACCTGATTTGACATATTTTTTTTGCTCTACCGCTAAATGGCTTAGCCCGCTATAGCCTTTCTTAGCCTTTGGGAGAGACAGCCGCTAAGGGGCTTAGCCCGCTATTTAAAACCTTGATCAGAAACGAGTTCATCATAAGCTACTGCAGTTTAGCTTTGAAGTAGTAGCTGTGTGACTGTGTCAACTCACCTCTTTAGCCTTGGCGTCAAGCGCAAGGCCTTCACCCTTGTGGGTGGTGGTGAAGGACTCGAAGAGTAGCAGCATATCCTCCAAGTCATAAGCTGCAGCCTTGAGCTTCTTGAGCGTGTAACGGACACTCCCCAGCTTTGACGACTGCCTCTCCGCGTCCTCGAGGAAAGATTGGATAAAGGACAGATTGTCCTTGATGCTCTCTAAATCTTTACTGAAATTCAGCTGCAAAGCAATCTCTTTCCAGGCGCCGTCAAGGGTGACCTTATTCAGCTTGTTGAAAACCTCCTTGAGGACGACAGAGGCGAGCAACTCCCCGACCGCGACCATCGTCAGATGGGAAAGTATCAGGCTGTTCGAAACCAGAAGATGTGTGAAGGAACGAACAGGAGGCCAGAGCTAGAAAGGGAAGGGCCGTGTACGCTAGAACCTTACCAACGGGAGAAGAGAAAGAGAGGCGATGCGCGGTCTGACTGAGGTCTAACCGTCCGCCGCGCCTGGAGTCAGGCGGAGGCGGCGAATTTTTTTTATTTTTAGCCCAAATTTGAAACAAATTTTAAATTTAACCCGCCTTTCAAAAAAATTTTAAATCTAACCCGTTTGGCCCCGCCACCATGCATGGCGGGGCAAATGCACTGTACCCCGCCATGCATGGTGGCGGGGTGCAGGTCCACGTGGCATGGTGACGTGGCGGGCACCCGGGGCGTACCCCGCCATGATGGGTGGCGGGGTACGCCTAACCCGCCACGGATCATGGCGGGGTGTACCCCGCCACCGGTCACGGCGGGGCGCGGCTTAAATATAAGCCGCGCCCCGGCCTCGCCCCTGCCCGCTCTATCTCCGCCGTCCCCGCGCCTCTCCGCCCTCCCCGCGCCTCCCCGCCGTCTCCGCCGTCTCCGGGCTCCCCGCGCCGTCTCCGTGCCGCCGGAGAAGCCTTGGCCGCGCCCCACCGTCCCCGGGCTCCCCCGGCCGCGGCCCACCGGCCTCCGGGCGCCCCGGCCTCGCCCCGGCGCCCCCCGTCGTCCCCGCGCCGTCCCCGCGCCGCCGGAGGAGCTCCGCCGCGCCCCGGCCGCCCCGGCCGCGCCACACCGCCCCCCGGCTGCCCCGGCCGCGCCCCACCGCCCTCCGGGCGCCCCGGCCGCGCCTCGCCGGCCCCCGCCGCGACCCCGCTGCCGCGACGCCGCGGCCCGCCGCGACGCCGCCGGCCGCAACCGCCGTCCGCGCCACCGCGTCGTCTCCCGCGCCCCCGGCGACCGCGCCCTCGGCCGCGTCTCCGGCATTCGTTCCCGCGCCGCGACCCCGATAAATTTTTACGGTAATTTTGTTTACTTTGTCGTTTAAATTATATATTTGTAGTAAATATTAATAAGTTTTTATTATTTATTTAGTTATTTATTTATTTGTCATTGTATTATTTAGTTATTGAATTATTACGATTATTAGTTGTTTAGTTATTAGTTGTTTAGTGATTGAATTATTAGTTGTTTAGTTATTTATTTGATTTTATTAGTTGTTTAGATATTGAATTATTAGTTTTTACGATTATTAGTTGTTTAGGTATTAGTTAATTAGTTAACGATTATTAGTTATTCGGATTTTATTAGGTACTTTTAGTTATTTAGTTACGTACCTATTAGTTATTTAGTTATTAGGTAATATTAGTTATTAAGTTATTTAGTTTGGTAACGATGATTTGTTATTGACGACACAGTTGACTTATTAGGTAATATTAGTTATTTAGTTAGTTATGTAGTAATTAGTAGTACCATAATGGTCATTTAATAATGAGATGTCAAATCGTTTTGTAGATGGATTACGGTGTAAGAGTTTTTTACGGAGGAAGTGTTAGGAGAGAGGATTGCCAGTTTGAGGATATGTATGAAGAATTGGAATGGTTTGATGGCACCCCTAGTTTCCGCGATCTATGTGACCGTTTGAGTTTGAAGTTTGGCGAGGCTTTCACACTAAAGGGTAGGTTCGATGTTGGAAAGAATAGGGCACACTATGTCATGATGGACTTGTGCAACCAAGGAGAGTGGTCCCGATACAATAGGGTCATCCAAGGTTCGAATGTCGGCATGGCTGAGTTGGTGCTGGAGAATGTTGAGAATGAGGAGCCGTCCTTGGACAGTGATACTCTAGGAGATTGTGGTGTGCAGATGCAACAAACTATGGAGAGTATGGACTTGGATGGTAATTTGACGCAGGAGCGGGTTCATTCTCCTCCAGTTGGTCATATAAGCAATGATTTTGATGTAGACGAGTTTGAACAGGAGGAGGAGGAGGCGGCAGCGGAGGAAATGATTGGTGATGATGTTAGCACAGATTCGGACGATTCAGGAAATGAGGAAGAAGGTCCCCATGCCATGCGAGCATCGGTTGAAGCCATGCCCTCTGGAGGTGCACCTGCCATGTGTACACCAGTTCGTGGCATGCCCTCAGGAGTACCGCTTGAGGTACTTCATGGCATGCAGAGTCAGGGCACCTTAGCCATCGGTTATCCAGATGATGGAGTGCAATATGAAGGATGGAGCAGGGTTAGGGAGGCACAACAATACGTTGCACCACCCTCTTATACATCGGCAGAGCTTACACAGCTGAGGGAGGCTGGCTTGCCTTTTACCGGTGTGCCAAATTATATCGATGTAAGTATGTCGCATATGGCAGTTTGTGACACGGGTTTGCAGATGTGTAAGGAATCATTGTACAACCATAGAAATTTAATACTGAGGAAGGGAATGCTTTTTAATATGATGTCGGAGATGAAGTTGTTCCTTCAGGACTATGCTGTGTATCATCATAGGCCTTACACGGTTCGGCATTCCGACAAGGAGGTAAAATTCCACATATTATGTAAGGCTGGATTCCCGTGCTCGTGGAAGTTAAATGCACGAAAGAGGCGGAGTGATGGTAAGTGGAAGGTAACTTCGGTGGAACAGCCGCACAGATGCCAGACTAATGAGGGTAAAAGGTACCATCCCCAGTTAACGGCTCGGTATCTAGCCCGCCGTATATTGGGTCTTGTAGATAAGGACAACGACGTATCAGTGCCGTTCTTGCAAGAGACCATAGTCACATTTGTTGGGTATGAGGTCACGTATGGAAAGGCTTGGCGGGCAAAGCAAATTGCCCTGGCAATTCGTTGGGGTAGCTGGGAGGAAGCCTATAACAGGGTTCCACGCATTTTGCGTGCGATGGAACACTTCAACCCTGGCATGAGATCGTTCATATACACAGGAGGGTTCTATCTTCAGAACCCGTTGAGGCATATTCTGTACCGTGTGTTCTGGTATTTCGATCAGTGCAAACATGCATTTCAGTACTGTAGGCCAGTTGTTCTTGTTGATGGCACATTCCTCACCGGCAAATACAGGGGCACATTGATGATGGCTGCTGCTGTAGACCCAGAGAACCAGATAGTACCAATGGCTTTTGCTTTGGCAGAGGGGGAAAACAACGATTCATGGTCATGGTTTATGCGTCTGCTCCGTGTTCATGTGCTTGGCCCTTCTCGCACCATTTGTCTGATTTCGGACCGTCACATTGGAATTCTAAATGCAGCCGATGAACACATTGATGGTCACCCGGCTCTAGTGCACCGTTGGTGCATGCGACATTTTGCCGCCAATTTCTGGCGGCGTCAACGCAAGAAGGATGTGGCTGACAAGTTAAAGGAGCTTTGTAATAAACGTATGGAACGCGAGTTCAACGAGACTATGGTAGAACTAGAGAAGATGCTTAACCAAGCTGGCAAGGCATGGTTAGACCAGCAGATGGAAAATAAAGCCAAGTGGGCATTAGCATTTGATGAGGGCGGCTTCCGGTACGGCATCATGACAACAAACTCCTCTGAGTCTTTCAATCGTGTGTTCAAAGGCGTTCGATCTCTTCCAGTGTCTGGTATTGTCGAGTTCTCTTTTAGGAAGTGCAATGAGTATTTTGTTAAGCGGTATGGCCTAGCCCTGAGGAATGAAGAGGAGCTTGGAAGATGGGGCAAGGCGGCACACGAATATTTGAAGGAGGCTGAGGAATTGGCCAAACAACAGGATGCCGAGGCTTATGGACGGGACATGCTTGTTTTCTGCGTACGAGCTAGAGGGGGCACAAACCTGGGCGGCGAACGATTTGGTGGCCGAACGTACCGTGTCGATCTTGGTAAAGTAGAATGCAGTTGCAATGTCCCTCAGATCATGCATGCCCCTTGCTCACACATGATCACCTCTTGTTGGCTTAGAGGTTTTGACCACACAGTTGCACCGTACATGTCACCCTTGTATCTCCGTGCCAACACCCTCAAAGTTTGGGAGAAGAGTTTCGAGCCATACCTTGACGAGTCACAGTGGCCTCCATACTATGGTGAGGACTACGCGCCTTATCCGGACCTAAAGAAGGTAGGGAAGGGAAGGAGGAAGAAGAAGCGATTGAAAGGCGATATGGACAGTATGAAAGGTTACGGCGCCGATATGTATGGTGGCGGGGACTTTGACGAAGAACGTGCGCAGAACCTTTGCTCCATTTGCAAGAATCCTGGTCATAACGCTAGATTTCATAGGCGGGCGAGACAAGAGGTCGTATATATTGTAAACATGCATTTATAATATTATAATTTTTATTTGTACTTGTCTTTAATTTTTTATAACGTTGTTAATTGTTCTAATGTTATTAATGTTTTCTTTGTTTTTTACGAACAAGGAGTTTCAGGCTTGGAAGATGGAGGCGCGGGCTCCTCATCCACGCTTTAGCCTCCTTGAGGCTGACTACGACAAGGACCACCGGGCCCAGGCCTTGTCGGAGCTGCATAGGCCGTTGCGTCCGCTTCGTGTTCGCACGCACCGCGTACATAGCTGGGACGAGCGATACGCGCCCTACATAGAGCGTGCGGGCTTCATTGAGATCGTTCGGGTGTACAACAGTTTAGTCCCCACACTTGACCCTGCCCTTCTTACTGCCTTTGTGGATAGGTAACCTTGCTTTTTCCATCTTTTGTCTTTGTTTTGAAAAATTGGGCTGTGAACTTGCCTATTACCACAAACTTGTGATGATGCAGGTGGAGACCGGAGACGCACACCTTCCACACACCATGTGGGGAAATGACCGTCACGATGCAAGATGTGAAGATGATATTGTGCCTAAGTTTGAAAGGTCATCCGGTGACTGGGGTCGCCGACGAGTCTAATTGGGTACAGTTGGTGGAGCAGTTCTGTGGTAGGAGGCCATCGGAGGCAGAAGTTAAAGGCACAAAGTAAGTTCATATTTGCGCCCCATTGAAATCACTGATACAATCATTTCAGGTACATCTTTTTTTTATAATAATACTTCAATTCCAATTGCAGGAAGACATCAGGAGTGTCGTCGTCTTGGATAGTCCAAAACTTTGGTGCAGGGCCTCCGTTGGGTGCTCCAGATCATGAGGTTGAGGTATATGCAAAGGTGTGGCTGTGGCACTTCTTGGGCGCTTTCTTATTCCCCGACTCCTCAGGCGACAGCATCAGCTGGATTTTCTTGCGGATCCTAATCCAGCCACTTGAGAATATTGCATCGTATAGCTGAGGTACCGCGGTCCTTGCTTGGACATATCGTCAGCTTTGTATCGCCTGTCGTCGCCAGGCGAACAATGCTAACCTAGGTGGCTGCTCATACCTACTGCAAGTATGGATTTGGGAGCGGTTTCCGGTTGGGAGGCCCACTCAACCTCCGCGTTTGCCTGTGAGTACATTGACAACTTTGTTATCGTCATACGACTAGAGAGATTACTGACACCTTGTTTGTGTAAACTTGCAGGAATAGCAACATCAAGACGTTCGCCCCACCGCCCTTTTCATCTGGAGAGACGCTAAGGTAGTGAGGGGCGAGTTGGAAAGGAGGTACAAGCAGTACACGAATGCGATAGACGTGTTGACACACAACTACGTAAGTTATATCTGCTTTTCCTACTAAAGGCACTATCATTAAGATTGATACTTAATTAAGTTTCTTTACTTTGCAGGTAACATGGACACCGTGGTCTAGGTGGGAGCTAGAGGACTACCTTAGTCCGCGCTGCGAGGAGGAAGCAGACGAGTGGCTTTACGAAGGGCCACTTATCTTCTTCCATATCATCGAGATGCACTACCCTATGAGGGTTTACAGACAGTTCGGGAGGTTGCAAGGAATTCCACCGCTGTACTCCACCAACGCTGAGCTGCATGGGTACGATGGCAATATGTTTATTCTACTTAAGCGCCTCATTTCTAATGCAATATGGCAATGCAGGATTGATCGGAGGCTTCGGACCACGCAGAAGAATTGGGCGTTGACGCACGACCAATATTTGAACAGATGGTATAACAGGACTCGTCGTCAGATCAACCAAATTCCGCCACACCACCCGGGAAGATGGATGGAGTACCTTCAATGGCTGCAGCGAAGTACGAGGACTCATCTCATGGTCCCGTACACGAACATGCCTGCAGATGCGGCCGATGAGGATGACATCGCCGATGCGTTCGACGATGCGCAAAGGAGGCAAACACAACTTCTTAGGGCGCCTCTCAATAGATACGTGGTAAGTACTTTGCACTTATATTCTAAAACGAGGTAAGGGGTTTCAATTTCAATTGAAATGATTGAGTTAACGTTGTGTGATGTTGTAGGCACAACAGTTGTCGAACTACTCCGAGGAAGCTTCCAGGCAACTTTTTCGGACTAGGGACGACAAGACGAACCCTCTTCGCGCCTTCGTCAAGGTACTTTTGATAGTAACATTCGTGACTACAACTCAGTTACTTTTAAAATTCACGCTTAATAATGCTTGTTGTCATCTTAATCTGTAGAGAATGAAAAAAGGCTGCAAAAAGTTGGCTCAAAAGCTGAGCTATGCGGATACGACTTTGGACATACCGTACAACCCCACGTGGTCCAGGAGCCACACGATGTCCACCACAGCTGCTTCTGCTAGCGACACCAGAGCTGCGTCCTCGTCTATTCGTACTCCGCAGGATAGAGGAAAGGGTCCAGCGGCTGCGGACGATGTGGATGAGGCACTTCAGTATGACACGACGAGTGGCGACGACGACGACGACGACGACGAAGAGGACGTTCCACAGTGGGGTTACACCGGTCACGAGGAGATGGGTGCCTCACAGCTCTACGGTGCTCCTTTTGCTACACAGGGGTTCGACTACACACAGCAGGAGAACTACACACCAGCCGAGCAACAGGTTCGTATGCTTTGCTTTCTCTTTAATTTTATTGTTCTTAGATCAACATTTATAGTAGCTCATCAGGTTGCTTGCTTGCAGGGGCCGTCGTCGACGCAGCAGCTCGATCGTGGACATAGGCGACAGCGCGAGAGGCAGCAGCGGGACCGCACAGACGTTGGCTGGAGAAGCAACGTGGTCCCTACAAATCCAAGGAGGCGACGGAGACCGCGAGACCCCTACACCCCAGGCGATTAGTAGAGTAGCAGACGCCGGACACATATTATCATAGTTATGTAGTGCTAGAACAATTAAATTATGTGTAGGTGTAGCAGCAGTACTCCACTTGGTTATTTCGGTTCGACTAATGTAGTTGGTAACACTCGTTTAATCTTTGTGACGATCCGTTGACCCAATTATTTGTGACGATCCGTTGTCGTTAACTAATTTCGATTCGACCCCTGCCATAAACTTGCTGTAAATCACTCAACATGACTTCCTGCATTTGTGACGATCAGTGGTCGCAAAACGAAATGCAGTTCTTGCGCGGTCGAAGTTTCAGGCAACCCCGCCATGGGTGGGGGCGGGTTAGGGGTACCCCGCCATGACCCATGGCGGGGTACCCCTAACCCGCCCCCACCCATGGCGGGGTTGCCTGAAACTTCGACCGCGCAGGAACTGCATTGTTCTAATGTATTTATACACTGCCGCGATAAACCACGTAACAATCTTAGTAAGTGGAGCAACAAATGAAGCGAATGACGATGTGATAAAAGTACAATGACATGTTTCAACGTACAACACTGACAAAGTTGCTTACACAAAGTTTCTACGCCACTACGAACGTCAAACACTAACAACGACAAAGTGAAGACGTGACAATTTAAATTATTACAAAGACACTTGTACGTCAATCAAATTGCGTGCACCACTGCGTAAGCAACTCGTCTTCGGACTCGGAATCCTCCACTACCACCTCCTTACCCTTGCTGGCCTCGACTGACTTGGCTTCAGAGGCCTGACGCCGGTAGTAAGCCGCCTCCGCCTCGTCCGCGGCCTGAGAGTACAACTCGGCCTCTTCTTGGGTCATGTCTGTTGGCCCCCATGAGTCGAACAACGGTGTCTGTTGGCTCTGGTACGCTGCCTGAGCCTCGTGTACTGCAACATCCTCCTGGTAGCCCAATTGTTCGGCTAGACGAATGAGCTCGCCTATCCTCCCGGTGTCGTCGTCTTCCTCCGGCTCGGCCTCCTCGTCAACCACAATCGGACGACTTGCGGTGTACCTAGCACGAGCCATATCTGCTTCCCAGCCGCCGGTGCATCCAATCTCTGCAAGTACAAAATGCAAACAATTAACAGGATCTTTGCAATGAGTTAATTGACAGTAAAACAAAGAAGTTTGACTTTCCAAAAACGCAATGACTCACTCGCACATAATGAGTCAATAGTTTCGTTCAAGCCTTGCATCTCTGCTCTCGCAGCCTCCTCTGCAGCCTTCCTTGCATCCTCTTCAGCCTTCCGTGCTTGGTACTCCTCTACATCCTTCTTCTTTTGCTCGTACCACTTCTTCCACGCAATACTCTCCGGGTTACGAACACGTAGGTCTTGGGCCCGTCGTAGCATTTTCTTCTTGTGGCTCTTAACGAAATCAGTGACGTAGCTTGCAGGATATCCTCTGCTATTGCGAACTGCTACCATTGTCTTATACTCATTCTTGAAATTATACACATCATCATATGATTCCCACTTGCATTTCCGAGTGCTCTGTTGCAACAAATAGATGAATACAAAGTTAGCGTACCAGAGTTAATAACATAAAACATTAGCACTAAGTGTCAACAGTTCTAGCAAACCTCGTCATAATCGATCATGTGGCCACAGAAGTGCCCAATACCAAGGCCTGAAGGGACAAGGCCGTAGCTAGCTTCAACACCACATTTGCACATCACAGGAGGCGCAATAGACCTCCTCTTCTTCTTCCAGTCTGGCACCTCCACATTCTTCTCCGGCTCCGGCCAATGGCTCTTTGGACCATAGATCCATTCCTTGAAACGGCACTTTGGAAAATCATGATCCTACAAAATCAAAACAGTAAAACACACATATAGAATGTGACATTCCAAGGTTCACTCAAACCTTACCTCATGTCGTAGAGGACAAATGAACTCTTGTTCATTGCGTGGGTTTATCACGGCTTGCTCTCCGCAAAGGCACTTTGGAGGATCCTCGAGCCGCCGTGCCGATGCTACGGCCTTCTCTTCGTCCGTCATAGGAGGAGGGTTTGGAGGGGGCGGAACCCAGCGAGTAAACACCTCACGCTTGCAATGATCAATGCCGGGGTAGAAAAGGAGAATCCTTGGATCAAACTTGTCCGGGCCATCGATCCATTGGAAAAAAAACACCGGAAGTAGGGCTATACAAAAGTTTCAATTACCTCATCGCGAATACAACATCAGCAACCAATAAAAACAACAAAGGGCACAATTACTTACGCTACAACTATAACATGTGTAGAAGCAACGAGCCGCAGTATCGGGATGTCTCGACTGGCCCACGTGTGCCGGATGACCACAATCACAGTTAGGTATAGGTTCCTCGGGAGGAACGGGCGCATCCTTACAAGACACGTCGGGGTACATCTCTCTAGGACGACCCTTTTTCCTCCAAATCGACTCACGATACGAGTCCTCCATCTAATAAAACGAAACGATTTCAACACAAAACGATACACGCAGAGACGGGGTGGCCGGAACAAGGAGCGACGATGGCCCATACCTGACGGGGAGGAGGGAGGGACGCCGAAGAAGGACGCTGAGGGGAGGGGAGCTCGGTCCTAGGGCGCTGCGGGAAATGGAATGGGTGACTGACCAAAAACAAGAAGTGTCCGGGCTTTTATATGGCCGGGGGTGTACCCCGCCATGCATCATGGCGGGTTAGGGCAACCCCGCCATGATGGGTGGCGGGGTACAGCCCTGCCACGCTGGCGAGGTGCTCTGCCACCCCTGCCACGTCGGAGGTGCACCCCGCCACCATGCATGGCGGGGTACAGTGCATTTGCCCCGCCATGCATGGTGGCGGGGCCAAACGGGTTAGATTTAAAATTTTTTTGAAAGACGGGTTAAATTTAAAATTTGTTTCAAATTTGGGCTAAAAATAAAAAAAAATTGTCCTTGATGCTCTCTAAATCTTTACTGAAATTCAGCTGCAAAGCAATCTCTTTCCAGGCGCCGTCAAGGGTGACCTTATTCAGCTTGTTGAAAACCTCCTTGAGGACGACAGAGGCGAGCAACTCCCCGACCGCGACCATCGTCAGATGGGAAAGTATCAGGCTGTTCGAAACCAGAAGATGTGTGAAGGAACGAACAGGAGGCCAGAGCTAGAAAGGGAAGCGCCGTGTACGCTAGAACCTTACCAACGGGAGAAGAGAAAGAGAGGCGACGCGCGGTCTGACTGAGGTCTAACCGTCCGCCGCGCCTGGAGTCAGGCGGAGGCGGCTGGCTGTGAAAGGGCGTCGAGGGGCACACCAGCAGCTGCAGCTGATGCGCCAGGAGCAGGAGGCGAGCCAACTAGATGTGACGCATGGTGCCGCACGTCGCCGGGGGCTGACCACCCCTGCAGCTGCTAGATGACTGGAATTTTGCGATCCCACCGAGGCACCTTCAGATCTGCGATTGATTTATAGAACGAGATCGAACATTGCTTGCTCGCGCTTTGACACTTAACAGTGCGTGCTTTTCTTTCCACTCCTGCATCAAACATATTTTTGACACAAATGAGAATTCCAGTTGTGCATACGGACGTGTAATCTTTTCGACACCGCAGTTTTCTGTGGAGTGCAAACCGACCGAAACGAGAATGGGTGGGGACGGAGAGAGGTGATTCGCATCTATGTGGAAAGATCGAATGAATTTTATGAACTTACAGTATGATATAGAGTATTGTTGTTGCCGGGCCAAAGCTTTCCTTCAAACCGATCGAAGCCTACACAAAACTTCGTTGGGGATGAAAAGTGGCAGGAGCACAGAGCACTGGAAGCACAGGCTCTCTCAACTGACAAGCAACGGCGGAGGGAACGCAAGAGCCCGCGGCAAAGGGCAGCGGCCAGAGCGCTAGCGCTGCCGGTGAGTGGCTGGTGACAGCAGCGACCACTACCAGCGAGATCCCGACGTTCGGAGGGAGAGGATGGGAGCCCGAGGGTGCAGGTGAGAGATTGGATGCCAAATTCTGCAGTGCGAGGAAACGAAGTGGACCATTTCTTTTGTAGATATATCCTCAAGTTTGGGGTTAGACAGAAATGCATAAAACCCCTCTGTAAGTTCAGTGTTTTACAAAAAAAAACCACCTCTGCATTTAAATGATTATAATCTCTGGATAAAATCTATTTTCAGTCTCCAACTTGCAGGCAATCCGATTTGATTGGTTATTTACATATAATCCCTTATCCAGGCTATTATAGTACAATTCGTTCTTGCTTGGTTACCCGCATAAGTCTATAAGCAGGCCATCCCATAATTTGGTCAAATATAATGTAGCAAATACAACTATCCATCCTCCCTCATGTACCTGCTCTAGAGCATAAGACCAATCACACGCATATGTATAGCTTCTTATTCAGACGAATTGAACAAAATAACAGCAAATTGTATTATATATATTATCCAGGTTATAAGAGTTTGTCGCATAACCTTTAATGCAATGCAATACTAATACGATAAACCAATCAGATTCTATATTATTCTAAATATATATCTCTCAATCCATCTCAAGACGAGGCAGCAGGCTCTCATTGCTCATGGAGCATCCATTTATTAGATAAAGGAAGGAAGTTGGAACAAGTCATCAACTTGCCAAGTTGCTGATATATATTTGTGCGGCAAGTTGTTGATATACTTTCACCGGCTATAAAAACGTATCGCTTAGGACAAGAACTAGAAACAGCAATAACTCTTAAGTTATTTAGTTTGAAAACATGAAATTTATATTATAGAATATTATGAAAACGATACTTGCAAAAATTTATAATTTGAAGGATTATAAAAATGAACTCTAGGAAAATTAATGGTCAAAATTATATGCATTGAGTACCGTACAAAACTGAATAAATGTTTTAACCAGAGGGAGTTTTATTTGACCACGTCAGGCGGTGAATATATGTTTTAGAGATGACCTCGATAAATGGTGGATGACGTGCTTGTAGCAGCGACCATCAGGGCAACCTATGGCGCATCTTCAGCGTACATTCCTCTAAACTTACGACAGAGTGATTAGTTGTGAAAGAATCTGAGGAGCGTATAGCGTGGAATGCCGGTGCCCTATCTTGGGTCACCAAGCGGCTGCGTGTTAATAATTGATTACGAGGAAAAGCCCCTCACGTGACTTACGTAGTCACAGCATAAGGCTTGATCCTGTTTTACAGCATGAAGAAACAACAAAGGAGAATAAGTCTAGTGGCCAGGAATAAGTCTATCGGTTAGAGCAGAACAAGTCTACCGGCCAGGACTTCTCAAGCTATTGCATGTACACGTACAGTTAACACTTCCCCTCAATCTAATCTCCCTAGATTAAGGTTACTCTTGGAGTCTTCCATCTGTCGAACTGTGAGTGCTTTTGTAAAGCCATTTGCAGCTTGATCCTTTGTAGATATATATTCAATATCAAGTAATTTTCTCGTCACCCTTTCTCGTACAAAATGATAGTCAACCTCAATATGCTTGGTACGAGCATGAAACACAGGATTAGCAGAGAGATACTTAGCTCCAATGTTGTCACACCATAACTTGGCAGCTCTAGGTGCATGTATATTAAGTTCAAATAATAATGTCTATACCCACATAACTTCAGCTGTTGCATTAGCTACTGCTTTATATTCTGCTTTAGTACTTGATCTTGATATTGTTGCCTATTTCTGGGCACTCCAAGATACAAGGTCGTTAGAGCCTAGGAATACAGCAAAATCACCTGCGGATAGTCTGTCATCTGCACATCCTGCCCAATCAGAATCAGAAAAGGCACTCACAAGTAGAGATGATGATCTACAAATTTTTAGTCCCAGCTTGATTGTATGTTTCAGGTATTTTAAAATTCTTTTTACTGCAATCCAGTGGATAGTAGTTGGGGCATGTAAAAACTCGCAAACTTAATTGACAGAAAACGCAATATCAGGCCTGGTTAATGTCAAGTATTGCAGTGCTCCAACAACACTTCTGTAGTTCATAACATCACTTGGCCCAAGCAATGAGCCCTCATTGGCCGACAACTTTTCTGAGGTGGATAACGGTGTACTTACCGGTTTGCAGTTAATCATGCCCACTCGTTGCAACACATCATTAGCATATTTTTCTTGTGTCAATACAATACCATCTCGTACCTTGTTAACTTCAATCCCAAGAAAGTAATGCAGCTCACCAAGATCCTTCAAAGCAAAATCTTTATTTAAATCCCGTAATAGTGCAACAGTTGCATCCTGCGTAGAACCGGCAACAATAATGTCATCAACATAAATGAGAACAAATATTTGGGCTTTCCCTTGACTATAAAAGAATAACGAGGTATCTGCTTTGGAAGATCTGAACCCAAGTTCGTGTAGTTTTGTACTCAGCCTAGAGTACCATGCTTGAGGTGCTTGTTTTAGATCATATAGTGCCTCGTCTAACTTATAGATAGAGCCAGGCGAAGACCGATCCTCGTAACCATGAGGTTGTTTCATATATACTTCTTCTTCTAGAAGCCTATGTAGAAAAGCATTCTGCACATCTAACTGGCGCAGGCTCTGGCCTCTAGAAACAGCAATAGACAAAATAATTCTGATGGTAGATGATTTAATAACAGGACTAAAAGTATCCTCATAATCTATCTCATATCTTTGTTTAAATCCTTTTGCTACTAGACGAGCTTTATACCTATCAAGATTTCTGTCAGCTTTTCTTTTTACCTTGTAGACCCACTTACAATCTATGACATTTATCCCTTTCTTAGGTGGAACCAAATGCAATGTTTTATTTTTCATTAGAGCAGAGTATTCTGTGTCCATGGCGGCTTTCCAGTCTTTACTATTCAGCTCTTCTTCTAAATTACGAGGTTCTCCAGACGATGTAAAACAACCATACGACTGTTCCATCTGTGTATACCTTTTCTTTGCGAATGCCGCCTTGTAGGCGTGTCTTGGGGCGAGTTACATGTTCTGGTGATACAGGTGCAGAATTTGTTCCTACAGACGATCCTGAGGCAGTCGCTGTTGTAGAGGATCCGGAGGCCGCAGCTGCTGGTAGCGGTGACACATCCTCCTGCTGGCTGCCATCATCGGATGAGGCCGACACATCCTCCTGCTGGCTGCCCCCTTCTCCATCGGTGGCGTGATGGGATGTTGGATCTGCTTGAGCCTTTGTGCTGGTAGCACCGCTCAAATTCCGCATGCCACCTGCTGCATCCATGGTACTGTTTTCACTAGAGCTTTGACCAAAATTATTAGCATGGTTAGGAAAATTAAACATACGGCCATCTACTGTTCCATCCTGTTGAGAAGATGTGAAGGTAAAAGGAGCAATTCAGAGCGAAGTCGAGCACCCACATTAGGATGTAATTCAAAAAAGGGACGTCTCTAGATATGTAGATGCGGCCTGTGTTGACTTCAAGACACTTGAATCCTTTATGATGATCACTATATCCAAGAAAAACACATTCTTCGGAGCGAAATTCAAGCTTGTGCTTGTTATATGGTCTAAGATTTGGGCCCTGTTTAGTTTCCAGAAAATTTTGCAGAATTTTTCAGATTCCCCATCACATCGAATCTTTGGACACATGCATGAAGCATTAAATATAGATAAAAAATAAAACTAATTACACGGTTTAGACGAAATGGACGAGACGAATCTTTTAAGCCTAATTAGACCATGATTGGACACTAATTGCCAAATAACAACGAAAATCGCTACAGTATCATTTTGCCAAAAATTTTGGAACTGAACCGGCCCTTGGCCAACATGCACGGCCAAAAATTCGGAGAGAAGGATAGTTAGGCTTTCTTTTGAATAGACGTTCTAAAGGAGTGTCATACTGAATGACTTTACTGAGAATGCGATAAAAAACCATATTATAAATAATAGTGCTATAATCCACCTGAACCTGCTTTTATTGATTAGTATTTTTCTTTTGAAGTAAGAATAATTCATCACAATAATTCAGGAATCCCAACACTCTTATTATGACAGTTTAAAATATACTCCATCCATTCCAAATTATAAGTCGCTTTGACTTTTGTTTATTCATACATTTTGCTATGCATCTAGACACATTATTATATTTAGATGCATAACAAAATACCAAAAAAATTAAAGCGGCTTATAATTTGAAACAGAGGGAGTAGATTATAAAAAAAAACAGTTGTAATCCAAATAAACCTTTACTACATATACTGTACCATTTTTTGGGAACAAAAATGCGCTATGGTGAAGAGGAGAACCCGAATGGACGATTCTGCAGTCTTGCTGAATATTTCCATCCCACTTTTTTTTATCTGTTACCACTTCAAAAATACCAATCGCTTTCGTCAAAAAAAAACTTTTCGTGCGCGCGCCCGAAATCCTCCTATGGCCTCGTTTAGACGAGAGAATTGGGGAGAAAAACACTGTATTAGAATTCCTGTAGCATTTCGTTTGTATTTGGTAAAAATTATCCAAATTTTGACTAACTAGGCTTAAAATGTTCGTCTCATAAAGTATAACAAAACTGTGCAATTAGTTTTTGATTTCATCAACATTTAGTACTCCATGCATTTGCCGGCATTTTAATGTGACGGGGAATCTTCTTTTTGCATAGTGGAATTTGGGGAGAATTGAGAAACTAAACAAGGCCTATGCCGATTCGGAAAACCAGAAGCCGCCGGGCCCCTTCGAACGCCAGATCGGTCAAGACGCGAAACGGAGCCGCTCTCGACTTCGCTCGCGCCCACCGCTGCATTCTGCGGCGTCGGCGTCCCGACCTGCAACGACCCCGGCGAAGCAGCGACGCCCAGTCCACGGCAGCCGCCGGGCAACTCATCGCCGCGCCCGCCGGGACGAGGGACGCCGCATCGCTGCACGCATGTTGCTCCGGCTGTGCCACGGCTACTGGCGGCAGCGGGTTTGGTTGCTGGCGGGTGCCTTCAAGGAGCGGCGAGTTTTGCATCGACGGAGGCTATAACTTGTACGAGAAACGTGGAAGCCAGTAGCCACCGTCATTGCTTGACGGAAAAGTTTCCCGTGAAGCTTTTGCTCCTTCCTATCGCTCATCCGAAGTATCCAGCCAAAAAAGAATAAAAAATAAAGAAGGCTTGAATGAGTTAAGAAATAGTTTAGGATTCTACTGCAAAATCATTGATTATATAAAAATAGAGAAGGCTAGAATGAGTATAGAAATAGTTTAGGATTTCAATGCAAAATTGTAACTAGATGTACACGATACAGGAAACGCGTTATATATTTTCTTTGTAATTAGATTTGTAGATTTCATAATATATTCGTCTAAGCTACAAAACATGTGTGTCGTCATAGACGTGGACAAACATTCGTGATATCACCACCTAAAAAATATGGACGACTTTCGTCCAACTCCTTCGTGTACGCGCCTGCTCGACCTCTCTACGTGTATACGTGGCTGGCTTGATCTGGACACGTACGCTCGTCACCTCCGTGTACGTGCCTGGCTCGGCCTCGGATTCACATAATTGGTTTTGGTGCACTGACCGGAATGAGGCGTTTCTTTAACTCGACTCTCCCAGGCACTCTCGCTGTTCCAAAATAAGTGTCGTACATGCGCGATGAACTTTCTTAAGTTTATATCTCTATAGAAAAAGTTTACTATGAAAATAGATTCAACAATCAATCTAATGATATTAATTATGTATTATAATTTTTTTATATATATTTGGGTAAAGTTAAAAATGTTTGAGTTCTTGAAAAACGAGAACGACTCTCATATAGGGACGGAGGGAGTATATGTTCGATCCTGCTCATGTGTCCACGGCCGATACAAATTATCCTCCACTTAAAGTTCACGCGTTCACGTCCTCCGGCAGTGGCGAATCCAGCCCGCGAAATGACCTAGGGCGGGATCCAACAGCCAGCACGGCGGCAGGGAGGGGGCTGTGGCCGCAGGGCGAGGCCAGGCGCCGCAGGTGGTGAGCGCCGAGCGGAGCCTGCAGTGGATTGTGGCGCAGCGCACGCTAGCGACGACGACAAGCAGGGAGATGGGGAGGTGCGAACTCGCACGGTCGTCGGCCTATCTGCACTCCTGGATGGTGACTGTTGGGCCATAGACGGTCGCGGCCTAGTCCAATCGAAGCCCACAACGCGGTGCTACTGCGCTCGTTGTTGGCTTGTTGCATGCGCATGGGGCGTCTGTCTTCTTCACCATCGCGTCCGGCGTCCGGCGGTGGCGTCGTCCTCGCTTCCTCCGAGAGGGTGGGGATATGGTGCCTGGCTGGAGGGACCTAGGGCGGCCGCCCTAGCTCGCCCTAGTGGTGGATCCGCCTATGTTCTTCGGTTTCAATACAAAGACTGGATCCACGTGTCTGCATCCGGTACGAAATTCTTGAAGCTCACGTGTCTGTGCTCAAATATAGAGGTTTAGTAAAAAAAAAAAGTGCCCCTGTACAACACACGGGCATATATCTAGTTTACATTGATTATTTCTGAAGTCGCTCACATCTATTAACTAGTACTGCTTTAGAGTACCGTCCCTAGGCCAATTCATTGGTATTTCGTGCAGTGAAATACTGCTGTGGGGATTAGATTAGTCGACGGATGCGGAGTTGACTGACCCATTACGAACTCAAGTAATTCATTCATGTCTACATCCGTTTGAGAAAGGCCAGCCTATAGTATCGTTGCGACACAAACACTTTTAATATATTGAACGGTTTACTTGTCGTACTACTCGTCTAGTCTTCCTCATCGATAGCTTCGACGTGGGCATTATTTTTTTTCTTAAATTAAGGGAATCAACGTAGTTTACATTGAGGGAATCGACGTAGTTTCGATGTAGGCATTGCATTGATGTGAGGGGATACCGACCGGAACTGGTCGTCTGGTGAACACCGACGATGACAGGAAGGTTTGGAGGTAATAACACTCGCCGTCTCATTGGTCTATCTATCGTGCTGTACAAGGAAAGTACAAGGACTTCTCACCTGCCACTGCCATTGGCAATTCTTCAATCCTATCACGTCATACAGAATGAGACACATGCCTTCTGAAATTGGCTCCTCCACCATGAAAAATGCCTACATCGATCAGCTCACTGCAGCAGAGAAGGACATCACTGGCGGTTCAAAACCCCCCTTCACTGGCGGATTTTGAACCGCCATAACCAACTCGGCAGTGATGAGCTGATCACATCACTGCCGGTTATGCCAAACCGGCAGTGATAGCTCATGTATCACTGCCGGTTCGTGTTACAAACCGGCAGTGATACTTGAGCCATCACTGCCGGTTGTTTTAACCAACCGGTTGTGTAGATTATATTATCACTGCCGGTTTTCTTTGAACCGGTAGTGATATACTTTTCACAATTTGCATTTTAATAATTGTTTTATTTTCATTTCGAGGGGAGGTGGTGGGGTGGGAGGTCGGGGAGGTGGAGGTGGTTGCTATCGATCAATTTGATATCGATGTGAAGGTGGTTGTTGATCAGCGACAATACAAACCCATCAACATTTATATTACAAAAGTTTCAAAAAAAACTTTAAGTATCGAATTAAGAGTCGCATTACAATAGCCTATCAATGTGGTCTCTTCCGTACTGCGCCTTGTACTTCTTAGTCCTCGCAATGGAGAATGATCCTGTCTTGGTCAATATCTCGTCCATCACAAACCTTGCTATCTTCTCTTAAATTCCTCTCATCTCAAAATCTAGCAACTAGTTGTGATTGTTTGCTTTGCGCTGTAATTGAAGCAAGATGATATTGAGATGCACAAACGTAAGACAAAACAATAGAAATGGGATGCCTACGTACCATGTCATCTCCCTTATTTGTTTTTGCGCCAAAGTATTTTAGCATTGCCCACATCACATAGAACCCGCATTCGTTGTTCCCCATCGGTTGATCTAGGGTCTTGAGATCATCCATATACTTTTACACTGAATGGGGCACTCCATTGCTTTTGCATCTTGCTATCGAGATTTTTCCAATTCGGTAATGCCTTCATTCTATGTTACATTGTAAATGAAGTGTGAAGACCGAGGACATTACAATATCCTATGTGATTAGAAAGTGTTGTGTTATTGGGTTCACTTACTTATTCAGCACTTTGACTAGGGGGTCGATAAGAGAAAGTGGCTTTTTCTTTGAGTCCCACACCTCGATATGTGAATCTTGAAGATAGATATCTACGAGGATAAAATGGTTGCTGCAATCACAAAGTCCATGTTATTGAATGACATATCAAGAAAAGAAACACTAAAATAAGGGTCGAGAACACATACTCGCAGTTGTAGGGTAGGAGTACGTTTGTTTTGTTGTTTATGAACATCCTTTCAAACTCAATCTTCAAACTTGTTGGTACATAGTCATCTTCACTAGGGGCGGTGCATGTTGTCTCATTTACAAATATGGGATCCAAGAAGTCTATATTGCTCAATTGCTTCTTTAGGCACCATTTTGCCATACACCTGCATAATAAACATATGATATATTCAAATGCAAATCACGTAGTTTATTATAACGTTGTGAGGGTAGGGTACTTACATAGACCATATCATCAAAATCTGTGTATCGAGCGAGCGCCGTTGGAAGAGCTGAAAGAGGTGTTCATAATAAATAATATGCACCGTTTCTTCAGGATGATTAAAAACCATTCCGAGAGGGATGCAAACTTCAAAACCGACAGTCTCCGTTGGCAGTATCCAGGGAGTAATAATCATGCAACTGTCGCATGTATGTTGGCAAATCTCTATACTCTTGTTGGGTGGCAACCAAAGGATTGCCTCTTGAATACTTGTATGCGACCGTGGCTTTTTCAAAATCTCTCGTTCCGTAATACAACTCCGTGGCCCTCTCCATGGATATGCCCATGTTGTTGGCCAAGTTCTGTATCTCTAGCAATTCTTTGGTGTGTATTTCTCTAGCTCTGATTTGATTACTCTCTTTGTTGTGTTGCCTTTCAAATTCGGTCTGTTGTCTCCACTTAGGTAGACTGGCTATTCGATTAAAGAAGGCAACGGTGGCTTTCTTGCTTGGAGGCTCCACAGTCGGGTCCTTCATCTTACTCGTAATGCTAGCATCCACCTTCTTTTTACTTGTCTGGGGAGCATTACCAACCGAAACTGATGACCTCTTGTGTTGCGAGGTCGAACCTGATCGCACTTTGGATTTTCACGGAGGAGGAGGAGGTGTCTTCTCCTTTGGCTGTGGAGGAGGTGGAGGAGGTAGAGGAGGTGTTTTCTCCTTCGGCGGTGGAGGAGGTAGAGGAGGTGTTTTCTCCTTTGGCGGTGGAGGAGGTGTCTTCTCTTTCGAGGCAGGAGAGGGAGAATGAGGATCTTGCAGAGGAGAGAAACCTCTTGGCGGCGGCGATGCCGATGATTCACTGTCATCCTCATCATCTGAAGATGGCTGCTCATCCAGCTTGATGAAGCGTTTGCGCCAAGCCACATGAGTGCCCAAGTTGTGAACAAGACGCGGCCTATCTTCCTCCACTGGGAAATCAATGTGTATCTTATTGTACTTCTTATCCAAGATCTTATCAATGCTGACCTTGGCATACCCGGGTGGCATTGGCTTGCCATGAATGATGCCGTCTCCTCTTGGAAATGCTTGTCCGACTGCCACCTTGTCTTTTGTCCACTGCTGACGGATGTACAACCTGACATTAATAGGTCCAGTGATGTTGTCCACCAAATGAGGAGCATTGACCTCTTCTTTGTCAAGCATAGGGGTTGAGCCGCAGCTACTACGACCCTTGGGCACTGGGCTATTCAAAGTCAGGATAGGCTGCGGTTGTGTCGAACACATGGATTGCATAGCTGACATAACTCGTGCATCAACTTGAGCAGCTATCCGTGCTTCCATGCTATCTTCGATTTCCTTTCGAAACCTTTGGAGCTCTTCTTCTCTTTGCGTTCTAGCCCTCGCCCGGCTCCTATAGGATGAAGATTCACCTTCGAATGCTTTCACCCAAGGAACATTCCCGGCTCCTCTAGTGCGACCGGGGTGCTCCTTGTTTCCAAGTGCTTGTGTGAGCACGTCATTTTCTCTATCGGACTTGCGGTTACCTCTATTCACTTCCTCAGTTAAGGTTGAAATCCTCTGGAGGAGATTGCTGACGGGTTCACTACTGACATTAAGGCTCCCATCACTATTGTATTGTGCCCCCCTTGCGAGTAGGTAGTTCACTGATCTGGGCTGCCAATCGCTTGTCTGAGGCCTAACGCCGCGCTGCTCTAGTTTCTGGACTTCCATTTTCCATTCTGGAATCTTCCTTACATAGCCACGCGATCCTAGGCGATGAGGATCCTTTGCCTTAAGCGAGTTTGCTCTATTTCTTTCGCTTGATGCCTTGGCCTCTTCGGATAGCTTGTAAGCCTTGAACTCCTCCCAGAAGTCTCTCTGCTTGTTGTATTGACCTCCCTCAAAATTCGGTTCTCTGTCCTCCTTGATTAACTTGTACAAGGTTCCCTTGAAAGTCTTGAATGAGCGACCCATGATTTCCTTGGCCTTCTTCTTGACTGTCGCCTCGTCATAGTCATTAGGAAAAGTGAAATACCCTTTCAACTTGTTCCAAACTAGCTCCTTCTCACTTTCTGAAACCCTCCATGAGTCATCCTCATGACCAGTCCATTTCCTGTATTTGATCGGGATAAAGTCTCTTACAAGTGCCCCGATGACACTCTTGTATGGGCCTAATGTTGTAAGAGGCTCCACCGGCTCCCCTACTTGGTCGAACTCAGAGATGTGCCAATGTTTACTTGTTTGAGGAAGCTTTGTTGCACCACGCTTAGTCCTGCTGGTACCCTCACCACTTGGCTCTTGCGGCGGAACCTGCTTCAAAATTCATAAATAAGTCCCCATCAAACTTATCTAGCGTGATTTCTTACTATCGCGTTATTAGGTATGACCTAAGTTATTACCTCGTCTCCTTGGTCTAACTGCAGATAATGGCTAGGGCTCCAATCGTCCTGATTGTTACCACCACCATTAGTTGGATCCTGCGGCGCTCCTGTCGCAGTGCTCTCTGCTTGTGGGGTATCAGTAGTTCGGCGACGGGTGGTGAATTGGCGATGACGAGTCATGTTTCTGGACATGCATTTCGACAGGTAATTAAAAAAATAGAAACCTTATTTGCCTCTCAGAGCCGACAGGCAATTACTACTATTTTGTTAGTATCCTTACTTGGTCAGTGAAACATTTATGGTGTAGTATGCTAACTGAATGTGTGCAAGAGTGAAATTTAGTTCTCTGGATCTCAACTAACTACCTTGACCGCTCGATTGGATTGCATACAAGCTGTTGCAACTAGTACAAGGCAGATATGGGCCATCTGCTCTTAGTTATCTGCTTCCTGGAGGAGGAAGGATGGTGTTGGCTTTCAGAGCTTGCTGTCAGTTATGGTTAGTTTTGTGTGGAATAAACAGAGCTTTTTTTCCTATATGATATATGATTAGAATATGGAAGCTTGCCACCTGTATCATTTTGCCTCCTGTTTGTACTTTCAAGCTTCCGTGATGCTATTCTTTGTATAAAAGTAATTGGCATGCAGGAACCATTGTGTCGTAGGTCTAAGATTGCATAGCAGTTTTAGCTTTTAGTCATGTCATAGTGTGCTCTGTTTGTATTCCCTATCATAGAAGATCAGAGTTGCCTGTAGTTACGTGGCAATTGTTTTCTGTGGATATGTTTGTTGACAAATAATTTTTGTTTGGATCAATTTGGAATGAGACTGATGCAACTATCCAGCATTTTTGTGGCTATGCAATGCTTAAGGCCTTAAGCTTATCAAATGTAGTTAACTGGTGCTGAACTGCTAGCTTGAGTAGTAGCTTGTGTCCATTTTGTTTCAAGGAGGCATGGGGCATATGCTGAACTGCTAGCTTGAGTAGTAGCTTGTGTCCATTTTGTTTCAAGGAGGCATGGGGCATATGAGGGTACAATACATAAAACTGGTATATTGTAATCAAGATTACTTCCAATTTTCCACATATTGTTGATGTTTAGGTAAGAAGAACCCAAAGCACACAAGTTTTATTAGCAATCAAAGGCAACATTGAGGTGGGCATTCTATCGAACACCTTATGGGCACTCACCGAGTAAGCAGGGGTGGCGCGCTCAACAGCGACGTGGAGGAGCTCCTGGTGGCGTCGGCGTAGCTGTAGGGGACGGCGGCATTGAGGAAGCGGTAGGGGACGGCGTCGTGAAGGGCGGCGTCGGGCTGCGGCGTCGTGTAGTGCGCGTCGGGCGGCGGCAGCGTGCACTGGCGAACAGCGTCGAGCGCGTAAAGTGTCGTGCACTGGCCTTGGAGCGCGCCAGCGCCTTATATAACCCACGCATCACTGCCGGGTGGTTATTAGAACCGGTAGTGATGTCCCATATCACTGCCAGTTCTAATAACCACCCGGCAGTGATGTCTCATATCACTGCCGGTTCTAATAACCACCCGACAGTGATGTCTCATATCACTGCCGGGTGGTTATTAGAACCGGCAGTGATATGGGACATCACTGCCGGTTCTAATAACCACCCGGCAGTGATATGGGACATCACTGCCGGGTGGTTATTAGAACCGGCAGTGATATTGATTATTTTTAAACATTTTGGGTCCCCAATTGATCTCAAATGGAAAAGTTGTAAACAACAAAGTTGTGAAACTCATGAATGTCTACAACTTTTATTTTAGTCATTTCTCAATTTGAGAAAGTTTTATTAGGCATGGCTCATAAAGTGCTCTGTCTCACACAAAGTTATGTCACTTTGTTGGAAACATGGCATCCATTATATCAACAAAGTTCCAAAATAATAGTGGTAGAACTCATCAATCTCTACAACTCCATATGATCTCAAATTCGATGCAAATTACTAAAACAACATTTCATTAAGGATTACATAGTTTATGATATTCTAACTATGATGGCCTCATCTTGATCACTCCGGAGGTAAGCAGGTTCGTCACCCTCTTCAAGGATAGGTAGGGTAATGTCTGCCCCAAAAGGAGCCATTTCTTGATAACCTTTGTACTCTTCTTCATCTGTCACTCCTTCAACACCGACAATCTTCCTTTTGCCTTGCATGACTACTTGTAGTCTTCCCTTTGTATTGTTATCCCTTGCATAGAATATTTGCAAAACATCCTTTGCAAGGACGAAGGGGTCATCTCTGTATGCGGTCTTGGATACATCAACGGTAGTGAACCCATCATTGTCGGTGTTGATTTCATCTAGCCGGACCCACTGGCAACGGAAAAGAGTGACCTCAACTGTCGTCCATAGTCTAGCTCCCATATCTCATCTATGAAACCATAGTATGTTGCCTCCACCGTGTCGTATTCATCGTGGGCGTCGAAACGAACAACACTATTTTGGTTGGTGCTCTTTCCATCCTATTTTTTTGTGTAAAATGTAAAACCATTTATATCATAACCTTGGTACATCATCACCGTAGTCGAAGGTCCGGGAGCTAAGAGATCTAGCTGACATCCCATCACCATTCCTAGCCTGCGGCGTCGAAACCAGTCACCGAATTCCTCCTTATATTTTTTCTCAAGCCAAGCCTGTGACCTACCGATGTGCTTACTTTGCAGTAACTGCTTGTGCTCATTAATGTATGCCATCACACCGTCGGCCTGCTGGAGAACAGCGAAGTGTGCCTGTCTGAAGGAAACCACTTTGACTATTTTGACAGCTTTCTCACCTATCGTTCCTTTGCCCCCTAGTCTTCCATCGTGACGAGATACAGGAACTCTGACCCGATTGATGTCCATATAATATGTGCATAACTCAATGGCCTCCTCCGTTGTCCATCCTTCTACCATGCTTCCTTCTGGTCTGAATCTATTCCTAACATACCGCCTGAAACTTTCATCAACCTCTCGAAAGGAAACATCTGGTGTAGGTACATTGGGCCAAGGGCTTTAATTTGGTCCACAAGATGAACAAGTAGATGCACTGATATGTCGAAGTAAGTCGGTGGGAAATGCATCTCAAGCCTGCATAGAATCTTAGTTATCTCTTGCTTCAGCTGGTCTAGCTTGGCCCCTTCAATGACCTTTTTAGAGATCGCGTTGAAGAACGAACACAACTTTATGATTGGGGCACGGACCTTGTCAGGGAGGATACCTCGCAGGGCAACTGAGAGCAGCTAAGTCATAATGACATGACAGTCATGGGCCTTCATACAACCATAGTTAAACTTAAGTTCTCTCATGTTAACTAGCCTCTTCGGGTTCACACAGTAGCCAGTTGGCACTTTGAGATCATTGAAGAAAGAAATAAGAATGGCCTTTTCTTCCTTTTTCAGTGTCCATGATGCCACCGGAAGTTTCAAGTGGCCATCCTCAAGAGTTATTGGGTGCAACTCCTTCCTGAGGCCCAGGTGTTGCATGTCCAAGCGTGTCGTGAGAGAATCCTTTGTTGTTCCCCTGGTGTTCATCAACATGTTAAGTGTGTTACCGCACACGTTTTTAGTTATGTGCATTGGATCAAGACAGTGACGTACACTCAAAAGTGGCCAATAAGGTAGTTCCCAAAAGATTGATTTTTTTTCTTCCAGATACTACCGGCTGGCGCTGGTACTGCACCTTCCCCCTTCCCAAGGACAACATCTGTGAGTTTGCTTACTTGTTTAAGTATCTGTTTCCCGTCTCGATACTTTGGAGGTCCACGTTTCTCAGTAGTCCCATTAAAATCTTTTCTATTCCTGCGGTAAGGGTGATCCCTTCGTAGGAACCTACGGTGTCCCATATAGACCATCTTCTTGTTTTCTAGTAGATGTATAGCATTAGTCTCGTCCAACCACTCGACACACCCAGTGTATCCTTTTGTCTTCTCTCCAGACAAGCAACCTCGCCCTGGCAGGTCAGTGATTGTAGCGATAAGTATAGCCTTTATCGTGACATGTTCTTTTTTGTACTCATCCCAAACATCCTTCACACCCGTCTCCCACATCTGTAGTAGTTCATCGATCACTGGTTGTAGAAGCACATCGATATCATTACCAGGTTGTTTTGGCCCTTGGATTAGTAGTGGCATCTGGATGTATGACCGTTTCATACAAAGCCAGGGTGGAAGGTTGTATATACATAGCGTCACTAGCCAAGTGCTATGATTGCTTCTAACCTGGTCAAACGGATTCATCCCATCTGTGCTCAAACCTATCCAAAGATGCCTTACCTCTCCACCGATGTTCTTATAGAACATAGTGTTGATAGTCCTCCAGTCCGACCCGTCGGCGGGGTGCCTCAACATTGTATCTTTCTTACGCTCTTCACCGTGCCAACGCAACAGTTTGGCTGACTTTGCATTTGCAAACAACCTATGCACTCGTGGAGCTATAGGAAAATACCATACGACCTTTATGGGCCCTCCTCTGGTATTGCTTCCCTGATTTGACGGCCCATGCTTGTATCGGAGAGCTTTACACTTGGGACACGCATCCAAGTCTTTGTATTTTTCTCCACGGTACAATATGCAATCATTGGAACACGCGTGTATTTTCTCAACCTCGAGGCCGATTGGGCAAATCATTTGCTTGGCCAGGTAAGTCTTTTCTGGTAACTCGCTACCCTTCGGGAGCAGTTTATGTAGTATACCTAACAAGCTATCGAAGCCTTTATCACTCAATCCATTCGTTGATTTGAATTCTAATAGCATGATGTTGGCTTCCAGTTTGCTTATTGGGCAGGTCGGATACAATGGTGTTTTTGCATCCTTTCTCATGATCTCCAGTTTTTTCAACTGTGTAGCACTAAGGAATCCGCCATGCACATCATGTAGAAACTGTGAAATGCCATCATTTTCCTCTGTGTCGTCAACTAATGTATTCCTAAACACATTATCGTTGGTAGGCATAGGTACTGTGTAGCATTGGTAATCATCAATAGGCAGAAATGCGTTTAGGGATACGCTAGGCATGGGCACATCATCATTGTTTTCTTGTGCAACATTTTGACCAACCTCCCCATGCAAAGTCCAAATCATGTAGTCTCTCATGAACCCCCTGGTAATCAAGTGCAATCGTATATGCTCCACGTCGCCCCATTTTCTCGTATTCTTGCAATCTTTGCATGGACAGAATACAGGCTGTGAGTCCCCAGCATTGGCTCTAGCGAGCTTGATGAAATCGTCGATGTCCGTCAAGTACCGTTGGTCTGTACATGACAGATCGTACATCCACCCTCAATCCATGTCTGCCTAGGTAAAATGGGCCAGGCAGAGGAAACATAGGAAAGTTTTAATAAGAAACAATTATTGCACAATATTGAAGAACAATTATTCTACTCCATGCAACATAAAATGGAGACACTAATTTAAAAAAAGACTAAATTTGGAGACATGATCATGAATAACAATGTAGCTCCAAACAATGCCCATATAAATTAAAAATCGCAGCCCCATAAAAAATAATTATTGCACAATATTGTAGAACAATTATTCTACTCCATGCCACATAAAAATAGAGACATTAATTTAAAAAAATACTAAAATTGGAGACATGATCATGAACAACAATGTAGCTCCAAACCAGTGGCGGATGTAGGATGATAATCAAGGGGGGGGGGGCTAAAAACAATGGAGATGTTGATTTGCATGAAGATTTAATGGTGATTTGAGATTTTTGCTACAGTGTTTCTAGTAGTAAATCAAGTCATTAGGGGGGCTGGAGCCCACCCAGCCCCTGTAGATCCGCCACTACTGCTCCAAACAATGCATTGTTTGGTGACACATGGGTTAATTTGCTCATCAACATTGTAAAAGAATCTACTCTACTCCTAAGAACCAATTATAACATCACATACTAACAATGCATTATAGCCATGAATTAGAAAAGTGCTCTGTAGAAGAATGGAGAAATAAGAATGAGAATCAAGCATTATAGCCATCAAAACAAAGCTAATTAAGCAACAAAATCGAAGGAATAGAGGCTGGTTACTAACCTTAAAGCAAAAAGATCAAGCCATTCTTCCAAATCTAAGTGGTAGCTTCACGGATTTGGGCGACCGCAACATTGGAGGGAGTGGCCCAAACGCGCGCCTCTGTTCTCGGGATAAAAGAGTGGAGGAAGAAGATGACGGCTACAACCTTTTTGTGCTGTCAGGCTCATCACTGTCGGTTCTATCCTAGAACTGACAGTGATAGAATCAAATCACTGTCGGTTCGTGGCTTGAACCGGCAGTGATAAGTGGAGTTGTCATCACTGCCGGTGGGAGGCACAAACCGACAGTGATAGTTGTCATCACTGCCGGTTCTCGCACCCCCTAATTATTTTCTGGTTGTCAGAGCCTAGAACCGGCAGTGAAGGGTCATCACTGCCGGTTGTCCTAATTTCGGCAGTGATGTGGCCAGCACTGATGACTGAATCTGTAGTAGTGGCTACCCGCAAAGTCCAAAACCGTCGATTCCCTCAAAGCGGAACACAGAGTCAGTTTAACCTCAATTCCAATTATTCCGATTTGTTATTGGCTAATCAAATTTCTGATGCAAACCCCTGTTTCGATATTGGATTGGCTGTTCGTTTCCAGGGTTTTCGTGGGGACTTCAGGGATTATTAGGACTCAAAGCGAGAAAAGAAGAGGCCTCCACTTGTCATAGAGTAAGCAACCTGGGCCACATTGCATACCAATTTTGTTTAGATAACAAAAAGGGTGATAAGCTTATGGGTTTAACGGCAACTGCCTAGCTAGCGACATGGATGTAACACCCTAAAATTTGCTTCTTTCAAAATAGATGCAAAGTGATTTAATTTTTGCATTCTAGTGCTCATGAAAACATAGGAAAATAATATTTTTCATTATATTAAAATTTATCATAGGGTTTAGCAACATTGTGTGTATACATGCTGGTGCATATGATTTGATGTGATGTTTGCTTATTGTTTCTTTTTGTGTTGAGGGTGAGTAAAGTCTTTAAAATGCGTTTAGTAGGTCGATCTTCCTTCTCTAGCAAGCCTTTATCTTTTTCTGCAATCAAATTCCATGTTTCTCAGCTCAAGTTTTCGTTTGGAGCCTCTCAAAATATTTTCTTTGTAACCCAAATCACTCATTTCAGTTTCTCGTCCATCAATCAATCTCTACAAACTTCTCGGAAATTTTTCGACTTTTTCTGTAGCTTATTTCCACTTATCTGTGAGCATAATCTAAATTTTAGATGCTCTAAAATTACCTTTTAGTGAGCTCCAAATACTTTATTTGGGTTCCTCATGTTCCATAATGTCTCTGAAAAATTTCCCTGAATTTTCGGAGCTTTCGGAGTATTTTTCGCGGCTTAAATAATAATTCTGGACTTTTCTGGAATTATTTTATCCATGAAAATAATTAATTCCGAAAATAATAAATGTCT
The DNA here is from genome assembly GCA_022457205.1 of Saccharum spontaneum. Taxonomy (NCBI): domain Eukaryota; kingdom Viridiplantae; phylum Streptophyta; class Magnoliopsida; order Poales; family Poaceae; genus Saccharum; species Saccharum spontaneum. Next base: position 50,421,960 of record CM039615.1, on the reverse strand, counting down.
CATTTTTTTCCAACCCTCAAAGCCCATGTGCAATAATCCTAATAAATCTCAAAGACTGTAACACCCAAATTTTAGAGATGACAAATTTTGAATAAATTGGATAACGTATAATGGCAAATTAAAATAATAATAATAAAATATATTTGGTGATGCATTCATGCTGTTGCATTTATTTTATTGTGTGGTGTGGATTTGTTTTATTTTATTTTGGATTAGAAAATTTGTTTGAGATATTTCTTGAAAACAAGTAAACAAAGAAAAAAAAGAAAAAGAAGAAGAAATAAATTACCTGCTAACCTGATAGGCCTGGCGGCCCAGTGACCGACGGCCCGAGTCCTCCCCCCGCTACTTCGCTCGCGTCGGTGGGCCGGCCCAGCAGCCGCGCGGCCCGATCCAGCTGTCCCAGCAGCCGCGCCTTCCCTTCCTTCTTCCGCTGACCGGTGGGGTCCGCATGTCATAAGCTTCTTCCTCCTCCCGTGTTCAAGCCGGACTTCGAACCTGTAACAGAACCGCCCAATTATACGAGATTAAGTAAGAAAATCATCCAACGGACGGACAATTTACCAAACTTAAGCCCGTATAACCCGGTAGTCCGTGAAATCTCGACGGATTTCAAACCATTTCACATCACAGCCAAGATCGTAATAAGTTCAGCGATTACCTTCATAAGTTACACAGTAGTTTGCGGCACAAAATACATCGGAGTTTAAACATAGTTATTACAAACCAGTTTCAATTAAAGTAGCGGAAGCATTAGTTCAAAGCACACACACACGCACAACTTTCCAAAATAGAGTGCCAGCTCGCGATCATCTCCCACAAAAGCATCAGGCGAGGAGTAGTGAGTGACCATTGCCCATGGTCCTAGGCTTCGCCCATCGCAGGGTAGAGACAGTTGATACAATACCCATAGTACATCTGTCCATCTGCAACAAGTGGGAACAAAGCCCTGAGTACGAGAAGGTACTCAGCTAGACTTACCCGACAGAACCAAAACAAAAGACTCCAAGGATCATGATAGGCTTTGTGGTGGGGTAGCTGACTCATTTTGCAAGAAAAGCATTTTTAGCTTATCAAATCATTTACAAAAGCATGTCATCTTTTAAATCTTTATTCTCCTGTCAACTATGTTTGCACTTTATGCTAAAGTAACCATGTAATTAAGCAAGCAAGGATTACCATTGATATTTAACAATAATTACCGTGTCATTTCCTCATAACTATCCAAGTGTTGCATCCATATTACTACGATGAAGTAACTCAAGTCAAGTGCTCACTATCCAGTGAACGATGGCGATTCGAATCGATTATTGACCAGCTGGTAATTTATTCCTCACACAAACCTCACTCACCCGCTAAAGTGAGGTATTGGTCACCGAGTCAACCATTCAGGTAAAGTCGTGAGCTTGCCAGGAACCACATGTACCCGGGGGCCGCCCGACTGCTCTTTGGCCTTATCATCGCGCCCCCGTTTCCTGCCACTACTGCTCCGGTACAGTGCGTTGCGGGCAATCTACTCGGCCCGAATAATCTCCCGGCTTCGCGGTCGAAAGGTACTTTATCCGGCCAGCTAAATGTGAGGCATGCGTTCAACATGACCCGAGGCCCGACATCGGACGGTCCTTAATCGACACAGACGGAAGACACTACAGTCCAGAACCCTGCAAGCTTCCGCCCGGTCTCACATTCAATTCCACACTTAGTTATTCTCACATGACATTTCTTTCACATAAAACCAGGTAATCCCCTATAGCTCGCGGATGACAGGCAATCAACCGACTTCTACCGGTCTAAGCAAGCTAAGCAAGTATTGACCGTGGACACCAGGGTGACAAGGATCGGGTAGAACAAGGTGGAACAAGGTATAATGCAGCAACGTTTGCAAACAACTCCTAAACTTAATGCATCAGATTAAGTGAAATTAATAAATAATTCTTTGCAAACCGGGGGAGAAATGCTCCGGGGCTTGCCTCGCTCGAAGGTACTGGGACGATGGTCAGGGCACTCCGGAAGCTCTTCACCGGACTCCTCTTCGGCTTCTGCTGGCTCCGGCTCCGTCACTTCGAGCTGCTCCTCTGCGTCCTCGGGAACTACTGTCGGAACCACCTCCTGCGATCCTGTATGATGCAGAAGTATGAGTGCAACATGCATAGGTGCAATGCAGAAGTGTCATGAGATGATGATGATGCGGAATGCATGCGGTGTAATGAATGTATTACGTCATCGGATTATGTGGAACTTATGACTCTTCTACAAGGTAGTCTACGTCATCCAAGAACATGTACTCGGCAACTACCAACACTAGTTTATACCATGCAAGAGTATTTGAAAACCGAGAGGCTTCAAAGATACACCAAAGTATAATTTTCCAACTAACTTTGCATTAAGAATAACTAGAAACCCTAATTAGTCCTAAGGTTGAACAGCAACACATATTTTAGTAGCTCAGAAAAATCTTATAAAATTACAGTGGGTTACTAATATCAAGAATAGCTTGACATAAAATTTTTACTGCATTTGGATAATTAGAACTTACTATACAAAAATAACAAACTAGGGCTTAAAATAGCTATTTAAAATACTTTACATTTTGAAAAGTATCAAACAACAGATTTAGGAATTTTTCTACTATCTACTACCTAAACAAACACTATGGAAAAATTATCACTTGCATGTTTTATTCAAATTTATTTAAATAACAAAAATAACAATTATTGGTAATAGAAAGCATTTGAACTGCAACTACAAATTTTTATACAGAACACCCAAGATATAAAATTTTCCTAGAAAGTACATGACACAAAAAGATTAATAAATTTAGAATCATATTTTTCTGACTTTTCTAGGATTTATTAAGTATTTATCAAGAAAACAGCCATTTTACTATTTAATTATAAACTCTACAGAAAAGTTCATCAAATTTGACATGCAACAATTTTATCTCATAGATCTGGTCCTAAAGAGTCCATAGAAATTTGTTTCATCAAATTTGGAGCTAAAATGAGCAAGTTACAATTTTTCTAAAGCATTTATACATTTTCTGAAAATCAATTTCAAAAATCCTTTTTAACTCCAGCCGCTGAACTGCTAGATGCACCCGGCGATCTACACACGCGCGCGCACACAGAGACAGACAGGCGGGCCCGCGGGTCAACCGGGTCCCACGCGTCAGCCGCTCCGAGTCAAGGAGGGCGCTGACCGCGCGGATCTCGACGACGGCGAGGTCGCCGGCGACGAGGTCACCACCGTCGTGATCCCCAAGACGAGGCGAACCCGTTGGAACCATTGGCACGACCGGAGGAGCTCGAAATCGAGCTTGCCACCGGCCATGGCGGCTCGGCGGCGCTGCTCACCGGCGGGAGCTCCTCTCCGGCCATGGGGCGGCACGGGAGATGGTGTCCGAGCACCGGGAGGAGGAGGCGAACAAGGTGCTTGCGCGAGTGAGGGAAAAGAAGAGGCGGAGGCGGGGTTTCCACGGAGCGGAGAACCACGGCGAGCTCGGCCGGAACTCCGGCGAGCGATTGGCGGGGCTGTGGAGCTTACCGCGGGAGATGGAGGTGAGCACGGGGTGCGCCAGAGAGAGAGGAAGCTCGTGGCGAGACGGAGAGGTCTGCGGTGGCCGGAGCTCGTCGGAACGCGCGCGTCCGGCGAGCGCGTGCGGTGGCGGAGGCGGAAACGGCAGCCGCGCTCGGTGAGGAGGCAGAGCGGAGGGGGGAAATGGCGAGGCGCTGCGCGGGGGGGGTTAAGGCGCGGGCGCTCGCGTTGGTGGGGGCGACCGAGCGCCACCCGGCCGCTGTTGGCCGGCATGCGGCCGCCACGCGGCGTGCGAGCTCTGCCGGAGCGCCAGCGCGCGCGGGCGAGTGCGCGGGCGGAGGAGGGAGACGGCCGGCTGGGCCTGGGCCGCGGCGGGGCAGCGCGGGCGCGCGCGCGCGATGAGACGGGCCGACTCTGGCTCTGGGCCGAACCGGTGGCGGCGGCCCGCGAAGGAAGAAAATCCATTTTCGATTTTTGATTTTCAAATTTAAATGCATTTCAAACTTCAAACCCAATTTTGAACAAGAAGAAAGCATTTTATGGATTTGGCCCAAAAATAAAAGTTGCTCAAAATTAAATTCTCTACAACTTTGATTAAGGGGCCATTTCAAAATTCCTAATAGATTTTAAATGACAAAATAAAAGCTAAATTAGGGAATAGTTTTGAATATTTTTCATAATTACTTTGAAACAAGTTTTTGACAAATTTTGAGCTCCAAAATTTGAACTAGGGTTCTAAGTGATGTAAGAATTATGGTTGCAAGGCTTTTGATATAAGATGATTATCCTATTATTATAATCTGTGAAATGTAGCATGTTTAAGCTTTTATTTTAATCGAATTATACCATTATCATACATGATTACAATGATATGAATGCTATGCAAGATGATTGCCATGCAAAAATGCATTGCATAACACCGGGGTGTTACAGAACCGGAGGCGGACGCAACAACCGTCTCGCGATATCCGGGATCACCTACCCGTACACGGACACTTGGGGCTATAAAAAGAAAGATGTAACCCTCTAGTTTCCGTTTTTCAACTAAAACGCTAGGCTAGCCACGGGAATTAGAGCTCTAGGGCTTGAGTTCGTTGAGGGCGGCGGTTGATCGGTTGGAGTGCTTTCGGGTGGACCGGAGGCCAAATTTTTCGCGTGGGTGAGTCTGCACTTGTCTCCTCTATCTTTTGGTGCTTTCTTTTTGATTTGGGGAGGCTTCGCAGTAGGTTTTTGAAGTTTCCAGTCGGTCGGCAATGGCGCCACCGTCTCCTCTTGCCGCGCTCTCTCCCTGGTTAGTCATAGCTCACCAAAACCGCTTAAAATAGTTCGGGTTTGATTTCTCTTTCGATTGGAGTTGGTGGCGGATTGAGTGGTGGTCGGAGAAGGCGGGGCCGAAGTTTTCCGGTGAGCCCTTGGCGTCGGCCATGGCGTTGGCCTGCCGGAGATGAGGGAGATGGCCGGGATTTTTTTTTATTTTGTCTTGGATCGTTGTGAGCCGTCCATCTCGTGATCTACGGCCGAGATTAGAACTTACCCCTTCGCGGGGTAATTTTTCTAAAGAGCCCCTGCACTTTTTCGTTATATAACCCGCGGTCCTTGGCGCATTCCAGGAAATACGTATTCATGTTTTGAAAGCGTATTCTCTTCCGGTTTATTTAAAATACGTTTTCAGGTATTTACAGTTTTGCCACTAGGATTGTTTTAGTCATAAAATCTTCGTTTTAACTCCGATTTGATCCGTTCAAGTTGCGTTAGGTTCGTATTTGCGAGCTCTACCTGTTAGTGTAGTTGTACAGTTAGTTTTGATAATTTATTTTTCGAGTTTATAATTAAGTATTTATTTATCAATAGGAAATCTTAGAAAATTCATAACTTTCACGTTTTAACTCCGAATTTGGTGATCTTTGCGTCTGTGTGATCGTAGAAACGTGTAGAAGAGTTTTACAAACTTTTATTACTATTTTGCTACTATTGGTGTACTGTTCTAATTATATCTCTTCGTTTGCTTCGTGTATGTTTGATTGGATGCATGTATGTTGTTGATTGATGATCGAGTATAGAAGGTGAGCAGTATTTGGACGATTCAGAGTATTACTTTGAGCCAAGTCAGCAGTATTGTTTGGAGAGCTTTGATCAAGGCAAGTATAACACAGGACTATCCTTGTTACCTATTCATCGAAATTATCATACATATGCATGTGCTTACCTTGACAACCTTAGAGATTATAACTTAGTGCTTGTTGTCTTGATTCCTTGTCAACCTTGGGAATGCATATGGGTAGCTATGGCTAGTGTTTAAACTAAGAACAATGATCTTGCAATATGATTAATGGATCAAGCAACCAATCATTAAGATGATTTAATTTTTGTTAAAAGGGGGCTAGAGCATGTGTATTACTTTTGATGCTCTAGTTACTCTCCGTAAGGACTTATCTGTACGTGATCATCCGGGATATACAGTACAGCTGTGAGGGCTATATGGCTCTGGCTTTAGTTGTTCAAGAGACCTTTTCTAGCTTGTTAGTGGTTACCTTAAATGGCGTAAGAATGGCTTGCCACGTTGGGTGTAGTGCGAGCCCCTGACCTAGTGTGTATAGGCTGCGGTTGTTGTGCCACAGGGAAGGGGGGTTCTACATCACCTGCCGAGTGAATCTAATGGCCCTAACTTGTTAGACGAACTCTTGAGTGGCTGTATATGGTTCTGTAGTGTTTGGGCTTGATCTCCCCACTCATTTGGAAATCATGACTCACAGTGAAAGTGTACACCTCTGCGCAGAGTTAAAAACTGGTATACTAGCCGTGCTCACGGATACGAGCGGCCTTGGAACATTTACAGATAGATGATCATCATTACTATATTATGTTTAATTATTGTTGATTATTATTATGCTCCTGTTAATGTTATTCGTTATCATTATTGCAATTGATCATTGATTCTTTAATGGGAAGTGGTTTATCTTGAAGCTATTCAATTGTCAAATATATGATTAAAAGCTAACCGCAGTTAAACAGTGTCTAGTCATTTGAGCCTCATGAACCCTGTGTTATATTTGTTGAGTTCGACATGGACTCACTCTTGCTATTTCCACCATAACAGATGAAGATTATGAGGAAGATTATCGTAATGAGTACTAGTCTTGGTGTCAACCAGTCAACCGTGTCCCTGTGTGGAGTTTCCGCTGGAGATTGTTATTAGTTATTATTATTTATTGTTCAAGACTATGTCTTAAATATTTATTCGCTATGTAATAAGCACTGTGATGATACTATGTAATTTGTCTGCTTATGTGTGCGATCATGACCTGGGGCGCACATGAGTACTTTATGCATCCTATTTTTATCCTTAAAAATGGGTGTGATAGATTGGTATCAGAGCCGTGTTGACTGTAGGACGCAAGCCTAGTTAGAATGGTCGTTGATAGCATCCATACTTCACTTAATTCATGCTTCCTCTTTTCACCTTGTTAATTACTAAAGTTTTATGCTTCCTCTACTTTATTCTATTGCGAAAATACATTGATTCTATCTAATCTATGTCTAAATCTTGTAGATGCCTCCTCATCCCCGTCTGTCAGCTGCACAGTATGTTGCCCGTTTCAAACCCCAAGAGCCATATGAAGAGGGTGATCAAGAGCTATCTGATGCTGAATCAAGAGTTGGTGATACACCTATGAAGGATGTAGTTATGGGGTGGACTACGAAGTTTCATATCGTGGTTCCTAAGGCTGATGCTTTCTTCCATGATATGTTGACAAGAACTTTGGACAACTACTACTACGACTGGGAAGCTACTTTGGAGTATCGCAGTGCAGAGTACAGTCATCCATGGATGGATTCCTATTGGGAAACGGAGTTATGGGTCAAGAAAAGGGATCCTACCACTAAGGAGCCTAAGGTGGAGTCAAAGTTCATTACCAGAGTGAGCCGGGCAACCGTGGAGACAAGCATGGAGGATGTCGCTTTCAATGCATTTGTTTACTACCATGGTCTACGCTCAGACAAGACGTTAAAGGGTGCACTCCGGCATTTTCCTTGTTTCTTACATGATAAGGGTATTTGGACCGTGCCACTTGCAGATGATTCCTCCTTGACTTTGCAAGCTACGGTGGGATTAGCTCGTGAATTGGCTCTCCATGAGGTGGATTTGAAGGATGAGTTGCTGAAGGAAAAAGAACTTAAGGAGCAAGCTTATAAGGAGATTGACCAATTAAGAGCGGAGTTAGGTCATCCTAAGATTTATGAGAAGCTTAATTAGGAAATAGGAAAACCCCTATGTAATAAGAACGATAGTAGCTGCGAGTTAATTTTAAGTTTGGATTGTTTTAAGAGTCAGTTTGTGGTGTGAACAATTGTGTGATTGATGGATTGTTATTATGATAATGTGTGATTTGGATCTTTGTAATGTGTGCTGGAGTTTTGTAGACATTCCTACAAGTTCCATGGTTAAGAATATTAAGTTTGATCAATATATATTAGTTGAATATGAGGTTAACTTAGTTCTGTCCTTTGCTGATTTTTGGATCAGTCTGGGATGTTTTAGAAATAACTTAAAATCTGTTCATGAGAAATTTAAGAAATTTTACTGGGAATAATTAGACTTCTATATATTTCTAATCCCACAAGAATCACCCTGATATCTATTATGAGTTAAGAGATATACCTGTTCCAAGTTAGAGTTACTGCACAGTCTGGAATTCTGAAACAGTTTCGATTAAGTTCAGTTTTTGACCAATTTATTGACAGAATCAGAAAAAGTGTTGTGAATAAAAGTTGTAGATAATTTTATAAGCTTTCCAACCATGTAAAGATCATCTGAATTGGACGTCTGTAGCTCGAGATATGACAGTTTTACTGAGTTGCTGAAATTGGAGTTCGCCCAGAAAAATCAGATTTTGTTTATCTATTGAATACATCATCTCGGATCGTACTGAATTTCATCTTCTGTGTTTTGGAAACAGATGTCAGGCAGAGGTCGTGGCAGAGGTCGTGGGGGTGCTAATCCACCCGTTACTATGGAGGAACTCATGCAAACTCAGAATCAGCTGATGCAGATGTTTATGCAGCACATGCAGAACAATCCCCCTGTAGGAGGACCACCACCTGTTCAAGTAAGGGATAAGCGTGGAGAATTTTTGAAGGGACGCCCTCCAGTGTTTTCTCATGCTGCTGATCCTTTAGAAGCAGATGATTGGGTGAGGGCAGTGGAGATACAGCTGAACATAGCCCAATGCAATGATATGGAGAAGGTGTTATATGCATCTGGTCAGTTACAAGGGACAGCTCAGACTTGGTGGGAGTCGTACCAGGCTGCACGCCCTGACAATGCTCCTCCTATCACTTGGAATGAGTTTGTTAGAGATTTTTGGGCTCGTCATATTCCTGAAGGTATAATTGAGTTGAAGCAGGAAGAATTCAGAAACCTGAGGATGGGACAAATGAGTGTGAGTGAATATCATGACAGGTTTACCCAGTTGGCTCGCTATGCTCCCAATGAAGTTAGGGAAGATGCAGACAGGCAGCGTCTTTTCTTGAAGGGAATTTATTATGATCTTCACTTGCAACTGAAGGGGAATAACTATGCTAGTTTTCAAGAGCTGGTGAACAAAGCTATTGTGCTTGATAATGAGCGTAGGGAGATGGACAGAAAAAGGAAGATGAAGGTGCAAAGCTCAGGAAGCAACAACCGTCAATGCACAAATTCTCAGCATGGTTTTCATCAAAAGTTTCAGGGACCGGTTAGCCAGTGGAATTGCAATCCGAATCAGAGGTGGTCCCAAAATTGGCAAAACAATCAGTCGCAGCAGCGTTCATCATATTCACAGCGTCAACAGTATCAGCAGACTGGGCAACAGACTCCTCGCACTGGAAATCCCAATGTTACCCCCATGAAGAATAGTACTCCTAGCACTCCTATTAGATGTTTTATCTATGGTAAAGAGGGCCATTTGTCTTATAATTGTCCTGAGAAGCAGAACCAACAGACTCTTCAGAGCCAGAAGAGCAACCAGAGGCAATCTAGTACTGGAAGGGTGAATCACGTGTCTTCTGATATAGCTCATGATGCACCAGAAGTTATGATTGGTACGTTCAATGTACACTCCACTCCCGCAACTATTCTTTTTGACTCTGGAGCATCTCATACATTCATATCCAACATTTTTGTTAAAATGCATAGTATACCCATGCTAGCTATGAAAGAACCTCTCTTAGTAAATTCACCTGGAGGTACCATGCAAACCAGTAATCGTTGTCTTCCAATTAGTATGGTATTAAGGGGGGTAGAGTTTAAGATAACTCCTATAGTGTTGAGGACATCTGGTATTGATGTGATATTGGGTATGGACTGGATGAAGCAAAATCAGGCAGAGATTCAGTGTCAGCAGAAAGTGGTAGTTGTGACTGCGCCTAATGGAGATAAAATCAATGTGGATGTAGCAATGCAGAAGCAACCAACCGCGGTGGTGAATCAGCTTGAAGATACTATTAAGGAGAATTCAGTGATTGAGGAATTTCCGGATGTCTTCCCTGATGAATTGCCAGGTATGCCACCTGACCGAGACATTGAATTTCTTATTGAATTATTACCTGGAACTGCACCTATAGCCAAACGACCATATAGGATTGGAGTAGATGAATTAGAAGAACTTAAGAAACAAATTAAAGAATTACAAGATAAAGGTTTTATTCGACCTAGTTCGTCACCTTGGGGAGCACCAGTTATTTTTGTTAATAAGAAAGATGGTGGACAGAGGATGTGTGTTGATTATCGATCATTAAATGAGGTAACTATCAAGAATAAGTATCCTTTGCCCAGGATTGATGACTTGTTTGATCAGTTGAGAGGTGCTTATGTGTTCTCTAAGATTGATTTACGTTCTGGTTATCATCAGTTGAAGATTCGTGCCTCTGACATTCCAAAGACAGCTTTTACTACAAGGTATGGATTGTATGAGTATACTGTTATGTCGTTTGGATTGACCAATGCACCTGCATACTTTATGTACATGATGAATAAGGTGTTCATGGAATATTTGGATAAGTTTGTGGTAGTGTTTATAGATGATATACTGGTATTTTCCAAGACAGAGGTAGAGCATGCTAAACATTTGAGGTTAGTATTGCAGAAGCTTAGAGAGCATAAACTGTATGCGAAGCGAAGTAAATGTGAGTTTTGGTTGAAAGAAGTTTCTTTCCTTGGTCATATTGTTTCTAATGGAGGGATATCAGTGGATCCAGGTAAAGTAAAGGATGTATTGAATTGGAAACCACCTACCGATGTTAGCGAGATTCGCAGTTTCTTGGGTTTAGCTGGATATTACAGACGGTTCATTGAAGGGTTTTCTAAACTTGCTAAACCTATGACATCTCTGTTAGAAAAGAATGCCAAATTTGTGTGGTTTGATAAATGTCAAGCTAGTTTTGAGGAGTTGAAGAAGAGGTTGACTACAACGCCTGTTTTGGTTTTACCAGATTTGAGTAAGAAGTTTTCTATTTATTGTGATGCTTCTCGTCAAGGTTTGGGATGTGTTCTTATGCAAGAAGGCAGAGTTGTGGCTTATGCATCTAGACAGTTGAGAAAGCATGAGTTGAATTATCCTACACATGATTTGGAGTTAGCAGCAGTAGTTCATGCTTTAAAGATTTGGAGATATTATTTGATTGGACATAAGAGTGATATATACACTGATCATAAGAGTTTGAAGTATATTTTCACTCAGTCAGATCTGAATTTGAGGCAACGCAGATGGTTAGAGTTGATTAAGGATTATGATATTGAGATACACTATCATCCTGGTAAGGCTAATGTAGTAGCTGATGCTCTTAGTAGGAAGAGTTATGCCAATGAGATAAGAACATTGTCTATGACTAGTGAGTTATGTGCTGAATTTGAATATTTGAATTTGAGAATTGTTACTAATACAATGGAATTAGTGATAGAGCCTACTTTAGAACAAGAGGTTTACAAGGGTCAGTTGAAGGATGAGAAACTAAAGAAGATAGCAGAGGATATAGTGATTGGTAAGTCACCAGGCTTTCGAATGGATGATAATGGGATTTTGTGGTTTGGAAAGAGGCTGTGTGTACCTGAGGATCAAGCTGTTAGATAGGCAATTCTTCGTGAAGCTCATGAGTCAGCTTATTCTATTCATCCTGGTAGTACTAAGATGTATTTGGATCTTAAACAGAAATATTGGTGGGTTAGACTAAAACGAGATGTGGCTGAGTATGTGGCATTGTGTGATACTTGTCAGAGGGTGAAAGCAGAGCATCAGAGACCTGCTGGATTGTTGCAACCAATGGAAATTCCTGAATGGAAGTGGGAGGAAGTTGGTATGGACTTTATAGTGGGGTTACCGCGTACTCAGAGAGGTTATGATTCTATTTGGGTGATAGTGGATAGGTTGACTAAAGTTGCTCATTTTATACCAGTCAAGACTAATTATACGGGAGTACAATTAGCTACATTGTATATGGAAAGAATAGTCTGTTTGCATGGGGTACCAAAGAAGATTGTGTCTGATCGAGGTACGCAGTTTACGTCGCATTTTTGGAAAGCTGTGCATGAATCTTTGGGAACTAAATTGAATTTTAGTACAGCATATCATCCACAGACAGATGGGCAGACTGAAAGGACCAACCAGGTGTTAGAGGATATGTTGAGAGCCTGTGCATTGCAATATGGAACTAGTTGGGATAAGAGTTTGCCTTATGCAGAATTTTCTTACAATAATAGTTATCAACAGAGTCTTAAGATGGCACCGTTTGAAGCTTTGTATGGACGTAAATGTAGAACTCCGTTGTTTTGGGATCAGACAGGTGAATCTCAGGTGTTTGGTACAGATGTTCTTAGAAACGCAGAAGATCAAGTGCGAGTGATTCGTGAGAATTTGAGAGTGGCACAGTCTCATCAGAAGAGTTATGCTGATAATAGGAGAAGAAATCTAGTTTTTGAGGTAGGTGATTATGTCTATTTGAAGGTGTCACCTATGAGAAGTGTGAAGAGATTTAACACGAAAGGTAAACTAGCACCAAGGTATGTTGGACCATTTAAAGTTATCGCTAGACGTGGGGAAGTTGCTTATCAATTAGAGTTGCCTGAGAATTTATCTGGGGTGCATGATGTGTTTCATGTTTCACAACTTAAGAAGTGTTTGCGTGTGCCTGAGGAGCAGATACCTTTAGAAGAGTTGACTGTTAAGGAGGATCTTACATATGAAGAGTTTCCAATTAAGATTTTAGAGACTGCTGAGAGGGTTACTCGAAGTCGGATTATTAAGATGTGTAAAGTACAGTGGAATCGATATTCAGAGGCAGAGGCAACTTGGGAAAGAGAGGATGAATTGAGGAAATCATATCCGCAGTTATTTGAGTAAGCAGTCCAATCTCGAGGACGAGATTCTTTTAAGGGGGGTAGAATTTGTAACACCCAAATTTTAGAGATGACAAATTTTGAATAAATTGGATAACGAATAATGGCAAATTAAAATAATAATAATAAAATATATTTGGTGATGCATTCATGCTGTTGCATTTATTTTATTGTGTGGTGTGGATTTGTTTTATTTTATTTTGGATTAGAAAATTTGTTTGAGATATTTCTTGAAAACAAGTAAACAAAGAAAAAAAAAGAAAAAGAAGAAGAAATAAATTACCTGCTTACCTGATAGGCCCGGCGGCCCAGTGACCGACGGCCCGAGTCCTCCCCCCCGCTACTTCGCTCGCGTCGGTGGGCCGGCCCAGCAGCCGCGCGGCCCGATCCAGCTGGCCCAGCAGCCGCGCCTTCCCTTCCTTCTTCCGCTGACCGGTGGGGTCCGCATGTCATAAGCTTCTTCCTCCTCCCGTGTTCAAGCCGGACTTCGAACCGGAGGCGGACGCAACAACCGTCTCGCGATATCCGGGATCACCTACCCGTACACGGACACTTGGGGCTATAAAAAGGAAGATGTAACCCTCTAGTTTCCGTTTTTCAACTAAAACGCTAGGCTAGCCACGGGAATTAGAGCTCTAGGGCTTGAGTTCGTTGAGGGCGGCGGTTGATCGGTTGGGGTGCTTTCGGGTGGACCGGAGGCCAAATTTTTCGCGTGGGTGAGTCCGCACTTGTCTCCTCTATCTTTTGGTGCTTTCTTTTTGATTTGGGGAGGCTTCGCAGTAGGTTTTTGAAGTTTCCAGTCGGTCGGCAATGGCGCCACCGTCTCTCCTCTTGCCGCGCTCTCTCCCCGGTTAGTCATAGCTCACCAAAACCGCTTAAAATAGTTCGGGTTTGATTTCTCTTTCGATTGGAGTTGGTGGCGGATTGAGTGGTGGTCGGAGAAGGCGGGGCCGAAGTTTTCCGGTGAGCCCTTGGCGTCGGCCATGGCGTTGGCCTGCCGAAGATGAGGGAGATGGCCGGGATTTTTTTTATTTTGTCTTGGATCGTTGTGAGCCGTCCATCTCGTGATCTACGGCCGAGATTAGAACTTACCCCTTCGCGGGGTAATTTTTCTAAAGAGCCCCTGCACTTTTTCGTTATATAACCCGCGGTCCTTGGCGCATTCCAGGAAATACGTATTCATGTTTTGAAAGCGTATTCTCTTCCGGTTTATTCAAAATACGTTTTCAGGTATTTACAGTTTTGCCACTAGGATTGTTTTAGTCATAAAATCTTCGTTTTAACTCCGATTTGATCCGTTCAAGTTGTGTTAGGTTCATATTTGCGAGCTCTACCTGTTAGTGTAGTTGTACAGTTAGTTTTGATAATTTATTTTTTGAGTTTATAATTAAGTATTTATTTATCAATAGGAAATCTTAGAAAATTCATAACTTTCACGTTTTAACTCCGAATTTGGTGATCTTTGCGTCTGTGTGATCGTAGAAACGTGTAGAAGAGTTTTACAAACTTTTATTACTGTTTTGCTACTGTTGGTGTACTGTTCTAATTATATCTCTTCGTTTGCTTCGTGTATGTTTGATTGGATGCATGTATGTTGTTGATTGATGATCGAGTATAGAAGGTGAGCAGTATTTGGACGATTCGGAGTATTACTTTGAGCCAAGTCAGCAGTATTGTTTGGAGAGCTTTGATCAAGGCAAGTATAACACAGGACTATCCTTGTTACCTATTCATCGAAATTATCATACATATGCATGTGCTTACCTTGACAACCTTAGAGATTATAACTTAGTGCTTGTTGTCTTGATTCCTTGTCAACCTTGGGAATGCATATGGGTAGCTATGGCTAGTGTTTAAACTAAGAACAATGATCTTGCAATATGATTAATGGATCAAGCAACCAATCATTAAGATGATTTAATTTTTGTTAAAAGGGGGCTAGAGCATGTGTATTACTTTTGATGCTCTAGTTACTCTCCGTAAGGACTTATCTGTACGTGATCATCCGGGATATACAGTACAGCTGTGAGGGCTATATGGCTCTGGCTTTAGTTGTTCAAGAGACCTTTTCTAGCTTGTTACTGGTTACCTTAAATGGCGTAAGAATGGCTTGCCACGTTGGGTATAGTGCAAGCCCCTGGCCTAGTGTGTATAGGCTACGGTTGTTGTACCACAGGGAAGGGGGGTTCTATATCTGCCTGCCGAGTGAATCTAATGGCCCTAACTTGTTAGACGAACTCTTGAGTGGCTTTATATGGTTCTCTAGTGTTTGGGCTTGATCTCCCCACTCATTTGGAAATCATGACTCACAGTGAAAGTGTACACCTCTGCGCAGAGTTAAAAACTGGTATACTAGCCGTGCTCACGGATACGAGCGGCCTTGGAACATTTACAGATAGATGATCATCATTACTATATTATGTTTAATTATTGTTGATTATTATTATGCTCCTGTTAATGTTATTCGTTATCATTATTGCAATTGATCATTGATTCTTTAATGGGAAGTGGTTTATCTTGAAGCTATTCAATTGTCAAATATATGATTAAAAGCTAACCGCAGTTAAACAGTGTCTAGTCATTTGAGCCTCATGAACCCTGTGTTATATTTGTTGAGTTCGACATGGACTCACTCTTGCTATTTCCACCATAACAGATGAAGATTATGAGGAAGATTATCGTAATGAGTACTAGTCTTGGTGTCAACCAGTCAACCGTGTCCCTGTGTGGAGTTTCCGCTGGAGATTGTTATTAGTTATTATTATTTATTGTTCAAGACTATGTCTTAAATATTTATTCGCTATGTAATAAGCACTGTGATGATACTATGTAATTTGTCTGCTTATGTGTGCGATCATGACCTGGGGCGCACATGAGTACTTTATGCATCCTATTTTTATCCTTAAAAATGGGTGTGATAGATTGGTATCAGAGCCGTGTTGACTGTAGGACGCAAGCCTAGTTAGAATGGTCGTTGATAGCATCCATACTTCACTTAATTCATGCTTCCTCTTTTCACCTTGTTAATTACTAAAGTTTTATGCTTCCTCTACTTTATTCTATTGCGAAAATACATTGATTCTATCTAATCTATGTCTAAATCTTGTAGATGCCTCCTCATCCCCGTCTGTCAGCTGCACAGTATGTTGCCCGTTTCAAACCCCAAGAGCCATATGAAGAGGGTGATCAAGAGCTATCTGATGCTGAATCAAGAGTTGGTGATACACCTATGAAGGATGTAGTTATGGGGTGGACTACGAAGTTTCATATCGTGGTTCCTAAGGCTGATGCTTTCTTCCATGATATGTTGACAAGAACTTTGGACAACTACTACTACGACTGGGAAGCTACTTTGGAGTATCGCAGTGCAGAGTACAGTCATCCATGGATGGATTCCTATTGGGAAACGGAGTTATGGGTCAAGAAAAGGGATCCTACCACTAAGGAGCCTAAGGTGGAGTCAAAGTTCATTACCAGAGTGAGCCGGGCAACCGTGGAGACAAGCATGGAGGATGTCGCTTTCAATGCATTTGTTTACTACCATGGTCTACGCTCAGACAAGACGTTAAAGGGTGCACTCCGGCATTTTCCTTGTTTCTTACATGATAAGGGTATTTGGACCGTGCCACTTGCAGATGATTCCTCCTTGACTTTGCAAGCTACGGTGGGATTAGCTCGTGAATTGGCTCTCCATGAGGTGGATTTGAAGGATGAGTTGCTGAAGGAAAAAGAACTTAAGGAGCAAGCTTATAAGGAGATTGACCAATTAAGAGCGGAGTTAGGTCATCCTAAGATTTATGAGAAGCTTAATTAGGAAATAGGAAAACCCCTATGTAATAAGAACGATAGTAGCTGCGAGTTAATTTTAAGTTTGGATTGTTTTAAGAGTCAGTTTGTGGTGTGAACAATTGTGTGATTGATGGATTGTTATTATGATAATGTGTGATTTGGATCTTTGTAATGTGTGCTGGAGTTTTGTAGACATTCCTACAAGTTCCATGGTTAAGAATATTAAGTTTGATCAATATATATTAGTTGAATATGAGGTTAACTTAGTTCTGTCCTTTGCTGATTTTTGGATCAGTCTGGGATGTTTTAGAAATAACTTAAAATCTGTTCATGAGAAATTTAAGAAATTTTACTGGGAATAATTAGACTTCTATATATTTCTAATCCCACAAGAATCACCCTGATATCTATTATGAGTTAAGAGATATACCTGTTCCAAGTTAGAGTTACTGCACAGTCTGGAATTCTGAAACAGTTTCGATTAAGTTCAGTTTTTGACCAATTTATTGACAGAATCAGAAAAAGTGTTGTGAATAAAAGTTGTAGATAATTTTATAAGCTTTCCAACCATGTAAAGATCATCTGAATTGGACGTCTGTAGCTCGAGATATGACAGTTTTACTGAGTTGCTGAAATTGGAGTTCGCCCAGAAAAATCAGATTTTGTTTATCTATTGAATACATCATCTCGGATCGTACTGAATTTCATCTTCTGTGTTTTGGAAACAGATGTCAGGCAGAGGTCGTGGCAGAGGTCGTGGGGGTGCTAATCCACCCGTTACTATGGAGGAACTCATGCAAACTCAGAATCAGCTGATGCAGATGTTTATGCAGCACATGCAGAACAATCCCCCTGTAGGAGGACCACCACCTGTTCAAGTAAGGGATAAGCGTGGAGAATTTTTGAAGGGACGCCCTCCAGTGTTTTCTCATGCTGCTGATCCTTTAGAAGCAGATGATTGGGTGAGGGCAGTGGAGATACAGCTGAACATAGCCCAATGCAATGATATGGAGAAGGTGTTATATGCATCTGGTCAGTTACAAGGGACAGCTCAGACTTGGTGGGAGTCGTACCAGGCTGCACGCCCTGACAATGCTCCTCCTATCACTTGGAATGAGTTTGTTAGAGATTTTTGGGCTCGTCATATTCCTGAAGGTATAATTGAGTTGAAGCAGGAAGAATTCAGAAACCTGAGGATGGGACAAATGAGTGTGAGTGAATATCATGACAGGTTTACCCAGTTGGCTCGCTATGCTCCCAATGAAGTTAGGGAAGATGCAGACAGGCAGCGTCTTTTCTTGAAGGGAATTTATTATGATCTTCACTTGCAACTGAAGGGGAATAACTATGCTAGTTTTCAAGAGCTGGTGAACAAAGCTATTGTGCTTGATAATGAGCGTAGGGAGATGGACAGAAAAAGGAAGATGAAGGTGCAAAGCTCAGGAAGCAACAACCGTCAATGCACAAATTCTCAGCATGGTTTTCATCAAAAGTTTCAGGGACCGGTTAGCCAGTGGAATCGCAATCCGAATCAGAGGTGGTCCCAAAATTGGCAAAACAATCAGTCGCAGCAGCGTTCATCATATTCACAGCGTCAACAGTATCAGCAGACTGGGCAACAGACTCCTCGCACTGGAAATCCCAATGTTACCCCCATGAAGAATAGTACTCCTAGCACTCCTATTAGATGTTTTATCTATGGTAAAGAGGGCCATTTGTCTTATAATTGTCCTGAGAAGCAGAACCAACAGACTCTTCAGAGCCAGAAGAGCAACCAGAGGCAATCTAGTACTGGAAGGGTGAATCACGTGTCTTCTGATATAGCTCATGATGCACCAGAAGTTATGATTGGTACGTTCAATGTACACTCCACTCCCGCAACTATTCTTTTTGACTCTGGAGCATCTCATACATTCATATCCAACATTTTTGTTAAAATGCATAGTATACCCATGCTAGCTATGAAAGAACCTCTCTTAGTAAATTCACCTGGAGGTACCATGCAAACCAGTAATCGTTGTCTTCCAATTAGTATGGTATTAAGGGGGGTAGAGTTTAAGATAACTCCTATAGTGTTGAGGACATCTGGTATTGATGTGATATTGGGTATGGACTGGATGAAGCAAAATCAGGCAGAGATTCAGTGTCAGCAGAAAGTGGTAGTTGTGACTGCGCCTAATGGAGGATAAATCAATGTGGATGTAGCAATGCAGAAGCAACCAACCGCGGTGGTGAATCAGCTTGAAGATACTATTAAGGAGAATTCAGTGATTGAGGAATTTCCGGATGTCTTCCCTGATGAATTGCCAGGTATGCCACCTGACCGAGACATTGAATTTCTTATTGAATTATTACCTGGAACTGCACCTATAGCCAAACGACCATATAGGATTGGAGTAGATGAATTAGAAGAACTTAAGAAACAAATTAAAGAATTACAAGATAAAGGTTTTATTCGACCTAGTTCGTCACCTTGGGGAGCACCAGTTATTTTTGTTAATAAGAAAGATGGTGGACAGAGGATGTGTGTTGATTATCGATCATTAAATGAGGTAACTATCAAGAATAAGTATCCTTTGCCCAGGATTGATGACTTGTTTGATCAGTTGAGAGGTGCTTATGTGTTCTCTAAGATTGATTTACGTTCTGGTTATCATCAGTTGAAGATTCGTGCCTCCTGACATTCCAAAGACAGCTTTTACTACAAGGTATGGATTGTATGAGTATACTGTTATGTCGTTTGGATTGACCAATGCACCTGCATACTTTATGTACATGATGAATAAGGTGTTCATGGAATATTTGGATAAGTTTGTGGTAGTGTTTATAGATGATATACTGGTATTTTCCAAGACAGAGGTAGAGCATGCTAAACATTTGAGGTTAGTATTGCAGAAGCTTAGAGAGCATAAACTGTATGCGAAGCGAAGTAAATGTGAGTTTTGGTTGAAAGAAGTTTCTTTCCTTGGTCATATTGTTTCTAATGGAGGGATATCAGTGGATATCAGTGGATCCAGGTAAAGTAAAGGATGTATTGAATTGGAAACCACCTACCGATGTTAGCGAGATTCGCAGTTTCTTGGGTTTAGCTGGATATTACAGACGGTTCATTGAAGGGTTTTCTAAACTTGCTAAACCTATGACATCTCTGTTAGAAAAGAATGCCAAATTTGTGTGGTCTGATAAATGTCAAGCTAGTTTTGAGGAGTTGAAGAAGAGGTTGACTACAACGCCTGTTTTGGTTTTACCAGATTTGAGTAAGAAGTTTTCTATTTATTGTGATGCTTCTCGTCAAGGTTTGGGATGTGTTCTTATGCAAGAAGGCAGAGTTGTGGCTTATGCATCTAGACAGTTGAGAAAGCATGAGTTGAATTATCCTACACATGATTTGGAGTTAGCAGCAGTAGTTCATGCTTTAAAGATTTGGAGATATTATTTGATTGGACATAAGAGTGATATATACACTGATCATAAGAGTTTGAAGTATATTTTCACTCAGTCAGATCTGAATTTGAGGCAACGCAGATGGTTAGAGTTGATTAAGGATTATGATATTGAGATACACTATCATCCTGGTAAGGCTAATGTAGTAGCTGATGCTCTTAGTAGGAAGAGTTATGCCAATGAGATAAGAACATTGTCTATGACTAGTGAGTTATGTGCTGAATTTGAATATTTGAATTTGAGAATTGTTACTAATACAATGGAATTAGTGATAGAGCCTACTTTAGAACAAGAGGTTTACAAGGGTCAGTTGAAGGATGAGAAACTAAAGAAGATAGCAGAGGATATAGTGATTGGTAAGTCACCAGGCTTTCGAATGGATGATAATGGGATTTTGTGGTTTGGAAAGAGGCTGTGTGTACCTGAGGATCAAGCTGTTAGATAGGCAATTCTTCGTGAAGCTCATGAGTCAGCTTATTCTATTCATCCTGGTAGTACTAAGATGTATTTGGATCTTAAACAGAAATATTGGTGGGTTGGACTAAAACGAGATGTGGCTGAGTATGTGGCATTGTGTGATACTTGTCAGAGGGTGAAAGCAGAGCATCAGAGACCTGCTGGATTGTTGCAACCAATGGAAATTCCTGAATGGAAGTGGGAGGAAGTTGGTATGGACTTTATAGTGGGGTTACCGCGTACTCAGAGAGGTTATGATTCTATTTGGGTGATAGTGGATAGGTTGACTAAAGTTGCTCATTTTATACCAGTCAAGACTAATTATACGGGAGTACAATTAGCTACATTGTATATGGAAAGAATAGTCTGTTTGCATGGGGTACCAAAGAAGATTGTGTCTGATCGAGGTACGCAGTTTACGTCGCATTTTTGGAAAGCTGTGCATGAATCTTTGGGAACTAAATTGAATTTTAGTACAGCATATCATCCACAGACAGATGGGCAGACTGAAAGGACCAACCAGGTGTTAGAGGATATGTTGAGAGCCTGTGCATTGCAATATGGAACTAGTTGGGATAAGAGTTTGCCTTATGCAGAATTTTCTTACAATAATAGTTATCAACAGAGTCTTAAGATGGCACCGTTTGAAGCTTTGTATGGACGTAAATGTAGAACTCCGTTGTTTTGGGATCAGACAGGTGAATCTCAGGTGTTTGGTACAGATGTTCTTAGAAACGCAGAAGATCAAGTGCGAGTGATTCGTGAGAATTTGAGAGTGGCACAGTCTCATCAGAAGAGTTATGCTGATAATAGGAGAAGAAATCTAGTTTTTGAGGTAGGTGATTATGTCTATTTGAAGGTGTCACCTATGAGAAGTGTGAAGAGATTTAACACGAAAGGTAAACTAGCACCAAGGTATGTTGGACCATTTAAAGTTATCGCTAGACGTGGGGAAGTTGCTTATCAATTAGAGTTGCCTGAGAATTTATCTGGGGTGCATGATGTGTTTCATGTTTCACAACTTAAGAAGTGTTTGCGTGTGCCTGAGGAGCAGATACCTTTAGAAGAGTTGACTGTTAAGGAGGATCTTACATATGAAGAGTTTCCAATTAAGATTTTAGAGACTGCTGAGAGGGTTACTCGAAGTCGGATTATTAAGATGTGTAAAGTACAGTGGAATCGATATTCAGAGGCAGAGGCAACTTGGGAAAGAGAGGATGAATTGAGGAAATCATATCCGCAGTTATTTGAGTAAGCAGTCCAATCTCGAGGACGAGATTCTTTTAAGGGGGGTAGAATTTGTAACACCCAAATTTTAGAGATGACAAATTTTGAATAAATTGGATAACGAATAATGGCAAATTAAAATAATAATAATAAAATATATTTGGTGATGCATTCATGCTGTTGCATTTATTTTATTGTGTGGTGTGGATTTGTTTTATTTTATTTTGGATTAGAAAATTTGTTTGAGATATTTCTTGAAAACAAGTAAACAAAGAAAAAAAAGAAAAAGAAGAAGAAATAAATTACCTGCTTACCTGATAGGCCCGGCGGCCCAGTGACCGACGGCCCGAGTCCTCCCCCCCGCTACTTCGCTCGCGTCGGTGGGCCGGCCCAGCAGCCGCGCGGCCCGATCCAGCTGGCCCAGCAGCCGCGCCTTCCCTTCCTTCTTCCGCTGACCGGTGGGGTCCGCATGTCATAAGCTTCTTCCTCCTCCCGTGTTCAAGCCGGACTTCGAACCGGAGGCGGACGCAACAACCGTCTCGCGATATCCGGGATCACCTACCCGTACACGGACACTTGGGGCTATAAAAAGGAAGATGTAACCCTCTAGTTTCCGTTTTTCAACTAAAACGCTAGGCTAGCCACGGGAATTAGAGCTCTAGGGCTTGAGTTCGTTGAGGGCGGCGGTTGATCGGTTGGGGTGCTTTCGGGTGGACCGGAGGCCAAATTTTTCGCGTGGGTGAGTCCGCACTTGTCTCCTCTATCTTTTGGTGCTTTCTTTTTGATTTGGGGAGGCTTCGCAGTAGGTTTTTGAAGTTTCCAGTCGGTCGGCAATGGCGCCACCGTCTCTCCTCTTGCCGCGCTCTCTCCCCGGTTAGTCATAGCTCACCAAAACCGCTTAAAATAGTTCGGGTTTGATTTCTCTTTCGATTGGAGTTGGTGGCGGATTGAGTGGTGGTCGGAGAAGGCGGGGCCGAAGTTTTCCGGTGAGCCCTTGGCGTCGGCCATGGCGTTGGCCTGCCGAAGATGAGGGAGATGGCCGGGATTTTTTTTTATTTTGTCTTGGATCGTTGTGAGCCGTCCATCTCGTGATCTACGGCCGAGATTAGAACTTACCCCTTCGCGGGGTAATTTTTCTAAAGAGCCCCTGCACTTTTTCGTTATATAACCCGCGGTCCTTGGCGCATTCCAGGAAATACGTATTCATGTTTTGAAAGCGTATTCTCTTCCGGTTTATTCAAAATACGTTTTCAGGTATTTACAGTTTTGCCACTAGGATTGTTTTAGTCATAAAATCTTCGTTTTAACTCTGATTTGATCCGTTCAAGTTGTGTTAGGTTCATATTTGCGAGCTCTACCTGTTAGTGTAGTTGTACAGTTAGTTTTGATAATTTATTTTTTGAGTTTATAATTAAGTATTTATTTATCAATAGGAAATCTTAGAAAATTCATAACTTTCACGTTTTAACTCCGAATTTGGTGATCTTTGCGTCTGTGTGATCGTAGAAACGTGTAGAAGAGTTTTACAAACTTTTATTACTGTTTTGCTACTGTTGGTGTACTGTTCTAATTATATCTCTTCGTTTGCTTCGTGTATGTTTGATTGGATGCATGTATGTTGTTGATTGATGATCGAGTATAGAAGGTGAGCAGTATTTGGACGATTCGGAGTATTACTTTGAGCCAAGTCAGCAGTATTGTTTGGAGAGCTTTGATCAAGGCAAGTATAACACAGGACTATCCTTGTTACCTATTCATCGAAATTATCATACATATGCATGTGCTTACCTTGACAACCTTAGAGATTATAACTTAGTGCTTGTTGTCTTGATTCCTTGTCAACCTTGGGAATGCATATGGGTAGCTATGGCTAGTGTTTAAACTAAGAACAATGATCTTGCAATATGATTAATGGATCAAGCAACCAATCATTAAGATGATTTAATTTTTATTAAAAGGGGGCTAGAGCATGTGTATTACTTTTGATGCTCTAGTTACTCTCCGTAAGGACTTATCTGTACGTGATCATCCGGGATATACAGTACAGCTGTGAGGGCTATATGGCTCTGGCTTTAGTTGTTCAAGAGACCTTTTCTAGCTTGTTACTGGTTACCTTAAATGGCGTAAGAATGGCTTGCCACGTTGGGTATAGTGCAAGCCCCTGGCCTAGTGTGTATAGGCTACGGTTGTTGTACCACAGGGAAGGGGGGTTCTATATCTGCCTGCCGAGTGAATCTAATGGCCCTAACTTGTTAGACGAACTCTTGAGTGGCTTTATATGGTTCTCTAGTGTTTGGGCTTGATCTCCCCACTCATTTGGAAATCATGACTCACAGTGAAAGTGTACACCTCTGCGCAGAGTTAAAAAACTGGTATACTAGCCGTGCTCATGGATACGAGCGGCCTTGGAACATTTACAGATAGATGATCATCATTACTATATTATGTTTAATTATTGTTGATTATTATTATGCTCCTGTTAATGTTATTCGTTATCATTATTGCAATTGATCATTGATTCTTTAATGGGAAGTGGTTTATCTTGAAGCTATTCAATTGTCAAATATATGATTAAAAGCTAACCGCAGTTAAACAGTATCTAGCCATTTGAGTCTCATGAACCCTGTGTTATATTTGTTGAGTTCGACATGGACTCACTCTTGCTATTTCCACCATAACAGATGAAGATTATGAGGAAGATTATCGTAATGAGTACTAGTCTTGGTGTCAACCAGTCAACCGTGTCCCTGTGTGGAGTTTCCGCTGGAGATTGTTATTAGTTATTATTATTTATCGTTCAAGACTATGTCTTAAATATTTATTCGCTATGTAATAAGCACTGTGATGATACTATGTAATTTGTCTGCTTATGTGTGCGATCATGACCTGGGGTGCACATGAGTACTTTATGCATCCTATTTTTGTCCTTAAAAATGGGTGTGACAAAGACCCATACATTTATTTACTAATGGGCTTAAATGATTACTTAGACCAATTAGCGGAGGTGGATGGTGCAACGTCAATTAGCACCATATCGCTAGTTGACATGGAGGTGGAGAGTTTTCCTCCCTATATATACGTACCTACCCCATGGGCAAAGCACACCAACACTACCGTAGAGGAGCCCCTAGTTTGGGAAATCTCTCGTATAGTAAATTATATATTCTCCTTCTTCTCTTGTCGCCGTCCGACGAAGCCACCAGGCTGTTTGCTCATGAGCATACGTTCTACTCCAAGAAGAAGAAGAGGTATTTACTTGAATTCCACTGTCTAGATCACATTAAAAACCAGATTTTGATTTATTTTCGAAATTAAAATTCTAGGTATTTACAAAACTGCCACTATCTTGTTTAGGCCATATCTTCTACGTTTTAACTCCGATTTGACCCGTTCAAATTGCGTTAGGTTCGTATTTGCGATCTCTACATGTTGGTAGTACTGTACTGTAGGTTTGGAAAATTTAATTTTCGATTTTATATTAAATTAATTATTTATCTATAGGAAATCTTAGAAAATTCATAACTTTCACGTTTTAAATCCGAATTTCGTGATCTTTACGTCTGTGTGATCGTAGTAACGTGTAGAAGAGTTTTACAAACTTTTTATATTGTTAGTGCTACTGTTGGTTAGGTTTTCTACCTTTAAGATTCGATGTTAGATTTAATCTATTATTTTACTAAAGAAAATCTCGTTTAATTCATAACTTATTTGTTTTAATTCCGAATTAGTCCGTTCAAATTGAAATGGATTTATAACAATATGAACTACGTATTAGTATTAATGTTTTCTTTATCAAAATCTCTAGAATTTCATAGTTTAGATCTAACTTCATTAATAACTGTGCAACTAGATTTATAAATAAAATATTATTGATTTCTCCTTTAGTTTTCTAAATTTAAATGTAATTTAGCCTAAGTCACTTTTGAATATCTATAAAAAGTATTTTATCCTATATATATGATTTTATATAGTTAAAACAAATTAGACCTATAATTTTCCGTTTTATACAACAAAATCTATCGGTGTATGTATTTCTTTCACCGTAGCTCCGATTAGCGTGTTTTTCGCGTTTATGTGTTTGTAGCAACGCGTAGGTTAGTTTACAAATTTCTTTAATTGTTTGGTGTATTGTTCTAATTTAGATCTATTATTTGCTTCGTGTATGATTGCTGGATGCGTGTGTGGTGATTTATTGATCAAGTCTAGTCGGTGAGATTTACGTGGAGATTCAAGAAACTATTAATTAAAGATTTGGATCAGAGAAAGGATCTCAATTTAAGGCAAGTATAGTATGGGATCATCCTTGTTTCCTATTCACCTTTAATACACTTAATTCATATGCATGTGTCTACCTTGTTACCACTAAGGATATCCTAGCTTTTGAATCTTGTACCTTGACACCGTGGGACATTACATTGGGTAGTATTTATGCTAGTGCTCAAGATAAATAACCAAGATCTGTAACTTGACTAATGGTATATACAATAAATGTTTAAAAGATGCTTTATAAAAACATGGCTCAAGGAGGCTAGAGCATTGGGCTGTTTTTATGGTGCTCTAGTTTCTCTCCATAAGGATTCATCTGTAAGCGAACATCCGGGACTTACAGTACAACTGTGAGGGTTATATGGCTCTGGCTTTAGTCAAGTATGAGGACCTTTTTTTGCTTGTTAGTGGTAACCTTCATGGCATAAGAATGGCTTGACGAATTGGGTATTGTGCGGCCTCTGTCCTTTTGTGTATAGGCTGCGCGTCATTGTGCCATTTGGAAGGGGGGCTCTACATCTGTTTGCCGAGTGAATCTAATGGCCCTAACTTGTTAGACGAACCTTTGAAAGACTTCATAGTGAACCCTGCCGACCTTCCTTAGAAGTGGGTCAAGAGATTAGCTACCTCGGGCGAAAGGGTAAATCACGACTCACAGTGAAAGTGTACAACCTCTGCAGAGTGTAAAACTGGTATATCAGCCGTGCTCACGGTCACGAGTGGCCTTGGACCCTTACAGAATAAATGATGAACACTGATGATAATGTTAATACTGATGATATTGATGCCCACTAATGATTATTGTTTCTTGCTATACGTTATTCACGTTTACATGATCATGAGGTTATTTGAGCTTATGTTAAACTTGTTGCTACTCAATTGCTAAAAGATGACTCACTAAAAGCTATTGCAGTAAACCCGTGTCAAACCTTTTGAGCCTCATGAACCCCATGATATATTTGTTGAGTTCGACATGGACTCACCCTTGCTATTTCCCCCACATCTCAGGAAGGGTACCAGACTGCTAGATTTTGGAATTGTTAGGCTTGTGATCAACCAGTCAGTTTGATCCTAGAGTGAAGGTTACACCCGGTGTTCGGAGTTGTCTTGCCGCTGTGTTGCTCTCTGAGGTTATATCTTATACTATTGCGTTATGTTTAATAAGTGTTTGTCTTTTGATATTACACTTATCTGCAGCTATATGTGAGATTTGACCTCTTTATTTTACATATAGTGTATATCTAGTTTTGTCCTTAAAACTGGGTGTGACAGAGTGGTATCAGAGCAATGCTGATTGTAGGACGTAAGCCTAATTAGAAATCGGTCGTCTTAAGGTTTTAGAATTGCTATAACTTCCTCGGTCTATAAACCTTGATATTTCTTCTCCACTATATCCCCACCCTTTATATTCATCTTCTCCATGATGCTTGTTTTAAACCCTTGATCTCATCTACACTCCTTGATTTGATATGCTCTTTAGAACCATTCCTCACCCCCTTCTTGCGTCATCGAAAGAGGAGCTTTAGGATCTTTACCCTTGGTATGAAGAGAACGATAGCATCGTAAGTTGAGTCAAAGATTGTTTTGTGCACCTTTATTGCTTGTTGAATTATCATTATGCTTTTGCTTGATTTGGAGCTTTGTAATGATTGCAATGATCTTGTGGAGTATTCCTACACTTTCATTTAGATATAGGATTAAGGCATAAGGATTAATGAATAGATAGTAGGGGTGGTTTTTCTCATCTCTGCAGTTTACTATTTTTCTGGACGGTCTGTGTTCATCATGAGATATCTCCAAGTCTAGAAGTCCAAAGATCATGAGAATTTTGTAAGAATAACTATGCTTCTTTGTATTTCATTTGCCGCCGGAATCACCCTGATAGCTATTATGGTTTGGGAGTTATGAAAATCACAAGACGATGCAACTGCGCTGCCTGAACCCTGGAACAGTTTCTGTTGGGCACTGTGTTCGACTACCTTAAATACAGAATATGGGAAAGTGTTCTATACAAAAGTTGTAGAGGATTTCATAAGCTTTTCAACCATGTAAGGCGTGTCATTATATGAATTTTGGAACTCGAGATATAACTGTTGCAAGATGCCGCATCTGCGCTGCCAGACTTTCTGGACAGATTTCCTGTCTCACTCTGAAACCATATTTTAAAATCGGAATCTGGGGAGGTGATCAATAACAAAGTTGTAGAGGATTTGATAAGCTTTTCAACGGTATAAGATACAATTTAATTGGATTAAAATAACATGAGTTATGATAGTTTTTCTGCACTGCTATTTATCTACTCGCGAGGAATTTCAGATCACTTGTTCCTGCTTATATACATGAGTATCCTTGGGATATCAGAAGGTCTTTATGATAGTACAAACTCACTCAAAAGAAAAAGGCAAGCTACTTTTGGTTCTTCCTATTGTATCTTTTCTTAAGGGGGGTAGCCGAGTTAAAGAAGTTGCAAGTTGAAGGATTCCAACATTCCAGTGCTTCACTTGGAAGAATCGGTTATGCTCACGGTGGAGAAGTCACTATCGAGTGCATACATCTTTTCTCAGGATTGATGACTAGTTGGATCGTTTACATGGAGCTCGGGTAATCATCAGGATTGGTCTTCAATTCGAGCTATGATCAGTTGGGAGTTCAACCTTCAACATACCCAAGGTAAATTGGCATGGATAACGTAGGAGGCGATGTTGGAAATCTATAGTTGGTTCTATAAAGACTTAGGAAACTTCATCACTGCTACACCAGGCATGGCTAGTAAAGGAAACTTTTGGTATGGATAGGTTTATCTCTAACGGTGGAATTATGGAGAAGAACACAAGAATTGATGCGCTGAGTTGGAACTCATCCAAGGATGCAGGTGTGACTTAGAGTTTCCTTGGAATAATAAGATTCTATCAGAGTTTTATTGGAGGCATTATAAAGATGGGCATGAGAATTCCTCTATAATGCATCCGATCAAGACTTGGGATATGATGTGCTCTATGCAAGAAGAGTAGTAGCTTATGCATTAAGTCAACTAAGTAGTTGGACCACCTGACACATGATATGGAGATATCCAGTGTGGAACATGAGATACTATCTTCTTAGACATAAGAGTGATATCTACATGGAACATAAGAGTCTAGAAGGCATTTACACTAAGTTGGGGTTGAGTTAGTGACATTATCATTGGATTTGAGTTGATTAGACATGGAAGGTGCTATCACTTGGAGAAGCAAAGTAAGAGTCATTACCAATGCCCTTAGCAAAGGAGAGTTATGCTAGAAGATTCGGATGACACCATGGACTAAGAGTTGTGTTTAAGAGTTGGGCAACTTAACCTGAGTATAGACTCCAATGTTGTGGATTTGACAATATGGACTATTAAGGATAACCTAAAGTGATTCGTCAGAAGAGGATATATATTGGCACATGAAGAATAGATTAGGCTTTCTAGTTGGAGATTGTGCGTCTCAAGCTGGCCCTTATGAGAAGTACTAGGAGTTGCGATATGAAGGATAAGTTCACAGTTTGAAACATTGGTTTATTTATGGTTCTTAACATGAAAAGAGAAGTGGCTTAATAAATAGGGCTACCTTAAGGTTTGTTCGGAGTCCCTATCAACATCTCGGAAATAGTTGAGCAAGCTACTCGGAGTAAGATGATCAAAGTATATTGAAACGCAGGAGTGACACTGAGAGGATGAGGCTTCTTGAATCAAGTGAAGAAGATCTATAGTCAAAGTTTTCATCTCTTCGATCACCGTCTTTCGAATCTCGGGATGAGATTCATCTTAAGGGGGTAGAATTGTAACACCCTAAAATTTGCTTCTTTCAAAATAGATGCAAAGTGATTTAATTTTTGCATTCTAGTGCTCATGAAAACATAGGAAAATAATATTTTTCATTATATTAAAATTTATCATAGGGTTTAGCAACATTGTGTGTATACATGCTGGTGCATATGATTTGATGTGATGTTTGCTTATTGTTTCTTTTTGTGTTGAGGGTGAGTAAAGTCTTTAAAATGCGTTTAGTAGGTCGATCTTCCTTCTCTAGCAAGCCTTTATCTTTTTCTGTAATCAAATTCCATGTTTCTCAGCTCAAGTTTTCGTTTGGAGCCTCTCAAAATATTTTCTTTGTAACCCAAATCACTCATTTCAGTTTCTCGTCCATCAATCAATCTCTACAAACTTCTCAGAAATTTTCCGACTTTTTCTGTAGCTTATTTCCACTTGTCTGTGAGCATAATCTAAATTTTAGATGCTCTAAAATTACCTTTTAGTGAGCTCCAAATAATTTATTTGGGTTCCTCATGTTCCATAATGTCTCTGAAAAATTTCCCTGAATTT
The DNA here is from genome assembly GCA_022457205.1 of Saccharum spontaneum. Classification (NCBI taxonomy): domain Eukaryota; kingdom Viridiplantae; phylum Streptophyta; class Magnoliopsida; order Poales; family Poaceae; genus Saccharum; species Saccharum spontaneum. The sequence goes on along the minus strand of CM039615.1, from coordinate 50,391,529 downwards.
TCGGAGCTTTCGAACTATTTTTCGCGGCTTAAATAATAATTCTGGACTTTTCTAGAATTATTTTATCCATGAAAATAATTAATTCCGAAAATAATAAATGTCTCATTTTTTTTCAACGCTCAAAGCCCATGTGCAATAATACTAATAAATCTCAAAGGCCCATACATTTATTTACTAATGGGCTTAAATGATTACTTAGGCCAATTAGCGGAGGTGGATGGTGCAACGTCAATTAGCACCATATCGCTAGTTGACATGGAGGTGGAGAGTTTTCCTCCCTATATATACGTACCTGCCCCATGGGCAAAGTACACCAAAACTACCGTAGAGGAGCCCCTAATTTGGGAAATCTCTCGTGTAGTAAATTATATTTTCTTCTCCTTCTCTTATCGTCGTCCGACGAAGTCACCAGGCTACTTGCTCATGAGCATACGTTCTACTCCAAGAAGAAGAAGAGGTATTTACTTGAATTCCACTGTCTAGATCACATTAAAAACCAGATTTTGATTTATTTTCGAAATTAAAATTCTAGGTATTTACAAAACTGCCACTATCTTGTTTAGGCCATATCTTCTACGTTTTAACTCCGATTTGACCCGTTCAAATTGCGTTAGGTTCGTATTTGTGATCTCTACATGTTGGTAGTACTGTAAAGTAGGTTTGAAAATTTTAATTTTCGAGTTTATATTAAATTAATTATTTATCTAAAGGAAATCTTAGAAAATTCATAACTTTCACGTTTTAAATCCGAATTTCGTGATCTTTACGTCTGTGTGATCGTAGTAACGTGTAGAAGAGTTTTACAAACTTTTTATATTGTTAGTGCTACTGTTGGTTAGGTTTTCTACCTTTAAGATTCGATGTTAGATTTAATCTATTATTTGTTTTAATTCTGAATTAGTCCGTTGAAATTGAAATGGATTTATAACAATATGAACTACGTATTAGTATTAATGTTTTCTTTATCAAAATCTCTAGAATTTCATAGTTTAGATCTAACTTGATTAATAACTGTGCAACTAGATTTATAAATAAAATATTATTGATTTCTCCTTTAGTTTTCTAAATTTAAATGTAATTTAGCCTAAGTCACTTTTGAATATCTATAAAAAGTATTTTATCCTATATATATGATTTTATATAGTTAAAACAAATGAGACCTATAATTTTTCATTTTATACAACAAAATCTTTCGGTGTATGTATTTCTTTCACCGCAGCTCCGATTAGCGTGTTTTCCGCGTTTATGTGTTTGTAGCAACGCGTAGGTTAGTTTACAAATTTCTTTAATTGTTTGGTGTATTGTTCTAATTTAGATCTATTGTTTGCTTCATGTATGATTTCTCGATGCGTGTGTGGTGATTTATTGATCAAGTCTAGTCGGTGAGATTTACGTGGAGATTCAAGAAACTATTAATTAAAGATTTGGATCAGAGAAAGGATCTCAATTTAAGGCAAGTATAGCATGGGATCATCCTTATTTCCTATTCACCTTTAATACACTTAATTCATATGCACGTGTCTACCTTGTTACCACTAAGGATATCCTAGCTTTTGTATCTTGTACCTTGACACCGTGGGACATTGCATTGGGTAGTATTTATGCTAGTGCTCAAGATAAATAACCAAGATCTGTAACTTGACTAATGGTATATGCAATAAATGTTTAAAAGATGCTTTATAGAAACATGGCTCAAGGGGGGCTAGAGCATTGGGCTGTTTTTATGGTGCTCTAGTTTCTCTCCATAAGGACTCATCTGTAAGCGAACATCCGGGACTTACAGTACAACTGTGAGGGTTATATGGCTCTGGCTTTAGTCAAGTATGAGGACCTTTTCTAGCTTATTAGTGGTAACCTTCATGGCGTAAGAACGGCTTGACGAATCAGGTATAGTGCGGCCTCTGTCCTTATGTGTATAGGCTGCGCGTCATTGTGCTATTTGAAAGGGGGGCTCTACATCTGTTTGCCGAGTGAATCTAATGGCCCTAACTTGTTAGACGAACCTTTGAAAGACTTCATAGTGAACTCTGCCGACCTTCCATGGAAGTGGGTCAAGAGATTAGCTACCTCGGGCGAAAGGGTAAATCACGACTCACAGTGAAAGTGTACAACCTCCGCAGAGTGTAAAACTGGTATATCAGCCGTGCTCACGGTCACGAGTGGCCTTGGACCCTTACAAAATAAATGATGAACACTGATGATAATGTTAATACTGATGATATTGATGCCCACTAATGATTATTGTTTCTTGCTATACGTTATTCACGTTTACATGATCATGAGGTTATTTGAGCTTATGTTAAACTTGTTGCTACTCAATTGCTAAAAGATGACTCACTAAAAGCTATTGTAGTAAACCCGTGTCAAACCTTTTGAGCCTCATGAACCCCATGATATATTTGTTGAGTTCGATATGGACTCACCCTTGCTATTTCCCCCACATCTCAGGAAGGGTACCAGACTGCTAGATTCTGGAATTGTTAGGCTTGTGATCAACCAGTCAGTTTGATCCTGGAGTGAAGGTTACACCCGGTGTTCGGAGTTGTCTTGCCGCTGTGTTGCTCTCTGAGGTTATATCTTATACTATTGCGTTATGTTTAATAAGCGTTTGTCTTTTGATATTACACTTATCTGCAGTTATATGTGGGATTTGACCTCTTTATTTCACATATAGTGTATATCTAGTTTTGTCCTTAAAACTGGGTGTGACAATGGAGTACATTCCAAACAAAAACCTCCAAATGTTGTGACATGTCATGTTTACCAAACAAGTACAGCTTGCAGATCCCACTGTATTTCAAGAATCTACAGCTATACACATGTACCCGAAAAGCTACAACATTCTGACCAGTCCTGTGTATGACAAGAAAAGGCAGCAGAGAAACAGACATCCGAATCATCATCCACATAAATAAAAACAACAAAAACTCCAGAGTTTTACGACGTAGGATCGATTCACTCTAGGATAGGCAATCAGAGGGGGTGAATGATTGCGGAAGCCAAAATTAAATTTAAAAACTTCACCCTAAACACAAAACCGAAATAAGCCTTGTTTTTCAATTCTAGACAGAACATTGTGCCTTTAACAGAAATAAACTCGACCACCAAATATGCTCCAATTGATCTCACAATTTAACACAATAAACTATATGAGATTTGTGAATGAACCTAACTGGAATCATCTCAATCGGAGGTCTAGAACTCGAGATATAAAATAAACAATGTCACTGTGTCTGATAGTGACGAGAATTGGTCCAGCTTTATTTTTGTGATTATGCAAAATCTATTAAAACTTATGCAATGAGACTTTTCAGATTACGAGTACAATGCCTTGGGACAGTTCAGATCAAACACAAGACATGTCTAAACTTGCAAATAAGATATCAATCTAAAACGAAAAGCTAGACATGTAAATCAAGAAGCTGATCTGTAGAACGAGATTAACAACACATCGATATGAGAGAACTGGACTTCATTACTCTGATAATGTGTTCACAAGATGCAACTTACAAGCATCCACACAAGGATTCTACACAAAATCCCGAAGCACTAAAGCAACCGCCGGCTAAACCCAGCCTGCGCTGCCTCTCTTTTCTCTGGCGTCGCACTTGCCTGCTTCTACTATTCTCCACTCACGGACTGACGTGCACACCTTGGTGTCCTTTTATAGCCAGGCACAACACCTCTGCTATGTTTAGCATGGACACGGCATGCTGGTCCCAACCTCAACTCACGTACAACCATTTGGCCTCATGGTCAGTCCCTTGACCGAACTCTATGCTAAGCCAACAAAGCTTTACGTAAACACGGATCGCCTCTCCTTACGTCCTGGTTAAAATCTGATGGCGCCACCGGCCATCCAAGCTAGTCTTCCTCCTTTTTCTAACCATCACTTGACCAACCCAAGTCCACACCATGCAGCATGCAGCATGCTCCATGCAAACTGAACTCCATCGTCCAAACGCTTGCGTGCACCAGCAGCCTAGCACGACTCGCCTAATCAACGCCACGCCTACGCGAGATGCGGTACTTCCAACGACGCACTACTCGCCCTTCCGTCAGAATACTGGCAGTCGTAGTCTGACCAATCTCGTCCCAGCCGCACCGGCTAAGACAAACATCACACCGTAACCTGCACATCTTCCACGTACGTCTCACGGAGTGATCGTCTTCACGTATATTGCTCTCTAGCCTGAACGTCCCGCATGACATCCTTGACCGATAGGACCTCAGTTCCTCCCTGAACTTAATCCCGAAACCCCAGTTCCTCCTGAACCTAGTTTCAGTCCGTCATCGACCACGTTCCGCCTCAAGCAACACCTGCACATGAACAAACATGCAAAATGTGTCTGAGCCCAAGTCCAAGACTTGACTCAAGTCAATCCGCACAACACCTCACACGAGCATGTCATGCAATAATTCCAAATCACCATGCTATCATAAGCATATATAAGCAGCACATGCATATTAAATTATGCTATAATTCAAATCACTTTGCAATGCCAATTTCATATCAGACCAATTTTTCATCACATGATCTCACAATCTCCCCCTTGATGAAAACATTGGCAACACCATATAAATAATGAACATTGGCATTCACATCCACTAAATCATTTTTAAATCAAAGGCAAAGTGAAAATGAAAAGATCATCTCAAAAGATCCAAAAAGAGAAATCATCTCTCCCCCTTTCTTATCTAACAAAATCACTCATGTGAACATGCAATGTGTAAAACTCTCTCCCCCTTTGACAATGGATTCATCAAGAGCACAAAAGAGAGCAAAAGAGGGCTCAACACCACTAAAGATTGCAACTCCCCCTCAACGAATGCTATGAGATGTAGAAAGTGCAAAGCTTTAGGAGTATAGCAGTCAGAGTGAAAAGATGCTCTAGTTGGTGTTGTCATGTGTGTAGCAACAAGTACAAGCCATAGCAAATGCTCAAACTGATCAAATGAGACGAAGTATGATACTTAAGCCTTTTGATTTAGTGTTAAGCAATTCAAAGAGGTGTTCACCAATGAGAGTAGCACATAACAAGTATAAGCAGGAGATCAATCTAGTGCTAGCAAGTGTATACAAAAATGAACTACCCCATATAACGGTCATACATCATGTCTCAAAGACTCATTTCACACTTGTGTTTTTATCAAAGTTTTATCAGAGTTTGCAGCGTAACACAAGCATTAGGTGGAGCATGTGTATGCGAGAGGTTATCAATACTATCATGCCAAATAAGTATGTATTTTTTTAATAAACCACGCCGAGTTCATCCCTAAGTGCAATAGGAAGCTGTCTCGTCACGAGTGGTTTTGGACTGCACTACAAGGCTCAAGTTCATCCCTAAGTGCAATGGGAAGCTGTCTCGATACCTTGATGTGGGACAGTAAAGATCCATCTCAAAAATTTTCATAACTTAACTTGGATTTCAATTTTAAGCACAAGTTTATCAAGCTATCCAAGTCAAGTGTATGACTCAAGAAACATGAGACATAGCAACCTAGCATACAAATGATAGCAACATGGATCTCAACACATCCTATACACAAGCTAGTGCCAACTCAATGGTGAACATTTTTTTAAGTTTCGTCAAGTTATGGACATGTTCATAGATTATAAAAACAGGCTTAGCTCATAACATGTATCAATGTGATCAAAAAGAGCCTAAGCAAGGAGAACTATCATGTACGCACAAAACATACCAAAAAGTGCATAATTTTATTCTAATAGCTATAGTCATGAAGCTTAAAGATGCTCTATCATACATGATGAGATGCAATGCAAAAGGGATAGGATTTGACTCAAACTCTAGAAGCAGCTAGGAGGGTTCAAAACAAATTCTTGGAAATAACCAAAAAGACCCAAAAGAGTACCATATAGAAAAGGCAAAATGAAGTATGTACAAGAATATAGACTCCCCCTCAAAACAACCCAGATGGATGTAACACCCTAAGTTCTCATTCCATTTAAAAAGTCATGACGAAAAACTACACTAGACATGCAAGACATGAAGTTGCAATTATCTTGTAGCATAAAACATGGCCTCAAATGTCATATATGTCTCTAATATAATGCTCATTACTTTTCCAAAGTTTTCTGATTTTTTTAATAAGAGCCGCATAGAAAGAAAACAAAGAAAAGTGTTTTTTAACACCAACTCCCCCTCAAAATGACCATTGTATTAAAGAAGCAAGTAGATTTAAAATCCTCCCCATAAGGAAAAGAAAGATCATTTTTGCCAAAAATCCATATGCTCCCCCTCAAGTGAATAACCAATGAAATCGAGAGAGACATGATGAGATACATGTGTTGAGTTATCATGGTCTATTCAATTAATAAGAAACTAGGTGAATTCCCCGCGCGTTGCTGCGGGAATGCAAGAGTAATTTGAATTGAGTTAGGAGAAATAGGATGTAGAAGGAATCTCGTTGGTGTATAATACATAAGTATATATACGATATAAGGAGAGAACAGATTTAGTTTTTTTTGTTAAAGGTGTAACTAAAGACAACAAAAACCATATCAAAGAAAACACGGTCACTAACCTATATGATCGACCAGAACGGGTGACTAATTTCATCCACCCTCACCCCTCACCCTACTATACCTGAGGGTCATCCCCCTTCCAAAAGTTATAGGAGTTTTCCTTCACAAAATCATGCATGTTTCGGAGGACCACATATAATCCATGTGATATGTAGTTTTGCTAGGTTTTTACTTAGAAACGGACTTTTGCTTAGAAATAGTTATCAAAAGAAAACACGGTCACTAACCTATATGATCGACCAGTACGGGAGGCTAATCTCATCCACCAGAACCCCTCACCCCTACTATACCTGAGGGTCATCCCCCTTCCAAAAGTTCTAGGAGTTTTCCTTCACAAAATCATGCATGTTTCGGAGGACCACATGTAATCCATGTGATATGTAGTTTTGCTAAGTTTTTCTTAGAAACGGGCTTTTGCTTAGAAACGGTTATAAAAGAAAACACGGTCATTAACCTATAGGATCGGCCAATACGGGAGGCTAACCTGATCCACCCTCACCCCTTACCCCTACTATACCTGAGGGCCATCCCCTCTCCCAAAAGTTCTAGGAGTTTTCCTTCACAAAATCATGCATGTTTCGGAGGACCACATGTAATCCATATGATATGCAGTTTTGCTAGGTTTTTGCTTAGAAACGACAGTTTTGCTAGGTTTTTCTTAGGAACGGCCGTTTAAATGTTTGAAAAAAAGTTATCGAAATATATCCATGTAGGGTCTTGTTTTGAAGAGTTTATTGCGAGGAACACCATGGTGCAATTGGATTTTAATTACGATACTTGGTTTAGGTGCTACGACTTTTTTCTATTTCAAAAGAAATAGCTAGTGGAAGATAAATGAGGCTTAGTGGGCGGATGACGTCACTTAGTGGGCGGATGACATCATTTTACTGATGTGGCCCAATGAGAAGCCAGAGAAATAGGCTAGTGGGTCTTTGCTTTATAGGAGGTATAGATATGCATCAAGACCAAATCATATAAAACACGATATGTGATATAACATGATCGAACACGATAGGAGTACATAAAAGCTTATGAATAGGCATCTCAACTCATATCACAAACAGATATATGTGATTGTAAAGGCATGAGTGTAAAATAGCTCACAATGTTGTCTTATGCATTCCTTTATAAGCCATCTCAAAGATGTAGAGAACCATCCAAATCTTGATCACATCAAGCAAAAGACCAAGATCCATCATGCACATGTTCTCCATCCTGCATCTGAAAAACCTACATAGCACTACAAGATGTCGAGGCCTTTGTAGTGGGGTTAGCCTTGAGATATTTATTAGGAATCCAGTACTGAGACACACGACTAAAAGCACGTGTAGGCATAACACAAGTATTCTTATGGAAAAATTCAGGGTTAGATTTACTTGTGTTTCTATCAATAAAAGGTGTTTGCTTCACCCTATGCACAAAGAAAGGTGACACAACCTCACGTGGAACAAATTGAGCCCTTCTAAAATTAGACATAGTCTTAGATCTTTCTTTCCTTTGTTGTTTAGCTAGTCTAAAACAAAAATCTACCACATGTCCATCTTTACCACAATGGGTGCAAGTGTACTTAACTTTATTTTTGAGTTGAGAAGTAGAGACAACATTTGCATTCACTTGATTAGTAGATGACATAATACCAGCAGATTTGAAAACCATCTTTTTAGGTTCCTTAGCTATCTCAAATTTACCGCTACCACCAGGTTTAACAGTAGTTGCTACATGAGTCTTAGAATGACCATAAGGATCAAAACCTAAACCAGTTTTATGTGTGCTAGTCTTTTGTCCCAAAATTTGATTCAACATTTTTGTTCCCATCTTTCCTTGCAAGTAATCAATACTCCCTCCATCCCAAATTATAAGACGTTTGACTTTTTTATCCCAAGTTTGACCATTCGTCTTATTCAAAAAATTTGTGCAAACATAGTCAAATTTAAGTCATTCTTGAGGAACTTTTATTAATATACCAAGTCATGATAAAAGAATTGATATTTTGCACAAATTTTTGAGTAAGACGAGTGGTCAAACTTGGTGTCAAAAAAGTCAAACGTCTTATAATTTGGGATGGAGGGAGTACGTTTCAAAAGGGTGGCACAATTTTCACATGAATCATTCTTAGGTTTATCCTTTTTACCACAATTAGAGTATGAAAGAACTTCATGAATAGCAAAATTATCTTTTAGTTGTGTTATTTTAACATCAGCATCTTTCAACTTCAACTTAAGCAATTCGCATTTATCACAAGAAGGTGGTCCAATAGCGGCACAAACATGTTTCTCATTTTTATCTTTTTCAGCCTTAAGTTGCTCTAAAGTAGAAACATGCACATCCCTTAATGAAGTAAGCTTAGTATAAACTATGTCACATGATTTGCAAGAATCATCATCAGGAATCAATGTTTTAAGTCTTGCAATTTCAGCATGTAAAGATTCAATCAAAACATCATGCTTCTTAATCTTTTTATTTCTTTTCTCTACTAAAGCGCCGAGTTTTTCAACAGCACAAGCTAAATCATTATAAGAAGGTTCTGATTCGTTAGCTTCACTGTCGTTATCAATGTCACTATTGATGGAACTTTTGTTGCTTGCAATTAAGCACAACCCAATTAAATTTTTCTTACCTTTCGGAGTATCATCCTCACTTTCCGTGTCCACATCACTAAGATTCACTTGATCAAGAGCTAAAAGAACACGATGCACCACCTTGCGGTTCAGGTAGTTCTTCTTGTTATTGTTCTTGAAAGTGTGCTTCTTTTTGTCACTTGTTTCACTTTCTTCTTCCTCGTCCTCTTCATCTCTTGCAATTCTTGCTAAATACTTTGGGCACTTAGGAAGAATATGTTTTATCGAGCCACACTCAAAATATCTTCGGGAATCTCCACTTTTTCTTGTTCTCACATTCCACAAAACTTTATCAAATCGAGTGGAGATGTGTGCTAATTCCTCTTCGGGGAGTTGCTCTAGCTGTTCATCGGTTAGTGAAGACAAGAATGATAATACAAAGCTGGATGAAGATTTATTTTTAGACATGCTAGGTTGAGAGATCAAGGCAATTGATTTACTATGATTCTTTCTTGCAAAGACATCTAGTTCATAAGTTTTTAGTTTAGAATAAAGCACATCTAAAGTAAGTGTACTCAGGACAATAGATTCTCGAATAGATGTAACTTTCATCTCCCAAATAGACATATCTAAAGCTCCAAGTAATTGGCGTGCATTTTCAGCATCAGTGTAAGTAACATTGACAGCACGTAGATTACTTAAAATTTTATTAAAACGAGCAAAGAAATCATCCAGTGATTCACCAGGTTTCATCTCAAAACACATGTAATCCTTTTTGTACATATCTTGAAATACCTCTTTAATTGTAGATGAACCCTCATGGTAATCAGAAAGTGCTTTCCATACCTAATATGCAGATTTGTGATGTGCAACACGATAAAAATCATTCTTTCCAATACCTTGTATGATCAGGTTTCTCGCCTTGCTGTTAGCTTCCACCTATGTCATGTTCGCCTCAGTCACAGCATCATTCTCGGGCACCTCATAAGTGTCACACCCCAAAATTTATGATTTTGGGTTGTGAATAGAAAACACTAAATAAAACAAATGGTTTAAATATTTGTTTAAGATTTGACAAGACTAATTTAAGTTTTAGCAAATTTAGTTATAGAAAATTTTGATATTTCAAACTTTTCAAGTTAATTAATTTGGTGGGCTCTTGTCTGATGTGATGTTTGCTTGTTGTCTCTTGTGTGTTAAGAGCGAGCAAAGTCTTTAAAAATGCGTTTAGTGGATCGATCTTTCTTCTCCAGCATGTCTTTATCTTTTTCCGCAATCAATATTCCTTATTTCTCATCTTAAGTCTCGTTGGGAGTTTCCTAAAATCTTTTCTTTATAACGTAAATTATTCCTTTCAGTTCCTCATGTGTCAATCAATCTCAGTGAACTCTTCGAAAATTTTTCTGGTTTTTTTGAGCTAGTTCACACTTTTCTGCGAGCATTATCTAATTTTTAGATGCTCTAAAAATATCTTTCCATAAGCTCCAAATACTTTATTTGGGTTTCTCATGTTTCATAATGTCTCTGAGAATTTTTCCTGAATTTTTAGAGCTTTCGGAGTATTTTTCATGGCTTAAATAATAATTCTGGACTTTTCTGGAATTATTTTATCCATGAAATTAATTAATTCCGAAAATAATAAATATCTCATTTTTCACCAAAGCCTGTGTGCAATAATCCTAAATGCCCATTCATTTATTTACTAATGGGCTTTAATAATTAATTAGGCCTATTAGTAAAGATGGAGGGTGCAACGTCAATTAGCACCATATCGCTAGTTGACATAGAGGTGGAGAGTTTTCCTCCCTATATATACGTACCTACCCCTTGGGCAAAGCACACCAAAACTACCGTAAGAGGAGCCCCTAGTTTGGGAAATCTCTCGTGTAGTAAATTAGAATTTTCTCCCTTCTTATCGCGAGCCGCCGCTCGTAGCTCCCTCCACCCCTCGCCGAAGTTCTGCATCTACAGCTTGCGTTCCGGCGAACTTCCGACGAAGGTTCGGCGAGCTTTTCCGACCACCTCGGACATCTCCGGCGTCGAATCAATCTCCGAATCACTTCCATGCACGTGCTGAGGATTCGTGTATGTGCTGGTTGGGTACCAGTGCATCGGCACCATGCACGATTGTGCACCTACTACAGCAAGCTAGCAAGAGGAAGACATGCATGATTTACGTGACCACGCAAGCAACGTGTCCAATCTACACCGCCATGCAAGCTCATCATGCATATACACGTATATCATCCATGGAGTGATTCTCCAGGAAGTCGGCCGCGATCCATGCTGGCCGTCTGCATGTCTGCATCAGCACGAACAAAGTTCACAATCTACACCACCACGTTGACTCCGTCAGACCGACTACGCCTGTTCGACTATGTCCGTACAACCCCACCGAGCTCTGTCAACATTCGTACAACTCCAACACCGCCGAGCTTCTAAGCGAACCGTCCGAGCTTACAAGCGAGCCATCCGAAACACATCCATCTACTCGGCCATGACGAACTGGCTAAGGTTGCTGATTTGTTAGCGTTCGTTCTACCAGCCGTCCTTGGCCCGGCCGAGTGCTGCTCTTCCTTCCCTACGCAAGTGCAGCAACAGCGCCTCCCTTGGCCACCAGAGCCACGTTCACGTTCGTGAAGATGACCAAGGTACCAGACGAGTCAATTACGAATTTGCCATCTACTGTATTATTTCCACCGTTTAGTCGTTTTAGCTCCATTTTAGTTCATCCAAGTTGCATTAGTTTTGTATTGTTGCCCTCTACACAGTAGTATCAATGCTTTTCGTGTCACATGTTTTGGAATATATAGTTGAATAATTAATTAATTAATTAATATATGCACATAATTTTATTGTTAAAAACAACATAGAGTTATAATTTTGTTATCGACGCGATGCGACCGTGTCGATGTAACCTACATGCTAGCGGCAATATTTACCATGTCACTTGTTAATTAAATTAATTCTACTAATTCGGTTAATGATTACACAAATTTGTTTTTAAATAAAAGCAACATAGGACAATATCAATCTTTTATTATTATCTTTTAACTTAAATATGTATTTATTTACTATAAGTTGTATAGTTAAACATGATTCATATAAATTCAATTTAGATGCACTTATATTAATATGTATTCAATGCCTTTTTGAATTAAAGTTAATTTAGGTTTATCTCCGGTCTTTTATAAATAATAAAATGATAACTTGATAAATAACAACTTGAATATTTCTTTGTTAATTATAATCTGTTTAGTTAAATATGAAATCTATAAATAATTTGATTAATGTTTATCTAATGATTATTTATTTATTAAAAACAACTTAGGTTTATAACTCCGGTATCTTATAAATAGATGATAATATGATCGATATCAACTTAATCGACTTTTTCAATTATGACTTCTTAGTTTAAACATGAATCGTAAATGCTTACATTCAGCTTGTCACATGTTCTACCTTTCTAAAGTATAAATGTTTAAATGACTTAAATACTATGATATATTTATAAATAGAATATGGCTAAGGTATAACGTTAGCTTTTATAATTCAACATAATTTGGTTAGTTCCACTTTAGTGTATTTCCCTAAAATATATAACGCTTTATTTTGATAACTAAAATGAATCAAGTTTATATTCGGTCTTCACAGTTATGTTGCAATTGTCTCGATAGTCGCGTGTCCTCTTTAATGGTAGCTCCGTTATCCGTCGTTCTTGCGTTTTCGTGACTGTAGCAATGTACCGTGTCCTTTAGTGCGCTCTCTTTTAAAGCGTTTCTTTTGTTTGATGCATGTTCTTAGATGTGTGTATTGTTTGTCTGTTTGTGTTGCCTGGTTGCTGCGAGTAGATGAAGCATGGTTTCATTAGCATTGGAGGCCGAAAGCTACAAAAGAGAAGACCGAAGAATTTCTATGAGCAATTACCTTGAGTGGAAGCAAGCATAAAGGCAAGTATAGCATGGGATTATCCTTGTTGTCCTATTTACAATAAATAATTAAATTCGTTATGCATGTATTCCCTTGTTAAGGATGACCTAGTCTTGATCCATTACCTTGGCACCCATGATATTGCATTGAGTAGTTTTGCTAGCACTGAACATAAACTATGATCTTGTAATATGATTAATGGAATATGCAACAACACTAAAAGATGATTTTTTATTACTGTTTAAAGAGGGCTAGAGCATGAGGCTATTTTTGGTGCTCTAGTTTCTCTCCATAAGGACTCATCTGTAAGCGAACATCCGGGACTTACAGTACAACTGTGAAGGCTATATGGCTCTGGCTTTAGTCAAGTATGAGGACCTTTTCTAGCTTGTTAGTGGTAACCTTCATGGCGTAAGAACGGCTTGACGAATCGGGTATAGTGCGGCCTCTGTACTTATGTGTATAGGCTGCGTGTCATTATGCCATTTGGAAGGGGGGCTCTACATCTATTTGCCCAGTGAATCTAATGGCCTTAACTTGTTAGACGAACCTTTGAAAGACTTCATAGTGAACCCTGCCGACCTTCCTTGGCAGTGGGTCAAGAGGCTGATCAGCTCGGGCGAAAGGGTAAATCACGACTCACAGTGAAAGTGTACAACCTCTGCAGGGTGTAAAACTGGTATATCAGCCGTGCTCACGGTCACGAGTGGCCTTGGACCCTTACGGAATAGATGATCACTAATGACTATAAATGTGTTTTTGCTATTTATTATTCATCTTTACATTGATCATATGTTTATTGTGGGATAAATGAAAACTTGATGCTACTCATATGATAAAACTGTGATAATTAAAAGCTAAATGTAGTAAACCAGTGTCTATCCTTTTTGAGCCTCATGAACCCCGTGTTATATTTGTTGAGTTCGACATGGACTCACTCTTGCTATTTCCACCACACTCCAGTGTGTAGTAAGGTGCTACTTAGAAGAAGGATGAAGGTGTAGTGGAGTTTTCAAAAGTCTTTTCAGAAGTGCTTGACATATGGAGCCACCAGTCAGCCGTCCCTGAGAAGAATGGAGCCTGAAGTTTAGTCACCGTTCCGTGATACTCTGATGTAAGTGTTAATATAGCTATGTATACGTTATATAATAACATTATTTCTGATACTTTTTCATTCTGACATATGTGTGGACTTCCTGGGCACACATATGATTAGCCTGGTTTTGTTCTTTAGAAAACTGGGTGTGACAATAAGGCTTGTAGACTTTCTCCCATATTACAAAGCCTTGCGCTTGAATATAAGACTCCATCTTTGCTTTCCAGAACTGAAAATCAACACCATCGAAAACAAACGGTTTTGCCGTATACCTATCTGTCGTCATGTTTTCTAATCACCGGTTAAGATAATTAGAAAAAGTAACCTTGCTCTAGTACCACTTGTAGGATCAATTCACTCTAGGATAGGCAATCAGAGGGGGGTGAATGATTGCGGAAGCCAAAATTAAATTTAAAAACTTCACCGTAAACACAAAACCGAAATAAGCCTCGTTTTTCAATTCTAGACAGAACATTGTGCCTTTAACAGAAATAAACTCGACCACCAAATATACTCCAATTGATCTCAAAATTTAACACAATAAACTATATGAAATTTGTGAATGAACCCAACTGGAATCATCTCAATCGGAGGTCTAGAACTCGAGATATAAAATAAACAATGTCACTGTGTCTGATAGTGACGGGAATTGGTCCAGGTTTATTTTTGTGATTATGCAAAATCTATTAAAACTTATGCAATGAGACTTTTCAGATTATGAGCACAATGCCTTAGGACAGTTCAGATAAAACACAAGACATGTCTAAACTTGCAAACAAGATATCAATCTAAAACGAAAAGCTGACATGTAAATCAAGAAGCTGATCTGTAGAACGAGATTAACAGGTGGCTGCATGGTCAGAGTATATTAGAGCTGATCTGTAGAACGAGATTAACAGGTGGCTGCATGGTTATTAACAGCTAGACACTTATTGTCTAAACAGGTGGCTGCATGGTCAGAGTATATCAGAGCTGGCTCCTCGACTTTTTGCTGTCATCTCTAAGAGACGGATCAAGCAGCGTACAGTCAAGGAAGCTCTCAATAACCGGGCATGGATCACAGACATACAGGGGGCTATAACTGTTGGAGTAATGGTTGACGTTCTCCAATTATGGGATATCCTTTCCGACGTTGTTCTACAGCCAGAAAGGGAGGATAAACATATTTGGAGGTTCTCTTCAAGTGGCCAATATTCAGCCAAGGCGGCATATGAGGGTTTTTTCTTAGGTGCTACTCTCTTTGCACCATGGGAAAGGATTTGGAAGACTTGGGCGCCACCAAAATGTCGTTTCTTCATGTGGTTAGTGGCACACAATAAGTGTTGGACGTCTGACCGCCTTGCACGTCGTGGATTGCCTTGCCCAGATGGCTGTCCACTCTGTGATCAAGAGCAGGAAACAATCAACCATCTCCTGGTTCAATGTGTCTTCGCTAGGGAGTTTTGGTTTATTTTGCTACGGCAGGTCGGTCTCCAGGCCTTGTCCCCACAACCTACTGAAAATTCCTTTCTTGATTGGTGGGAGAGAGCTAGTAATGCTACTTCTAGTTTGGTGAGGCAAGGGGTTAACTCCCTAATCATTCTGGGGGCCTAGATTCTTTGGAACCATCGTAACCGTTGTGTTTTTGATGGAGCAGCTCCTAGTGTTGCTGGGGCTTTAGTAGTGGCTGGGGAGGAGCGCCGGTTGTGGACCACAGCAGGAGCTCGAGGCCTTTCCCTCTTGTCAGCCCATCTCCCTGGAGATTAGTGTTTTGGATCTGTGTGGGTCGTTTTGCATCCATCTTAGGTGTATCTGTGTTTTGGCTGCAGTAGCGTGTGTGTGTGAGTTGTGTTTGGGTGTCTTGTAAGTGTTGGGTACTTTTACCCTCTTTCTTCTTAATACAATGAGACGCAGATCTCCTGCGTTTTTCGAGAAAAAAAATGAGAGAACTGGACTTCATTACTCTGATAATGTGTTCACAAGATGCAACTTACAAGCATCCACACAAGGATTCTACGTAAAATCCCGAAGCACTAAAACAACCGCTGGCTAAACCCAGCCTGCGCTGCCTCTCTTTTCTCTGACGTCGCACTTGCTTGCTTCTACTATTCTCCACTCATGGACCGACGTGCACACCTTGGTGTCCTTTTATAGCCAGGCACAGCACCCTGCTATGTTTAGCATGGACACGGCATGCTGGTCCCAACCTCAACTCATGTACAACTATTTGGCCTCATGGTCGGTCCCTTGACCGAACTCCATGCTAAGCCAACAAAGCTTTACGTGAACACGGATCGCCTCTCCTTACATCCTGGTTAAAATCTGATGGCGCCACCAGCCATCCAAGCTAGTCTTCCTCCTTTTTCTAACCGTCACTTGACCAAGCCAAGTCCACACCATGCAGCATGCACCATGCTCCATGCAAACTGAACTCCATCGTCCAAACGCTTGCGCGCACCAGCAGCCTAGCACGGCTCGCCTGATCAACGCCACGCCTGCGCGAGATGCGGTACTTCCAACGACGCACTACTCGCCCTTCCGTCAGAATACTGGCAGTCGTAGTCTGACCAATCTTGTCCCAGCCGCACCGGCTAAGACAAACATCACACCGTAACCTGCACATCTTCCACGTACGTCTCACGGAGTGATCGTCTTCACGTACATTGCTCTCTAGCCTGAACGTCCTGCATGACATCCTTGACCGATAGGACCTCAGTTCCTCCCTGAACTTAATCCCGAAACCCCAGTTCCTCCTGAACCTAGTTTCAGTCCGTCATCGACCACGTTCCGCCTCAAGCAACACCTGCACATGAACAAACATGCAAAATGTGTCCGTGCCCAAGTCCAAGACTTGACTCAAGTCAATCCGCACAACACCTCACACGAGCATGTCATGCAATAATTCCAAATCACCATGCTATCATAAGCATATATAAGCAGCACATGCATATTAAATTATGCCATAATTCAAATCACTTTGCAATGTCAATTTCATATCAGACCAATTTTTCATCACATAATCTCACATACAAAGACAGGAAATCTGAATTGTGCATTCCTTGATCATTATCATCGAAATATCCACTGGAAGTACCAAACTTCCCCGCACACCTACGTCCAGACTACAATCCTATAGAATGCTAGACAATTGCTCCACTTACTGTAAATAGACCTGAAAACTGTGTGATACCATGGCTGATAAGTTCAACATGACTGCAACATAGTACAAGCGAAACAAAAAGGAAGGAATGCACCATATGGGTAAACTGAAACTTCTCTATGACGTAGGTATCCAGTGCTCTCCTCGGCAAAAATAAAGTACAATCGATCTTCCACTTTTCTTCTAAAGCCATTTGAAGAGGATGCCTCCGTGGGTGGCAAAGACGAGGGACTCCCTGGTCATGAACTTGATGAGGATGTTGCAAGGGGTCTGCGGTGTCCTTGAGGGGATCACTAACGGTGTCACCGATGACAGCAGTTCCATACCGTGCACATGGCCTGTTTGGTTGGTGGCCAAAACTTGCCACGTCTAACCTTGGGAAAACTATGGCTGCTAAAGAAAGTGTGGTGATCAAAATCAAAGCCACACTTTTGACGAGGTTTGGCACGAAAATGAGCCTATGACATGTGGGGCCATAGGTGTGGCAGTAAAGCAAACAACTGCCGAAGAAACTGTGGCACGATGAACCTTTGACGTGGCAGGTTTTAGTCACCAACCAAACACTCCAAATTATAAGACACTTTGGTTTTTCTAGGTACATTGTTTTAAGAGTTAAATACACTGGCGGCACTTAAACTTGAGGCCCTGTACCACTTAGGTCCACGAACTCTCAAAACCGAAATCTGGCTCCCTACTTGTTAAGTCGTAAACTGCAAGTCTATACCCCTTCAAGAGGTGCTAACTAGGATAATTTTTTTTGCAAAATCCACCCTGCCATACTTCTTCTGCCTCCCGACTCCCCATCTGCGCGGAGCACGCGATGGCGGCCTTGGTGTACAGCAGCGACATGGCCATGCTTGCCGCTCCTACAGCTACAGGTGCAATCGCTCCGTAGAATGCAATCGCGAATGCATCCATTTTTTTTTTGCTGCTCGTGGACGAACAAATCTAGAAGAAATCTCTGAAAAGCAAAAGGAACAGCCCAAGCATGGGCATCGGCATCGGCTCGGACGCGGAGGTGAAGGACATGTCGCCGAACCGGCCGCTCAGCGAGTCAGCGTCCACGCGCTCGCGTCCATCAGCGCCGAGGACATCGGTGAGACCTTCTGGCACAGCTCGGCCTTCACTGGCGTGCGGCTCAGCGTCGTCGACGTCGAGTAGTGCGTGGCAGGCGGCAGCTGCTGCTGCGCCGCGCGCCCGTCCTCGGCGGGCCGTCGTCCACCTCGGCACCTCCACGATCCTGAGTTCCAGACGTCGTTGAGGCGTAGACGAGAGTGCCTGCATGCGCGGGAGCATCAGGTTGGCCTGCCGCCGTACTAGCTGGACCCTCAGCATCGCCTGCAGCTTCACCATCCCAGCGCGCACAGTGCCTTCCTTGTCTGCGGGCAAACCATCCCTCGCGGCCTCGCAGCGCGCACAGCCAGGGAAAGGATGACCGGAGCCAGAAGATACTATGGCAGGGTGGTTTTTGAAAAAAAAAATCCTAGTCAAGACCTCTTCAAGGGGTATGGACCTGCAGTACACGACTTAACAAGTTCAAGGGGTCCGGATTTCTGTTTTGAGAGTTTGTGGACTTAAGTGGCACAAGACCATAAGTTTAGGGGCTGCTAGCGTTTTTAACTCTTGTTTTTACCATGTATCTGGACATAGTGTATATTCAAGTGCATAGCAAAAGTAACATATCTAGAAAAGTCAAAACATCTTATAATTTGAAATGAAAAGAGTACGTAAATCTCGTACATATAGTTTAGAAATAAAACCAAGAAGCAACATGCCATAGGTCTACCAAACTAGCTGAATAGCAAGGCATTCATGCGCTGTAGGAAGTCCTGGCAAACACCACTACACCGGTGTCCAGTGGCAAAGAAGAAT
The DNA here is from genome assembly GCA_022457205.1 of Saccharum spontaneum. Taxonomy (NCBI): domain Eukaryota; kingdom Viridiplantae; phylum Streptophyta; class Magnoliopsida; order Poales; family Poaceae; genus Saccharum; species Saccharum spontaneum. The sequence goes on along the minus strand of CM039615.1, from coordinate 50,372,387 downwards.
CAACCACCACATGCAACGGTTAAAATTCAAGCCCTCAAGTTGATAGGCTGCATGGAATTGTGGATATATATTGATAGGCTGATAGCATGCTGCAGGTCAGCGTGCAGTCCCTTCTTTGATGCTGGAAAAGACTGATACGGAAGGGGGAAATTTTAAGTACAGGATGAGAGGTGCATGGAAAACAATGTAAGCATGTGGATGCATAGGCCTTTGCAGAAGCACAGGAGGCCTATCTTTTGACACCAAACACTTGCTATTGCTAGTACTTCAGTTCATAACATTTTAAAACCTAAACAGAGCAGGGTCAAAACTCACGGTACGATGCAAATCAACCTATGGCCCCGTTCGGTAGTGCTGATAAACCGGCTGAAAAACACCGTTGGTTGATTTGTTGTGAGATAGAAACACTGTTTCAGTTGAAAAAACAAGCTGAAAAGTACGGATTATAATACTTCTACTTCATCAACCACGAGTGATAAGAACGAGAGTGATATATCAAGGCACTTACAAGCACCATTTTGAATAGGTAAAAGATCATATATAGGAAAGGAGGGCCAAGATTCATGATTGGACGCAAACCTATGCTTCCAACTCATCAACAATGGTAGCAATGTACCATTCCTGAACGGTAGAGGCTACAACTTTGCTCCATTATCTAAAAAAATCAACAATGGGAGGAGCACACATGAGCACATAGAAAGGATATCTACAGAGAATTATATATACTTTATATGGGATCTTTGTTCAATAAAAGTGTTCAGCTCTTATCAACTGAACATTTCAATTCACAGTGAACAGGGGGGGAAAGAAATGAGAGGAATGTGCAGCATCTGCCAGAGGCAATGCGTGATGACATTCAGTCGCTTCGTCCAGCACGAGAGGACCCAGTCAGCTAGAGTATTAACTATCTCTGACTGTCCACGGAGGTTGTATGTCTTTGTATTTCTTTTACCCGACTTTTCGTTTTTTTCACCTTTATCCTTTGGTTTTTAATTTTAATGTAAAGACTTCAACTGCTTTCTACTAAATACTAATTGAAAAGGCAGACCCCCATCCCGTCTTGTGAAAAAAAAAAAGGCAGAGGCCAAAAGCATGCTGCAAAAGGCTAAAAGCTCATGGATCAACGTACATTTGCAATGGGTGAATGACATTATGACAGCAGATCCTTCGAGTTTTGTTTGCTGGCAGAGCTCAAAACTCTTATTTAATTTGCACAAACAGCTAAATATACCTAGCGTACGTAAATCTAAACAGTAGTTTAGTGAACCACAATCGTCATAGCCGTGTCTTAAAAAGAGCACGATCATAATTCATGACTGGGTGAAAAAAAAATACGGGGTGGTGCAAAAAAAAAGATCTATGCTTGTAGCTCGTCGAAGTCGAGGAGAAAAATTATTTGAGAGGTGTACTAACACACATATGAACACAAAAGAGAGTTGCACAGAGAGTTTATGTATGATCCTGATAGAATGAAAATCGTTGACCTCATCTGGGCGGAAGATTGCAATGCACTAGCACATAATACTATCATGGCAACATCACCAATTATCGACACAAGAATGTGCCTCGATTCAATGGTTATACTTCATTGGATGTTTGATATGCATATGGTGCCTCTAATGCCAAATAGAGAATCTACAACTCTGCATATTCGTCTGAAAAATGAAAATTAAGACTACCATCTCACCAACAACAGGAAGCTGAAAAGAGGAATACACGAACCTATGTTTCCAGCAGATGCTGAACCGATACAAGGAAATTGATTCTAGGTCCATTTTCTCCGCTCTATATGCACCTTTGCACCATGTGGTAGCTTGCTCTTATCCTCTCCAGATATACAACTTTGCTCAAGCAGATAACCACAACAAAGGGTCAATGCCTTCAATGTGGTGAGCTGTTGGATGCATGCAGATGCAGGCAAAGTCTGCCAAATGTAGGTATCTAATTTGAATTCCTCAAGGGAAGTGATCTCCGGTAACCACTCTGGCAGTCCTTCGATATTCTCACAGTTCAAAATCTCTAGCTTCCGGAGGGATCTCCATCCTCGGATGCTCTCAGGCAAAGGCATCTCGTCAGCACAGTGGTCGATAGTCAATTCTACAATACTATCGAAGCGCTCAAGACTCTTCCACGATGGAGAAGACAGCCCTCTGCTGTGCCTAATCTCCATTTTGGATGGTTGTGGTAACGGGGTGGATGGTCTCATGATTCGCTGAAAAGATGGACATAGGTCTTCGCCTGGTCTTCTGGGACTGCCTGGGCCTGATAAGACATACATGGCACTCCTTGGGATTGATGGTTCAAACCTCAATCGAGAACAACAGTGTACCTCGAAATCTTGAAGGCTTGGGAACAAATTGTCGTCGCGGCCCTGCTCCTCCATGTATATTTTGAACTTCTTGTCAGTTACTTCTGACAAGATAATTCTTCTGAGCTTTCTAAGTGGTTCGGTGCACGCTTCCAACCACTGGCCCTTTATCTGTGACATGCGCAGCTCTTGGAGGCTCTGTAACTGATCCAGACGGAGATGCTTAAATTGCAAACTGAAGAGCTCCAATTTCACAAGGTTCGGGAGTAATGACATCCAATGAGGGAAATATGCATCATAATATCCCGTTACACTAAGTATTTCAAGGGAATCAAAATCTAATAGTTCATCTTCGAATTTAGGATACTGAAGATGTAGTTCAATAAGCTGGGGACCACATATCCTCTTCATAGAAATACCACTTGGGTAATAAAGAACAGGGATCTACATTTCCAAAGACAAGAATAAACAAAAGTAAGGCATGCCCAGATAAATTGATTATTACTTTGTACACAGCAGAATATATATGAGTCAAGTGCGAGCGTCAACACTTATTGCTCATCACATTAATAAGTTGTCATGGGCAGATATAGATTACGTGCAGAGTAATTTATTTAACTAAAAAAAAGGTGCAGAGTAATTTACCTCAGTTGTATCCACACTTCCAATGTGCTTGATCTTGTCTTTATCCTCTCCTGATGTGCAACGTTCGCGGAGTCTGTAGTTGCACTTCTTGAGGACCAGCTTGTCCAAAGCAGTCAGGTCTTGAATAGATCGGGGCAAGAGCTCCAGTTTGGCAGCATGTACACTCAGCTCACTAAGTGACTCGAGTTCTCCAAGCCATTCCGGCAGAGCAGAGAAATTCCAACATTCTAGAATCTCTAGTTTCATAAGGTTGTGGTAGCTTCGAATGGTATCTGGCAAGGTGATAAGGTCGATGCAGGAATGAAGACTCAGTTGTTCCAGATTAACACAGTACTGAAGAAGTTTGGAAATATCCGAAGAAAAGCCACAGTTCCGTATTTGCAAGTTCAATAATGCCAAATTCGAACTTCCAATGTATCTCTCAGATGATAGGACATCGCTGCTTCTTTCTATGATACAGCTCCGGCTTCCTGGGAAAGCTGGAACAAACCTCAGCCTGGGGCAGTTTCTAATGTTAAGTAATTGGAGATTAGGAAATATTTCATCCCCATGGCTTTCCTGAAGCTTCTGCTCATCATCACGAGTTGATAGTGTGGTCGTCCACTCCTCAAGGTTGTCCATACTCGTTAGTATAAGTTCTCTCAGTTTCATAAATGCCCTGTCAGCCCCATATATATCACCACCCACTTTTCTGAGGCTAGGCATATTTGAGATGTCCAGCACTTCTAAGTTTGCTAGTTGGCCTAAAGGGATATGCTCACACCATGGTATGGAAAAAAGCTGAACTTGCACAAGATTTGGAAGGGAAGAACTTATATTCGTTACCCAAGAACAAAATGTATCACCCCTATAGCCTCGTATTTCGAGTTGTTCTAGGTTCCCATGAGGCTGGAGCTTTTCTAGAACTGCAATGTCATTAACTGTGCTTGAATCCTGCGCAATACTGCTGTTGTACCATTCCAAACTCAGTGACCGCAGTTGTCGATATTGGGCCAACTTGCCGTGTTCGCTTACTTCCTCTGCTCTCTCCACTCCCTCAAGATTTTTGATAATTAGCTTCTTAATATTGTAGTCATGGTATTGATATAGAAGAGAGAATTTATTGGAGCAACTGGTGGCATACTGTAGTGGTTGCCCTTCCTCTTCTCCTTCCATGTTTTCCACCTCTCCCTCTTCCACTTCTTCCTCCTCCATCCCTTTTTTCCAATGTAGTTGTTGGCTGTAGGTGGGGCCTGAGCCCCCCCAACCCCGATTTGTTGTTACCCTAAAGACAGCCTCCTGCATTGTACCAAATGCGTGATTAGGAACTAAATAAGCAAGTAGCCATATTTTGAATGAACGCTGTATGTATAGACCATGTCACTTGGCTCTCGGCCCCGACCAATCACAGGCTCACAGCAACACAGCATCCCACAAGCACAGTACAATCATACATTCCGTCTCCTAAAGTGGGATTTATATGAATCAATTTTAGTAATGTACACTACATTTTTAAAATTTCATGTCACATAGTTTAACATAAAGTTTTGATCAATGGTACATATGATAAAAAAATGTTAAAGTTATCACATATAATTTTATTTTCAAAATAGAATACTGCTAATTTTGCTTTTAGAAATATTTTTTGCAATGTATAAGTTCAATGATCATCATATAGTGCACCTGTGTTTTAGACTTTTAGGAACGTGACACTTTCTAGCATATGGTTCGCTACGAAATGCATCCTTCAACTTTTACAGTAAAATAAGCCACCTATGTTAATGGTGGTTATACGTACTAAATTTATTCACAAAATTTTTAGTATTTATATGTAACATAAGATTCTATGCACCTGTTGATAGTCTAGTTGAATTCAATTTTGACTTCACGACGTGCAAATCAACCATAGTTTAGCTGGTTAGGTTTCTTGTGATGGAGACCGTCTATCTAGATTCCAAGACTTAGAATTGGTATGGTTTTTGCATTTTTCAGGATTATTATTCCAAGAAAAAAAGCAATGCTATTCATTAAGAGGTAGGCAACAGGCTTGTCGATAACAAGGCATCTGTGGTGACTTAATCTAAGCATCCAGTGGCCTAGTCTCTTAGATGTTTTTATAGAGTTGGGATGTGTGCGCTTTCATTTGAAGGAGTGATTTGTGTGTGTGCGCGCATACACGAGCATATGCGTTGGTACTGTGTTAGAAAAAAAAATTCGAAGAGAAGAAAGACTAAACAGGCAATCGTTTGAGCCATTTTTCCATTTTTTAAAAACATAAAAAAAGAATAAAATAAGTTACCTAAGTTTCACAAAAGAAATCTTAAGTAATGATGCTACAGAATTCTATCATATGTATCATGTCAAGTTGAAACAGAAAATCAGCTTAAATATTATGCTGCAGAATTGGATAAGATCTTTCTCAAATTCGGAACTGAAATGGTGGCAACTTACCTTCCGTGTATTGACATATGGAATACCTTCTAGACAGTCAAGTTCATAAATATATTCTTCTGATTGTAAAGTAATTTTTTCCAATCTGGTCAACTTATACAGAATTGACTTCATGTCGTTGATGTTACAGTTTCCATGCTCTCTATCAAATTCAAGTACAAGTTCTCGCAGTGATGTGAAGAATCCCGGAAAGTCTTTAGGACGAAACCTCTGACATCTTGCTATCTTCAGTTTCTGAAGATCCAAGTTGCTCTTTGCAACTCTAATCCATTGTTTAAGACCATCTTCGGAACACTGCTCAATACACATCTTTGATTTGAATGTGAGGGTTGACTGAAATATATCATCCTTGATATGATCCATATTAAGACTGCATCCCGTGATGAAGTACTCTTTACTCATTGGGATGTATGGATACAGTTTTATTTTCTGGCACCTTTCTATCCCGAAATAATCAAGCATAGGGACTGCTTGTTCTGTTCTTTCATTCGATGGACCTGGAGTCAGTGGCGGCCTGCTGGTAACTGCAGGTGGGTCATTTTCGGCACCCGATGTCCCGCGCTCTCTTTGTTTCTCTCGACATGCCACAGACTGGGGCTTTCAACCAACCCTTGACTAGAAGCCTGCTGCCGCAGCCTATTTTTTTCACTTGCTTATTTATAGGAAGAGAACCAGGTAACTTGTCAGGCTTCTTCTCCCATTTTGCTCTCTTCCTCATCATGGTCATGAATTAATCTCACCTCATTACTTTTGTGGTGTGCTGTCATCATAAAATATAGATACGGTGGTATTCTCTTGCAGTTGAACCAACGTCAATCGTCTTAGCTTCTTGCACGGTACAATTTGTACATGACGAAGCAGGGGCATATTATTGATTTCCAGTTCTTGTAGATTTGGTAAATGTCCCAATGCAGGAATATAGTCACATCCCCTTGAGACCAGAATAATATAATTTTCCACAAGATTCGGTAGCGTATCATTTATCTTATCAACCCAATTAGGAAACTGGGTGCCCCTGTAGCCTTTTAAAGAGAGGCATTGCAAATTGTAATGTGGCCTGAAATGTTCCAACACTGCCGGATAGCCTTTTCCTCTTCAGAAAAAACCCCATCAGGTGGCAAAGAAGACAAAAACGAAGACCATTCAAACTCAAGAAATGAAGCTGTCGATTCCTGCCCAATTCCACTTGCTTTGCTTCCTGTGGAGACACCAACATTCTCAAGGCATTTGATGTTTAGCTCATGATGTGCATGAGATCCAGGATCTGCTGGAGAAGCATAATATTGCTGTGGTCGTCACCGGGTTGTGTCCGTACATCAAAGTTGGGGCAAGGTTAGAAGGTCTACCAAGCTTGCAATGCCTTGTTGTGAGAAGAGCGTGAACCCTCCAACTGACAGGTATTTAAGATAAACCAAACGTTGGGTGACAATATCCTCTTGCAGCATACCTAACTCTAGTTCTCTATTAGGGTCTTCTGAACTCCCCTACATTTCCCGCAGAGGTTCCTGGATCTTCAAAATAAGCTTTTGCACCGACCCCGGAGAGATTTAGGTACTCCAACTTACCGAATTTCCACTGCGGAATCAAATTTAGGAAGTTCTGAATTTGAGAACAACCTGATAGATTTAAACACCGGAGCTGACAAAGACTGGTACAGGAATTGGGAAGGACAGCCAGATTAGTACAATCCTGATAACTCCAAAGTTTCCAACATCCGACAGCCAGCATCAATATTGCAAATTCAGGAAGAACTTCAAGAGAGGTACAACCAGACAAATTCAAGACTAGAAGCTTCTTCATGTACCTAAATAACCCACTAGGCAGTAGTTTCAACTGGTGGCAGAAGGACATATTTAGATGTACCATTATTTGCAAGGTAAATGAAAGAAT